>JAODJX010000020.1:13234982-13255653 GCA_026776945.1 Isichthys henryi | reverse complement strand
AGAGTACCCGGAGGAAACCCCACGACGACATGGGGAGAACATGCAAACTCCACACACGTGTGACCCAGGCGGAGACTTGAACCCGGGTCCCAGAGGTGTGAGGCAACAGTGCTAACCACTGCACTACCATGCCGCCCCAGCACAAATAAATGATTTATACAAGTACTTTAAGTGGCAGGACGGGATGGGGCAGATGTAATTACAAGTTATAGACGGTACAGTTCGATGTGGCTAGAAATATCGGTTTTAAGTTTCTAACAATGCAATTGCCTTTGCATCTTAATATAATGCAAGTGCCTGAAGCCCATCCCTGCAGTCTATCCCTGGAAGCCTGACTGATGGTCAAATTATGGTTTAAGCATGTAGGGTCAGCTTGGTGGGTTATTCTGATCGTTTGTTTTGCCCTTTACTTGCCTTCATTCCTCTATCGTGTTGTTTTGTGGCACCTTTAGGTAATGACATCATCTTGGCCATTTAAAGTATCTATCCTATCCTGTCTGCAGATAGACCCCCGAGGAATATGACAGCACAAACAATGTTCCTCTACAGTGAGAGTCTGGAGTATAACAGTGATGACTTTAGTACGCAGAAGTAATGAATAAAATGGGGGCAGAGAAAGTCAGCGATAGCAGTTGAACTGAACAAATAAGAACCAAGACATAAAGAGAGAGAGAGAGAGCGAAGTCCAGGAGAAAATGTTATTGATGATGTGGAAAGTGTACAGACATCCCCATGTCAGAGATTATCTGAAGGCAAGCTTATTCACCCAGCGTGCAAGCTGGAGAAGAGGGATCCATACAGAGCTGCTCTGTGACAGTCCCCCGAAATGTGTTTCGGTCTTGTGCAGTGACACAGAACATTGGACTGACAGAGCTGTCCCAACAAAGGAAAAAGCTGAGATAAAAAGTGAGTAATATTTGGAACGGAGGTCGTCACAGTGTAAGCAGGAAGTGTTGTATTTTAATTGACTGTAGTGGAGTTTAAGGGTACAGGTGGATATTTACAAGAGCACATTCATAGGCTCAGAAGCCAGGTATCATTTTAAAACTTACTACAGCTGCTGTTTTCCTGACAGCAGTGAATTATGCTGACATTTTCACAGAGGACATGATGCAACAAAGAACTGGAGCTGGAAGCAACTGATGTAGCAGGAAATAAATCCTCAGCCGAGTGGTGTAAAATAATAATAAATAACAAAATAAATACAAATACAAATAATTATCCTTAAATCATACTCCACAGTTCATAGGAACATTTACGTTCACTTGTAATTCATTACCTCTCTTGTTTCAAATGTAACATTTGGGTATTTTTAAAGGTTGAGGTGGAGGGGTTGATAGTAATTCATAATTATCATTCCCAATCTACAGGTGCAATTAAAACAAATCTAATAAAACTCAAAAACAAGGCGACACGAAGGTCACTATATTACTATCTATGTAACTGGTGTAATTCCTTAGGCAAACGATTACTGAGTAGGAAATACTTGCTAAAAGCTGCTTTTGAGGCTTGAGGAGGGGGGTCTGTGTTTCCCCGTCCCGCACAGTCTCTTTGTACACATTAGTAATTTCAGACGCCCGTCAGCAGGTGGCGACATTAAAATCATTATCTGATTTATTTCCGGTGGATCACATAAAAACATCCGGTTTACCAGGGATTCTTGATGCTCTTGCCTTGTCATTGCTTTTGTTCGCGAAATTGTATGCAGACTTCTTTTGATTGCGTATAATTTAATCTAGCTGGGCAGATAAACCACTGTGCGACACCCTGGACGTTATCAGCACATCGTTATACGCCTCAGGTTGTGCTGAATACAGCAGTACGCTGCCCCGGTCCCTTTCGCAGCGCGCCATGGCGGCTCCAGAGTGGCGCCTGTCATTGAAGCTGATGGACCAGCCGTCTCTGCCCAAGTCGGTGCTGCAGTTCCCGGAGTCGGAGCCCGGAGATGTCCCACCCGGAGAGTACCGAGTGGCCACCCTCAAGCAGCTGGTTGCCGCACAGTTTCCCGACTGTGTACCTGATCCAGAGCTTATAGGTGAGCTTCCACCCTCAGTCACTTCTGAATATTGTATTTTAGTTGTGTACTGATCTGTTAACGTCTCATAAATGCGTTCAGAATAAAATTCTGGAGATGGACCGCGTTTCTGATGATTTCCATGTACTGTCCGCTGAGGTCAGTTCTCGTTTGTCGCTGCTTTCGCGTTTCAGAGCTGGTGTACTGCGGCAGGAAGCTTAAGGATGAGTTAACGTTAGAGTCCTACGGAGTCTTACCTGGATCCACCGTGCACATCTTGAAGAAATGCTGGCCGGAGCCTGAAGGCCACCCAGGTTACAGCTGCACTGGTCCTTAATGTTTCATAGTGTCTCTGTGTTACAGCATCACACACATTTACACAGATCGCTATTTACTGACTCACATGCAGTCACTGATGCCAGAACAGGCCTACTGAGATATGAGAGCCTTCTTCCTGGAACAGCTGGTCTCTTAAATACACTACACTACCTCTGTTTCATCATACAGGTGTCATCATAGGTATCATCCAGATACCTTAGCAGCAAACATGGCATTTTGTAGCTACTGTTTATTTTATCATGAGTAATTACAACATCACAGAAGGTGTTGGGCTTGAGACATCTGCAGGGAGAACAGTTGTAAATAACTCCAGAAAAGTTAACTTCTCTGTTTTTTTCTCTGTGACAGAGCCGGTGGACAGGACGACAGCGGCCAGGGAGTTCAGGGTCCTGCAGGCAGCCCTCCACACCAGCACGGCTTACAGGGACTCGGTAGGTGGGGTCCGCAGCCAGATCCTGTCCAGCCGGGGCTCCATGCACACTGGCCTGTCTGAGCATAGCTTGCTGAGGGACAGATCGATTGTGGCAGGCTCATGCTGGAGTAGTGACTGTTTTCCTAAGATTTCTTTGATGATAACTAATATTAAAAGCATTTTCTCTGTTTTCCAGGTGTTTAAGATGCTGAACAATAAGGAATCTCTGGACCAGATCATAGTGGCCACACCTGGACTGATCAATGACCCTATTGCACTTGGCATGTAGTCCTGTCACACACACACACACACACACACACACACACCAAATAACATTTTCTTATTAAGTGACTGACTTTCTTCCTTTCTTTCTGTCTATCTTTCTTTGTCTTTCTTTCTTTAGGAGTTCTGCAAGACAAAGATCTCTTCATTCAGTTCACAGACCCAGCCATGCTTGATGCGTGAGTTTCTTTTTTCAAATAACACACAATATTTGGTGTTGCCTAAAGCTACCTCTGTGCATCAGAGCGCACGTGTGTTGTGGTGCCTTCATTGCCGACCCCCACCCCCAGGCTAATCAGCTCCCATCCAGCTTTGGTCAACGCCATCCTCCTGGTTCTACACTCGGTGGCAGGCAGTGTGCCGGCCCAGACTAGCGCCCCCACGCGCAACGTCTCCTCCGCCTCATACAGCGACATGCCAGGTGGGTCATGTCAGACCAGGGCCCTTTGGGTCCTGTGCGGGGGGATGGTTTCCTATTGCTGAGTCGCCAGAGTGATGTAGCGCCCCATTCACTGCCCTCCTGCTTCCAGGGGGATTTCTCTTTGAAGGCATGTCTGACGATGAGGAAGATTTCCAGGAGGTAGGGAGGCTCCGTGGATGTTAAGCCCGCTGGGCATGTGCCATCTCAGAGGTTCTATGTATCTCTGAAGGCTGCGTCTGCCTGTCTTTATGCAGGGTAACCGCGCAGGGCCATCCAGTGACACCGGGGGGCCTTCGGGGACTCGACCTGCCAGCCTGGGCTACAGCGGGGCGGTGGGACCCCGGCCGATCACACAGAGCGAGCTGGCCACTGCGCTCGCCCTGGCCAGCACACCTGAGAGCAGCGCTGTCACCCCAACGACGGGGAACCAGGTGTGCTGCGTGCAAACTGTCCTCAGCGGGGCATTGGTACCCATCCGGCCATTTAAGGGCGCACTGACGCCCGGTGAATAATTACATCACAGTCAAAGTTACAGCCGACTTAGTGACTTGCTCAATTTGAATTAATTACAGGATAATTAAATTGGTCATTAAACAGATTTATTATGCGCTTTTAACAGACTGCAAAGATTAAGTAGAAAATGTTAGATTTAAATGCGTCTTTTGTTATTCCCACCTCCCACAAATGATTTCACTGGGGAAATTATCTCCCATGAAAGTGCCAGAGTGGAATGAATTTTTAGCACCTTTCCCCAGACCGTAACATTCCTATGGCTCCTGCCAAACTCAGTCTGTCTGTCCCTTAATGTCAATAGTAACGTTCCTGGCCCCCACGGCTCCTGTCACCCACCTAGCTCTCTCCCGTCAGGCCAGTTCCTCGGGGGTGTCCCCTGTGCCCGCCGGCACGCCCATCACCAATGACATCTTCAGCCAGGCCCTGCAGCAAGCTCTGCAGGTCTCCAGCCTGTCCACCTTGCAGGTGAGAGCTGTGGGGGGTGCGGCTCCCTTAGGCTGTGCTGTGCACACTTCATCTGTTGATCTCTAAGGATCTGCTCGGCTCACTCTCAAAAATGTAATTAGTTTAATAGTTATAAAATTTACACCTCTTGTGTTTGATAGGCAATTTAATGAAATTATTTGTTGAAGTCTTTTGTGTCCAGTCAGATTATAGCAGTATATTCTTACTGGCTGTCTTGAGGCGACGGGCGTTCCTCTCCCCCTCTTATGTGACGCTCGCCTCGCGGTGCAGTTCAGGCGGCCTCCAGTGGCTAATGATGTCCGTCCTGTGTGTCTCAGAGCCAGTGGCAGTCCCAGCTGCAGCAGCTGCGAGACATGGGCATCCAGGATGAGGAGCTGATTCTGCGGGCCCTACAGGCCACCGGCGGGGACATCCAGGCCGCCCTCGAGCTCATCTTCGCGGGGGGGGCACCCTAAGCCAGCCGGCGGGCGGAGTCATCACATCACCAGCGGGGACATCCAGGCCGCCCTCGAG
Organism: Isichthys henryi; assembly: GCA_026776945.1. NCBI lineage: Eukaryota > Metazoa > Chordata > Actinopteri > Osteoglossiformes > Mormyridae > Isichthys > Isichthys henryi. The sequence goes on along the minus strand of JAODJX010000020.1, from coordinate 13,250,694 downwards.
CTCATCTTCGCGGGGGGGGCACCCTAAGTCAGCCGGCGGGCGGAGTCATCACATCACCGGCGGATAAAAACCTCTGCTACGGAAATCAATGGAAATGTCGCGTCTCGCGCTCTGCACCCCTATGTGATTGGTGCCCGGTAAACAGACACAGCCTGACCCAGCCAGTGCCATCCGGCATCCATGGAAAGTGGAGCGCTCTGCGTCTGTGTCAGGCCTCCTTTTGTATTAGTTTTACCTCAGTTTACCTTTACTCATTCACTCCACTTTTCGGGTGAATGAGGTTGAATAAAACCAATCTGCTTATACTTTTGCGTCAAGCTGCAGACCTCTTCCTTCATCTCTGCTACAGTTTGAACGCGGCATACATGCGATCGCTGGTGCTCGTGTGCCATTCAGAAGCTAAGGCATCCCAGCAGTCAGGACCTCTCCTAGGATCAAGGCCAGACATCGCGCATTGATTCACGGGGAACGCATGCTGACCTTTAGGAAGCAGTACATTCCAGTGGTAATACCAAGTGAAAAGCATTTCAAAGAAAACGCTGTGGGTCAACAGATGACATTTAAAGCATAAAAGCATCTGAATCAAATCCAATTTGTCTTGCAAATGCAAGGCCTTGAAGTCCGAATAATGCAGTGCCTCTGCCTGTACACTAGATGGCGGTCAATACCAAAGAACTCAATGGGTCTTGCATGTTGAGCTGAATCTATACCATATCTGTGTGAAGCGTGATACTGAGACCTCCTTCCCCATACACACAATGTGATGGACTGTACACTCTGCTAGCTGTACTGTGGGAGATGTTCTTGAGGCAGGGTCCATGGTCAGGATTACGTCGTTTAACAAGCCTAGACGCTGATGGAATCCTATGAAAGCATCCTGACATTCTGACCCAAAGCGAAAAGCCGAGCAGGAGACCCATTCAGAGATGGCCTGTTAACGAAGGTGAGCGCTATGGACCCCCCCCCCACCAGTCATGGCTTCCAGTGGTGGCGTCTCCCAGTTGAGAGAGAAGCTGGTGGGTGGCCACGCGAACAGCCCTCTGCATTCGTTATCACGATGAATCACACACACTTGGTTGCTTGTTTTGTCTCTCTTTTTCAGGAGAGAGTCTGCAGCTCAGACAAAAGAGCAACCATCTCCCTTCCCACACAGCTCAAAATCCATCTCTCTTAAATAATTAAAGCTTTTTATTCCGAATCAGATGCTGTCCTATTAATGATCACCTGCTGAACTGGGCAAGCAGGCGACTTTAATTTACAGAGCTCCAAAACACAGCACCTATCTCGCATGTCCTGCAAACCCTCAAAGGAGAGACACCCACAAATGCTGGCACATTTAGCACATGCTGCCTTTCCCATGATGCCCCAGAAGAGGCCGTCCTGCTCTCAGCACACCCACCTCCTGCTTACTTCGGTCTTTTGATTGACTGTCTTCCTATAGAAAGGCACGCCAGAAGGGGATCGAAGTCCCACATTGAGGAAATTGGAAATGAATGATACAGATACCGTCTCTGTCGAAAGCAATTCTGATGAGAACACGGAAAAGCGAAGGTGTAGTGACAGGCCTTTTTGTTGTCATTGATTAAGCATCTGTGTCTATTCAGTGACCCGAAAGGCAGAGTGACTTTGCTGTAGTTGGGTGTGCTGGAGATTTGAGGGATGCCCCGTGTCTGAAAAGCTGTGCTTACTTTGACCTTGCTTTGTAGTTACAGATTAAATAAAGAGCTTCTGGTCGTCAAACATGCAGACATGAAGTATGTGGTTCCGCTGCACCTGTGCTTTTCTGTGAACAAAAGACCTCTTCCTCACAAAAGCCTTTTCTCTCATGTATGATGCCCTATAGCAGGACAACATACAATACAGAAAATTCCTAAAAAGGCTTGTTATACCTCACAAATGCCAACCTTCAAGTTATCACTACTGGAGCCAACATAGAGGGGATGTTTAAGATGAAGCTGATGTGGTGCAGTGGTTAGAACTGTCACCTCACACCTCTGGGACCAGCGTTTGAGTCTCCGCATGCCCTACATGTTCTCCACAGTCCAAAAACATGCTGAGATTAACTGAAGTTGCTAAATTGTTTGTGTGAGTGTGCTCTGCAATGGTTGCCCCCTCCGGTTTTCGTTTGTTCCCTGCCTTACTTCGGGGATAGGCTCCAGACCCCTGCAACCCTGCATTGGACAAGCGGGTGCAGGAAATGGCTTAGGATACACTTCATGGTTCCCCAGGGAAAGCAGAGTGGCGCTCATCCCTGGCATAGCTGCCATTAGTGGAACACACTGGCCTCAGCACCCCTGCCCTGGAGGGCTGTGCTTCCCTATGCCCCTCCCTCCCAGTCCCGTCACCCAGTTCTCCCATAATGCCTATAATCGACATCCTCCTCCAAAATAGAGCTTATTACCTCAGCCTCCCACGGGTAACAGCGCTGCTGACACAGAAGCCATGTTTCATCTACAGTGGTTAAAATGGTTGTCAGACTCCTGCCATTGGGCCCTCTGTCCCCTACACTGTCGCCTCGCAGATCCCACAGCCGTTTCCCCACAAATGCCACGGTTGGAGCACCCTACATCGCCCTTGTCGTCGCCTCGTGGATCCCACGATCAGACGCCCTACGTCCCCAGCGCTGTCACCTTGTGGATCCCGGAGCCGGAGGGCTCTCCATCCTAAATGCCATCACCTTGCAGATCCCACAGCCCATTGATTTAGGCTAAGATGGGATGGAGAAGCCCAATCGGATTGTTGTAGAAAACCTTGGCTGGGCATTTCACCCTTCTAACCCTCCTGTTTCAATCATTTCAGGTAATTTGCAGGATTATTTACATGGGATATAAAAAAAAAAACTGCTGAAGCCCTATTGCATTAACCCAATCATAAAGAAAAAAAGCTCATTTTTACATCTTATGCTTGATAATAGACTGAAAAAATATGATCAGAATGGGGCCTTGTGTGTTTTCTGGGTCTTTTTTTCACCCCCATGATGCAATTTGCGGGCTGATGGTAAGAAGTCTATTACCTGAAATTGCTTTCAGGTGGACATGACTGAGCAGAATGTGAAATGAGCCTGTGACTGACGTGGCCCATTTTCTGTGACCCTGCTACTTGAGCTGTGATGCCTGCCAGCCATCCTTCTCCCTCCCCCCCCCCCCCAGCATCGGATCAGCCTTTTGTGCTCAAAAGAAAAGGTCTCCGTCTTTCATCCCGTGCAGTTTAATCCTAGGTGTTTAATTCCCTCTGAGCGAGTGATCCATCCATCAAACGCACACAAAGGATGGCAGAAGAAAGGAATTAATCGAATTAGAGGTGACCGCTGTAGAATTAACGCTCATCGAAGCGGTGCCACCCTGTGCCTCGGAGTGCCAGCACACGACGGTGCCCTTGCGGAAGAATTCATGCACTCATAGTCTGCAGTTTGTGATAAAGTCTTTTGATCCTCTCAATAAACCAAGTAAAATTGCAAAGGCACAGGCTCTCATTAGGCTATTTACATGTCTTCCCCCAAAGCTAAATATCCCCCCACATGACCAATTACATTAATACATACTGTGCAGTAGCCACTCATAACAGAAGCGGACTGTGTGATCCATCGCCATGCATCGATTGCATGTATGAGTTAGAGACCCAGACATGTAAGCGGGTTTGCTGGTGGGTACAAACTACTATGGAGGGGATCCTTAGAGGTTCCCATCAGACACAATCCTCGTTTCCACCAAAGTGGTGCTGGAGCTGGTTTTTCCCAATCTACAACTTGTTCCACGTGTTTCCACCACATAAGACGACTCCAGCGTGGCACCACAGAAAAGCTCAGAATTTGGAACTGTAAAGTCAGCGTAAATGAGACTCCATTGAGTTCATATCGTAGTCAGAATTAAGGTTGATGAACCATAAACTAGGATAGTGTGTCTGTAAAACAGGCACTGCAATGTCCCTTCAAACACCATGGCACCTTGGTCCAAGAATCCCTCTCTAACCCTTATTGACAATATCATTCCTCTCAGCAATACAATACATCAGTCTGCCTTCTCAGTGCTTTTCAGTCGAAAGATCATACACTGCATGGCGCCAATAAATGGGCTTGTTGGCCTGTGGTACTCAAATGACTCCTCCACACCTCCTCAAACATACGCCAACAGTCAATCTCAGAGGAGAAGGTCTTGTAGACAATTCCAGAGTCAGCCTCCACGTGTCCTGCACACACTCGCAGTGAAGCCAGGCAAGCGAGGCATTTTGTAGTGTGGCTCACAACAGGCTGACCTTTGTAAATTGCACCTTTTTCAAGCGACAGCACAAAGCAGGTTGCTCTACAAGACACACAATAGAGCCATTACTCACCGCTAGAAAAGAGAGCTTCCGCCCATCTGGACTTCTCAATGGACCAGTGTTATGCCTAATCAACAAAGAGCCACATTATCCAACCTCTTTATTAGACTTAATTAGTGATGAGTCTGTCACTGGGCTCCGTGTGCTGCGGAACTCTTATAGGCTGTGAGTCTCTGAATGACTGAAGTGGCATCAGGCTTTTCTGTGTGTCAGGATATAAAGACGCGTCTGCCAGAGTTTACTCCAGGTTAGCGTTCCTGCCGGGGCTAACTTCATTAGATATTTTAGCATTATCAAAGCAGAGGCATTGCTCTTAGTCTAATCTATGCAATGCTTTCCTGTCTCTTTCAATCCTCTCCCCTAATTGTTTAATTAAGTGAGCTCGTTAAGATCTGACCACCAGGGATTTGATAACAGGTTGGCTCCACAGAGTTATTAACAGGGTTCCCTGCAGTACGCATCTCTGACAGCTGACTTACCGAGGTTTTAGTAGGTCACGCGTCAGGTTCAGCGAGACAGTGGTGAAGCTGAGACCCTTTAGCCTTGTGCCCAGGGGGTGTTGGGGTCTCGACTGGGCAGAAGAGCAAGAACCAGTAGGAAATCAACCATGGGTTTGTCAGAGATGCTGATTTACGCAACAAAATGACCTAAGCAAGGCAGGATTTAATAGACGTTCTTTCGCAATTTTTACAAGACAAGAAGAAATCCAAGATGATTAATGGTCCTTTTCACAGCGGTGAAAAACTAACAGACCGATATCTAATTTCCCGACACGGATAGCATTTATGAGCACGTCACTGTCAGGAAGTTCGTCTCACTGGCCGCGCTCCCCTCATCTTAAAGGGCACTACACATTCGGGGGTACACAGCACCACTTGGCTCTGTGAACTTTGAGTAACTGCACAGTACTTACTTTCCCAAATCGGCTCACCATGGCAACAGACATTCGGAGATGTCGGTTTGCGAAGAGGCCTTGACAGCGATTTTCAGTCGCGTTTGCGCTGAGGAGTAGGATGAGGAGGGAACTGGCATGCCTTAAAAGCGAAGGAATGACACCAAGTTCGGATACACATTAAACAGATTTAATTTCATATCAATCTCAGAAGATCAGTCAAGAGGTGTGATTTGAGGCTTACAAGAGTGGGAACCAAAAGCAATATACCTTTTTACTTTCAACTACTAGAACACACACACCAGGAGTATTACTTAGCAACTGCATCTGTAAGTGAATAGTGTTCCCCTTGACAACTGAGAATCACCCTACCCATCCTGTAACCCATTCTTCCCCACTGGGAAATCTGCTGGCCAGGGTCTTCCTGCTGGAAGATACTGGAACAGCTCGCAGTCCTGGCAGTACAGAGTGGATCCACTGGCAGAGAAACGGAGCAACACTCCATGCAGAGACTCATAAACTCCACTTTATTTCCCACAGTCGTTACATTTCGATACCAGGAAATCCCCATACAATACATTCATTATATACATTTGGCAAAGAGGAACTATAAGGAACAGCCAGATTAGTGCATATATGGGGGGGCGGGGGGGTTGGGGGACACGAGGAGGCCAATCGTACCCCCGCAAGACGGCAGACACACAGGGGTGCGGCTGGGCTGACACCCCGCCTCTCCTGAGGCGGCCAGGAAGCCATTCTGCCGTCTCGGGTTCCCGCCAAGCACCACAAGTCCGGTAGCTTCTGAGAGGACAAGAAACTGCATAAATTACGAAACATGCTGTATCTCCCGTGAGCATTTTTCTACTTTCAATTCCCACTGCAGTTCCAGCGATTTCCCAAAGCTTCCAAGCTTCTGCTCCATGTCAGCGAACTGCATCGTCTCTCCCGCTGATTCCATGGCTTGATGAGCAGCCCCCATTCGCCCCGTGTCATTTGGGAAGGAAACTTGAAAAATATCCTACTCAAAAGAAGTGGGTCATTGATGTTTGCAACTCACTGGCCCAGCAGAGGGAGCCACACTGTCCTACTGGCCGGAGGTACCCTCATAGCACTTGGGTATCTGTCACACCCAGGATTCACACAAGGCTGTGTCAGGTGTGAGCTGAATGATCATAATTCATGCTGCCATGACGACCGCCTTTAAACAGATGTTATTGATGACTGGTAACCAGGGTAACGCTAATATAAGTGGCTGTACCATAACAAAACAAGCACATAAACTTAGTGACAGAAGAAGGGGAGTCTCAGTGCCTTGGATGATACGAGTAAAGGGAATCCAGGACAGGAACCAGTTTTACACGTGCCAGCAGTTTTACATAAATTATCAGCCAGTCGACAGACTATCCTTTTGTCCACAGAGAGCCTCAGGTCTCTGGAGAGAAATGGTACAGCAGCTTAAACACAGGAATGCGGAGAAATCAGCTCACCACTGCGAACCCTACAGTAGGTGTCGTTCATCACTGCCGATGTTGCACGGGGCACTGAGCACATGACCCAGCACGCGACACGGCACGCCGGCAGAACTGCACAGCAATTACTAGTGTTGATCATGTCCAAAAGTGTCTGTGTAGATAAAATCCAGTGCTCAGCTACATTATGATATGCACACAGAAAAACGGGCATGATGAAATAAACTACCTGTGCATTTTCTGACTTTCCACCAGGCAAAATAATGCGGGGATTCTGTAATTAAATAGTAAACTGGTAAAACACCAAGTCAGAATCGAACACTGTGACTGGGTCTTGACTTTGGATGAGAGGAAGGTCAAATTATTGTATTCAGACCTGGATAAAAAGGATCTGTTGGAATTACCCACAATGCACTGCAGCTGTACCATAAGTATGTCAGAGCAAACTGCAAGGCAGCAAGGCAGTAACCCAACTGCAGTTCACAAACTAACCACGGCTACCTCGGCTAATGGCGCTTAAGTGGTGTTTGATTAGCTTCAGGCAAAATCGTTTTCAGTAAAACTTTTTTGAAAGATGAGTTGGGAATTGAGATCTATACCTTGTAACCCCACTGCACATACTGATTCATAGGCGGGTGAATAAAATTGATTGCTTTTTCCTGAGGTAGATAATGCATGTGTGTTTGATCCGCTCTAATTTCAAGCAATCGCAGGTTGGAGAATTCAACGGTAATTTCACTCTTTGAGACGGGTCCATCACTCTTAAACAATGGAGAAGAATCGCAGAATCTGGGCTGGATGGCAAGAGACGCAGGCGAGGAGGGGCAGGAGGGGTGGGACCTGCAAAGGGGGCCGTCACCATCCCGGCTGCAGAGCTACAGCTGTGCGGCTGGAGACAGCAGCAGGATAGTGATCTGCACCAAACACGGAGGGCTGGCAGGTCAGAGGGGGACGTGTCTGCACATCTCCCAGGCTTCACAGAACATCTCCGACACCACAGTCCTTCAGGATTACAGCTTCTGAACACAATTTTACATCACAATACAATTAATTTACAATTAACTTATATATCAATATCTCAGGCAAAGTCTGTCAATAGGAATGTGTACTGAGGATAGAAACCATCTGAAATATACTCCCCATATCTGTTTTCCACTGATATTTAAACGCCGCTTTCACAAACCCCCTCTTCTGACAGACGTAGATACTTCCTTTATAAGGACCACGTGGAGTAACGACCATAAAGGAACAAACGACACATTTAATTGCATATAAACCTAAACAACAAGGAGTAGCTCAGTTCACATCGCCGGTTTCTGTTTAGTTCTCCATAATTTATATAGCTTCCTTGCAAAATAAACGTTTCTTGATGGTTTTGACCTCTGGGGGTGTTCATCTACTTAGCTGGTGATGATAGTCCCCTTCCCCAGGGGGGTCAGAGAATGAACCTGTGGGAATGTCAAAGCGTGGGGGAGAAGGGCGGCATTTCACACAAAAGCACAGGGGTGACCTCATCCTCTGACCTTTGACCCTTTGCCCTCACAAGCTGCCTGTTAATCCACACCTGGGTAGCCAGCAACCGAGTGGGCACGAGAGCCCCCCCTAAAAGGAGGGTGCCGGCACTACAGCGTCCTGATGGCCACGGGGTACAACAGGGACATGTGCTCTGCGCCTTTGATGGGAAGCTTGCGGCTGGAATAGAAGTGGATGATCTCGGGGACGCTGTCGAAGGGGCCACCGTTCTGGCCCAGGACGAACTTGTTGTCTTTGGTTCGGGACAGTTTCATGTGCATGAATCCCTGGCTGCTCCTGTCAGAAAAACAGAGGGGTCAGGAAGTTGCTTTTCCAGCATAGTGACGCACCATTGATGTGCAACAATGGTGATCTGGAAAACGTGTGAAATGGCTTAGGCACCCCTGAAACACCAGTCTTGACATCCTTCAGTATCCAAGGTGGATCCCAAACCTGGAGCTGAAACAGGCATGTGTGCCATTCTGAGGCGAATCTACATCCATCCCCATGGGAACAAACTGCCGTCACTGACAGGTAAATCTGCGAGCTGGACAGGCCAGCCAGCACACATCAGAGGACAAATGGCCACTTCCTGACAGGCAGATCTGTGCCATGATCAGGTCGCTGCAGCCCAGTCTTAATGGACGCCTGAAGAGTTGTGTGGTAATTACAGGCGAGAAATAAATCCTGCTGAGATATTCCTACAATACTTATAGGCTGTCTGAAATGGCCATATTTTTTAAGTCATTAGACAGGCTTCAAATCCCCACTAATTACTGTGGGAATCAGTCCGTGTGCATCTCATTCCCGCTGTCAGCACTGAGCTGCTGTAACACACTCAGATTTTTCCTCCCATTTACAGGAGCGGTGCTCCATTCCACGAGCTCCTATTCGCGGCCCCTTTTTTTCAATTTGCCGTTGTCAAACGGCACTTGAGTGTCATGTAATCCCTGATCAAACCCTCTTGCGTCGAAAGGCTTCCAGTAAACAAGCCAAGAATGATGGGTACAAATTAAAAGCCGTACGAGCGCTAATGACCGTCTCTGTAGGGTATGACTGGTATGTTTGTGTTATCGCCTTGCATTCCGCCACATCCTCTGTACAACATGTCATCTTAGCCATTCTGAAAGAGAGAGGTTAAGCGCAGGGTTAAGCTCGCTTCCCGTCTCCAGCTACCATGGGCTGGAGAACATGACCACACTAGGGTCCTCAGATAGGGCTCCCAGCTCAGTTCCTGTTAATAAGTCTGTCACTGTCACAAAGAAGCATTAAAACAGGCAGCTGACAAAGGCTTTTGACGTTTAATCATAGCTGCCAACTTGCCATCTAAAAGAAGAGAAATTACCAAAGAGGACAGTTGGCAGATTTCACTATAAATAGGACCATGAGTTAGGGAGAGTGTGTATCTCTGATGTGCGAGTCATAAATTAAAGTAACTTGAAAATACTTACAGCAGCAACACTTTTATTACAAAGGCAGGGGGGCATAAATAAAGGTTTTGCAGCTATAAAAATAAAGGCTCTGAGGGAACTTGTGAGACCCGGTGACGATCTGACAGATTATATAATGAGCGAGTTTCCCTCATGAACCGCCTGGGGCAGCGTAACGGCAGCTAAGGCTACGGTCTCGCAGCGCACATTCCTCCAGGATACTGCATAGCATTACGGGATGCAGGCTCACTGAACTCTGCATCCCTGGGGGTCTAGTAAGGCCGGCCAAAATGTCATTGCATTTCAGGTGACACCAGAGCTGACCCTGCTGTCTGAGGTCCCTGACTATGGGAAGTGAGTGACTCCGATGCGGGCTGACAGACAATGGGGTCAGCCTCCGCTAATCAGGCCGTTCCTCAAGCCACACCAGCCCGGACGTGCCAGGGAACGATGACAAATGGGCATTTTTATGCCCCCTTCTCTTCTCCCATGATTCAGAGGATTAATGGCAAAGGATGCCGTGGGGGGCCCCATGGACAAGGACGGCCCCCACCCCACTGCCCTAACCTGCTGTTACCAGACCCACCCCTGCCCAGCTTCCTGACAGCTATCTGGGTTGAAGGCTGCGGCTGAGAACTTGCTCATTGAGACGCTCCCATCTGTCAAACTGCCCCTCCTTGTCAGACATCACCTCACCCGGCACTCAGGCTCGCAGAGCTGCCTCCCCCACAGAGAGAACCATGACACGTACAACCGCCCTGCCCTTATTGGCCGGGAAGGTGGAGCCAGCACCTGGGCTAGTCATGTGACCAGGAGAGGGCCTTACTTGAGGGAGAGGGAGAAGTCATTCTTGCTGGTCTCGCTGTTCCTGACCAGGTAGCTGGCCTCCTTGCACAGCCTCAGCAGGGACTCGGCGTCGATCCTGCTGATGGCCCCGTGGTACCAGCTGTGGGATTCGGAGCACACCAACATCGGAGGGAAAGGTAAAGCTCCCAGGACTCCCAGTGAATGGCAGCTCCACCTTCCAGATTAGCAGCATGTACAACCCAGCATGGCGCCCAGGCTAACCATCAGCTACATCACATAAACCAATAACCACCCACTGGGCAACGTGATCTGAGAATGAATGAATACAAGGGTGTACTCACAACTGTCTCTCCAGGGGCATGGAGGGGTCGATACGTTCGCCGAGGATGGGGGGGCACTGGTCCAGCGAGCCGAGCTTGGTGTTCACAAGGCAGCCGCTGGAGTGTCTCTGCAGAGGACGCACTTTGGTGTCCTTGCTGGGGGAAGGCTGGGGTTTCTCGACGCCGTCGAACTGCACTGTAGAGGAGGAGTGAGGCAGGCCAGGTTTGCAAGGAAGCACTGGCCCGCAGTACGTCACAACCAGGTGCCTTTAACCAGCCGTGTATTCCAGGGGCCGGGCACATTTACAGGGATCTGCAGTGATACTGCTTAGTAGATGAGGGGTTCAGCTTTAAATGAGTGAATGAAATGAATGTAGCTGTGGAATGAGAAAAGCCTCACCCCCAGCAGGGCCACACAAAATGACCATGATGTCATCGCGTCTCAGACGTCTGAGCACGAGGCAATGAGGCAGAACCACCTCAACCACTGTTATCAGCCATGTCAGTTAAGTGAGCGAGCAGAAAGACCATGGGGTGGGATAATCCTGGGGGGGGGGCAGGAAACTTGTACCCAGGCCTTTCCAGGAAACTTGTACCCAGGCAGACCTTAATTTTGGAGGCCCCCTTACAAAGAAAACTGATGATCATTTCACTTTGTCTGCAAGGCCGGTAATTTGAGAAGGGTCCAGCAGGAGAAAAGGGCCTTACCCATCGAGGCTCTATGCGGGCTGCTCGCTGTGAGTGGTGTGCTGTACATCACTCCGTACAGTAGGTGGCAGCAGTATGCGCACTGGTGTCCCATGGTAATAATGAAGAGGCGGCAAGTGAGAGGAATCATAGCAGTAACTGTGGATGGAGGTGCAGCGGAAATCTGGAAACCTCAAAAGCCTCAGGTATGTTTCGAGATTTTCATTAGGTAATTTATAATGCTGTAATTATATATTTGATAATGCAGTTCAATAGATTAGATTAGAGGTAGGAAGGAGGAAGTACTATGAGAGACAGGAGCCTCGATGACCTTTATTTTGAAATCCAACTGGAACCCCCTAGTGCCCTCGGCACAGGTCTGAGCTGCGCTGACTCAAAGCCACATAAGGTCTTCCGTATCCATGACTCCAGTTTGACCATAAGAGGAGCACATGCCTGATCTTACCAATCACCTGACCAAACGTGAGCGTAGCAGCCTCCCTTCATGTCCCTGTGTGAGGGCTTTTAGGCCTGACAGCGGAACACCAGAGAATAATATGGGTTTTCATGCAGCCCAGCCCTTGCTCTCCTCCACACTTTAATGGAGCATGAGCGCTCGCTCAGCAAAGCCATTATGGACAGGCCCTCCAATCAAAGCACGTCCATTCAGGGCCGAGCTCATGGGCCTCGCCGATTTCTCTGACAGTCAGAGTAATGCCAGTACTCAGCATACCCATCCCAGGGATTTTTTCTGATTGAGTGAAAATGGCGTGTCGATTCATGAGTAAACAACAGCAGGGAAACTTACAGTACCTGTAACTGAGAAATTGCTAACTTCAGATAAAATGTTCATGCGTTGTAAGGTGAAGCAGAGTGAACGCTGGCAGGTGCGGTTTTCAAAGAGAACTTTCAGGGCTCCTATCTGCTGCTCGATATACATGAAGCTGACGGCTGGGTAACGTCATACTCAGCGCTGAGGGAGACGCTTCTCTTTAGTGCTGCTGTGCGGGGAAATGGACAAACATCAAGTCAAATGTTTCACGGCTGTGATGGAGAGAAGGGACAGTCGACCGTGTTTCGGCGTCTAACTTAATGAACACAGAAGTCTGGACCTACACACTCGGCTGAGTCCTTATTGGCTTGTGTTTGACGCGCTTTTATACACTCGCCTGAGTGTGGGTACAGAATCCGACAGAATCCCTGCGGTTCAGGCCATCCTGTTCGTACCTGACACTCAGCTTGTTCCCGTCATCTTACTAAATAAAATTTAATGATGCAAATCTCTCGGAGTTTCTTTTCAATAGCTTGGCAGTTTACAACAAGAGACCGTACCAGATTAATTTCAGTAATGATAATAATAATCCTAGGTTTAATGTACTCTAATGTATAATGTATTTAGGAGTCCACATGTATTCATACGGTAGATTAAAAATATTGTTCAATTTGGCTGTTTTTACTGCCTAAATGAGCAATAACTTCAGGATCTATGCTCTTCATAGTTTTTTCCACCTTTGAAATGTTCCAGCGATTGTGCTGCAGAAATGCAAAAACACAGATGTCACTTAATTACAGTGTTACGTACAAAGGGAGAGGAATGTCATCATTTGGAAAAGCAGGTAGGTGTATTGGGTAGGGAGGTCTGTGAACGGTGGATTCCAGCTGACGACCCTGCAGCTGACCTGAATGCGCCCTGGCGGAGGTGCGACAAGATTCCAAGCAGGGAGAAGATCACTGTACGAGATGCCCATTAGGAAACAATGGAATCTGCCGGCTGATTTGGGGAGGCAGACAGGTGATTCTCAGTAGGAAAAAAGGAAATCTTTTGAATTTACAAAAAAAAGATGGAATGAGGAAGCCTGTCTGTTTGAAAAGGGACCAACTCTTTTTGATGGCTCAGGAACTTACATCTGTTACGAATCATATATATGCCGCACATTTTCCTGCCCTGCTCTGGCAAATGAAGCTGACGCACCTTGTCCAAGCTGCGGTCTTTGTGGTTTCCAGTGACAGAGTAAGAATGACCCCGCGGATTATGAGTAATGTCTGCAGCACTGGAGTTTGAGGATGACCGTTTCGAGGGATGTGCAATGCCACTGAGACCACATCTCCCATGAGGATTCTCAGAAAAGCTGTCCGTTCAGCTGGCCAGACGGCACTGGAATGGCACCAGTCAAACTGCACCACCACTGTTGTTTAACTAGTAAGCAGGAGAACTGAAATTCCGGATGTAATGTCACAGCGTTCTGCTAATTAGCCCTTAATTTATCCTGTTTGTGCAGAGGTGTGTAGATATTTATCAACACGCAAGCAGAATGAGAGTACAGGTAATTTACACTGGCAATTATCTTTTCTAAATACAGCTAATTATAATTAATATCCCTTGTTCCACTGACTTCGGTTCAAGTTATGTATGGCTTCCAGGAAGCAGAGAAACGGCGCAGTACGGTAGCTTAGCACAGTCAGCCAGGGCTGTATCTTCACAGCTTAGCTGGGGGCGAGATGAACTTACTAAGTTCTCCTACTGCCGAAGACCCGGGTACGCAGGGGCTTTGATATTGGCACAGCAAATCCATCACACTGAATTCATATAACAAAACAAACAGCCGTTCTTGAATTTTATAACCCCTGCAGCAGCACAATGCAAAATCCTTCATATACTGGTGAAAGGGTGTGAATCCACAGGTCTGAGACAAGGAAATGGAGGGGGGGAGGGGTGCACTGAGTAAGAAGGGGGTGGGAGGGTGGCTTGGAGCAGTGTGACGGGGGAGGGACACGCAGGGAGTGGGATGAGACACACCCACCATGACGGTGCTGATCGCCAGCGGTGTGTCCTGGCGGCGCGGGATCCTCCACACCCTCGGCCAGTGGGGCGGTGCTGTTGAGCTGCCCCACTGGAGGAGGCCAGGGCAGGTCCTTGATCACTTTAATCTCGACTGCAGTCCACACACAGTCAGTGAGAGAGAGAAAGGCAGAAAGAGAAGAGGACGACACAGGGGAGGGGAAGAAGGGGGAAGAGAAGAAGGAGGAGTAAGAATCCAGGGAAAGAGCAAAATGGACAGCAGAGGAGTGTCATGAAAAGCAGGCCGAGGGGCTGGAGCAAGAAGAGTTAGAATGACTGAGACCCCGACGGCCTCCCACCAAGAACGCCGAGACATGGACCGAGTGTTCAGGGACTAGGCGTACCCAACCAGCAGGGAACTTAGCGCACCTTGGGCACCAGTGGGTACCTTTCATTGGAAGATGTATCCCTATTAAAGGGAACAGGAATAGTATTGAGGTGTGGGGTGGAGATGGGGGGCAGCTGGTGTATTTTGGAGGCAAAATCAGCTTGATTAGGGATGAGCAGGGGCCCTGGAACGAGAGGAACCCCCTCATCTTCTCAAGGCTCACTGCCAGTCCTTTAACGTGCCGCTTTCCCACAAAGCACAAGCTAAAAACAGGGGGAGACATTAGGCCCCTGGCAATGTGGACAAACCGCAAAAAGAAGGATTGATCTGAGGGGCGTGTGGAGGGCGCTGTAGGGGGTGCCTTCGGAGATGACTCAGAGCCGAGGTCCAGTTCCAAAGCAGCATTTTTCCAGTGCAGGACCAAGCAGTGCTATTGGAAAGAGGCCAGGCTTACGGCCATATTCATACAGACCCCCCCACACCTCCCTCACACAGCCCAGCTTGATGCTGAGGTGACCTGTCACTTCGCATTTCCAAACTGGACCTAACCAGAATACAGTAGCGGCCGTCGTACCTACCAGTGATGTCACCCTGCTCTGATGCCCTATCAGCCTACAGGGGGGAACGGGGGTGGGGGGGTACCTGTGCATACTGCACAGATACTGTAAGCAGGTTCCACAGCCCCAGTGGACGTCCGGAGTCTCGCCCCCTGCTGAGTGCTTCACTCTGAATATCTGGGCTTTAGCCAGAGAGCAGAGGCTAGAAGCAGAAGTCTGGTGGACAAAAGAACTTGCCGTGTTTCAGGAGCACAGAGATCTGCTTAAGGTGGATGCTCGGTCTCCCTCAGGAAGTAAAATTAATCACCGCAGGGATCTGCAAAAATAGCAGAGCTGAATGTCTTCGTAGGTCCCGACACGGTCGGCCGCAGCATCTTCCGGAAACCGGGGTGATTCAGCGGCGCGGAGCAGCCATTCCTTAACTTTTTATTCTAAAAAATGTCACTAGCTTTTGTTTTAATTAGCCAAACCAATTTAAGACCTCCTGGATGTACGATCAACAAAGGGGCCAATTAGAGGCATAGACTGGGGGCTGATGTGTGTCACTGCGGGGG
>JAODJX010000020.1:13219397-13234882 GCA_026776945.1 Isichthys henryi | reverse complement strand
CCCCCCCCCCCCCCCCCCCCCCCCCCCCCGGCCCAAATCCCACCCTCCCGTCCTACTGCTGTGTTCCCTGCTTCGCCTGGGAAGAGAGTATAACATAATCATCTTGAAAATAAATTTGATTTAAGCATTTAATTGGATGCTGCTTAATGTCCCTGGATCAGGGCAGGCGGAGACGCCCCCCCTTCAGAGCGAGGGGGAGGGCGCCCCGTGTCGAAACGTTCGGCCACTCGGTAGCTCCTGGGACGTATACCTACATAGAAGTAGGAGCCCCTCGCCTCTGAAAGGGACAGGGAACCCTGACAGGATGGGAGGCCCTGGACAGTACAGCCCCGCCCACATCATGAAGGATCACGGGGCACGAACCCATCGCTGGACCTTCATTTCATTTCACAGTAAGTGCAATTGCTACAATAACTGCACACATTCTGCTCACAATGTATCAATAAGCTCTTCACCTATTTTAAGCAGAAAGGCAGTGAGCCGTGTACCGGCCCGGGACCCTAATGCGGTCAGCAGACAGGGGTACCCCCTCTCCTGCGTACTACCATACCCCCGCCCCCAGCGCTTGGTGCATTGCGACCCCGCCCACTCCTTCTGCTTACTACCTGCACAGCTCATTACAGAGAGCCAGGCTAAAGCCCCACTGGCCTAGTTAGCTTCATTAAGACATCGATTATGGGTCAATACCCACACGCTGCATCGCATTCTCAGCACTCCCATCTGTGAAGTGTGTCGCTTTCACACCAATGGTAAATTATTTGGCCCCCCCAGGGAGTCTCCGGACAGCTCAGGGCCGCCCCACTTTCAGCCACACACAGAGCTGCGTGATTATGAAGTCCTAACTGCCTCAGTGTTCATTATGCACTGAACTTTCTCCTGGACTTTCTGTCTCTACTTCAGATGATTTTAGATAAAGTCTCCTATGCAAAACATTAAAGGAAATGCGACTCTGGGAAAAAGGCGAAACTGATTAGTATCCAGCAGTATATCCTGCAGTCAGACTAGTATAGAGTCGAGCATCCTGCATCGTGACTTTCCCCATCAAGGAATCATCATATCGTGGGACTGGTATGGGAATGAAATGGGAATTTTCTGAGGTTCTGCCACAGACCATAAACAAAAAACTTAAAAATGCATAGAATATACATACAGTGGCGGTTTGGAGGACGCCATGCAGGTACAGCGATATCTAGCAATTATCTTGCAGTGATCTTTCTATCTGATGTTTCTTGAATCTTTTCGCTCCGCTCACATGCTCACTTCCCGTATATTTTGTGATCCCCTTGGCCAGTGGTTTGTCCAGTTTGCCTGTGTCCCTACGAGCCGCAATGTGGAAGGGTCGACTGTATTTTTATACACCTTGAATTTACGATCACCGGGAGTCAGAGTGTAGTAATTCAGCAGCATGTGAAAACACCGAAACGTGAGCGGAAACGCTTAACGTACGTATACATGCTGTTATTTCTGCCCTTTTCAAGACTTCCGGTTGATATTTCAGTTGGCATCATACTTCTGCTGTTTTGGGTTTGTCGTCTCTTTCAGGACAAAGGGCCGAGACACACACTCTCATGTACACACACACACACACACACACACACACACACACACAGGGGAGTGGAGGTGGGGGTAACAGCGCCGGTCTGGCCCAGCCCGTTAGCCTCGGTACCTGACAGCGACTTAGTGGTGGTGTCTTCCTTGTTCCGCCTGGGGCCTCTGGCGCCATCTACAGTGCGCGCGAAGCTAATGCAGTCATAACAAAGCAGGGCTGCTCGAGCGGCAAGACAAGTAACAAGAAGAAAACCTTTCAAAGATCCCAGATGCTACTGGGGCTGTTGCCGAAAGGCCGCTTCCCAGGCTCGGTTATAGCCCTGTAAGCCAGGTGCCACTCACACACATATCCTCATGGCAAATGGCAAAGCCTTGTCCCCACCCGTCAGAGGGTAGCATGAATCATTATGGGGGTATTTTGGTGGAAACAAGCAGAAGACGACGACTAGTGGTTAGAGATGCATCGGGAATGATTGATGCATTCCTGCTGCGGGGCCCCCAAGCCGTGCGGCGAGGCACCGTACCTGCAAAGGCCTTGGAGATGCGTTCCCTCTTCCACTCCCAGGGTTGGTCATACTCCTCCGGGGGCCTCTCGTCGTCCCGCGGCAGCCTGCTCTCCCGGAGGCACAGGCCGTGCTCTGCATCCAGATCGGTGCCGTTCTCCGCCGGCTCATATGGCGTGTCGTACAGGGGCAGCTGTCGCAGGGGGCCGTCCTTGGGGCCCCTCCCCCCTCGGATCTCTGTCAGGAGGGCAGAGGAAAGGATGCTGAAGTATGACCCCCAAGACACAGTGCCACGGCAAACAAGCTGCCTCTCAGCTGAAAGGTGCCGAATGGCAAGGATGGGGTAGAGCCGGACCTGCGTAACCCTGGGGTGAAGGACACCCCCCCCCCTACCCCGCAGCCCTCAGTGCATTACAAACATGTTTTGTTATTTGTGCAGTGGGACAATAAAAAAATGTAATTACCACAAACAACAGTACAGTGCAATATGCTCTGAGCAGAGGAAGGCCAATGTGGCTCCCATGACGATGCGTAGGAGGAGCTTGCAGCACGCCTGCATGATGAGAGGTGACATGTTGCATGCCCACAGAGCCTTATACCTGACAGTAGGCCTGCGTGATGAGAGTATGAGAAGATTCAGGACCCACAGAGCCTGATACCCAACTCCCTGCTAAGCCAGACCCAGTTCTGTCTGCTCTGGGCTATAGAAGGTCCAGCTGAACTCTAGCATGCCACACCTGTGACCCCCACTCCCACCCACTCCCATTGGCCCTTAACTTGGCTGAGGGCTCCTCTCTGGTAAAGAGTGGTCACGCTCCACTACCAGGGGTTGTCATGGCAACAGGACCTCCAGAAGTCAAACCTCATTAGTTACCTCCCGGAGATGAGATTTGAGGTGTCCGGAGCTGACGATTCTGTAAGGCGGTGCGTGGAGTGGTCGATTTGCGATCGACCTGAGTAAAGTGAACCCAGGAAGGCATTTAAGCTACATGTGCACAGGAGTTCACTGGGACTGCTTAGGCAGTGGAGGCTAGCCACTCAGCTCACGGCACCTCCTCGTCACTGTCTCACAGCACCGGTCTGCACTGTCGGTCACCCCCCCGGGAGCCTCGTCCACGGCGTCTGGCAATGAATAAGCGGTAAGCAGTGAGCTGCCCTGTCAGGTCACTGGATACGACAAGCCACATAGCAGGGCACAGACTGGAGCGACTGGGGCAAAGCAAGAAAAAAAACAAAAGAGAAAGAGAAACCTGATGGATAGAAGTGGGATCTCAGTGGGAGGCGACAGAAATGTTGTGCTTGTAATCAACTAGGGCCAAGCAAGTCCACCGAGGGGGAGCAAACTTCAGAAGTTAAGTAATTAAATAGGAACAGAAGCCCAGCTTTGGACGTCTGTAGCCTCAGGGCCTCTTCAGGACTAATATGCTCTAAATAATTCATGCAAAAAAATAGCAGGAGTAAATCAGCTCTGTGCAGACAGCAGCTCTGGCGTGAAGAGTGCCCATGGTTCGATGTGATGCTGAAGAGCTTTCCTTAATAATGAGGAGAGCGGCTTTTAACTGACTTATTTAATAACATACACACGTTTTTATATGCCTTGTAAAATCCTGCTCATGGGAAGGGGGCGGGGGGGGGGCTGGGGCCAGACATTTAAATGTCCCTGGAACGGTAGCTGGTGCATACTGTGCAATTTTGGGGAGATCATAATTACCCTGAATTTCCCAGTCTGTGATGTATGGGGACTCTAACGAGGCTTGGTCATGACCTGTATACTGCCTCACGAAGGCCAAACACAGTAACTGCATATTTTAATCAAAATGAAATATTAGTTCAAATTTGCTTGGTTTTAAAGAAAAGACTAGGGCTTCCCGATCTACTACACATTCGGTAGACGTGGCCGAAAACTCTCAGTGAAGTTACTGTTTCGCCTTTGAAGAGCAGTACAGGCTTCGGGGCATTAATGCCACGTTGTTCCAGAAAAGGGCATTTCTATGCAGCCCAGATTTATCTATGTGCTTTTCATTTTCACCACGTTCCTGTAATAGCATCAGTATCCGTGTCGACGTCGGCTGGCATCCATCTACAGCGCCACCTCACATCAGCACGAGCTCCAATATCACCTTTCAGCATCTGAGATGCGAGAAGAGGATGTTGAGAGTGCCTGGGGGGGGGGGGGGCTGATGGGTGAAAATGGCCAGTGCTTTTCCTCCTCTTTTACGAAGTGTGATTAGAGATGCCCGAAAGCCCAGGTAATACAAAACTGCCAACGTGATTTTTTCAGTTTACCTCCATAAGGCAGTGAAGGAGGTAAAGTGACTAAGCGTTTCTACGGTTTTCTGCAGTCAGTTTAGATGAAAATTACCTGCAACGTTCAGTCAACAGCAAAGA
This sequence comes from Isichthys henryi, assembly GCA_026776945.1. Taxonomy (NCBI): domain Eukaryota; kingdom Metazoa; phylum Chordata; class Actinopteri; order Osteoglossiformes; family Mormyridae; genus Isichthys; species Isichthys henryi. Next base: position 13,230,443 of record JAODJX010000020.1, on the reverse strand, counting down.
GAAATCAATAAAGCAATATGGTTATAAAATGCATTTTCCTCTTACGTCCAGCATCAGCTGGCAAAACAGCACCGTCTCCGCGTGTCATACCTACAACAGGAAGCATTAATAACCCCATCAGCGGCTCTGTGCTGCCTCTTCGTAAAGTAGGTCACAAAACACAATAAAGAATTTCACCGACACGGACTGCAACCTTTTCAGGAGGAGATCAAACAAGTGATATTTCAGCTCGTAAATCACACGGATCTGATCTAGGTGAATTCTGCCGTGACGAGTCCACCGTTTCTCTATGGATTACCCACACAGCCCAGAAGGCGTGCCTCAGTGCCTGGACGCGCGAGCGAAGCTAGTGGGAGAGACCTCTATGGCCCTGAGGGTTTGGGGCTGAAAGGTGGCAAGCGGGAACAGGTCAGAGGTCACAGAGCTAAGCCTGCCAAGCGCGAGAGACTCCCTCGTCACCGGATTTATGGAATTCTCCTTAATGCCGCTTTATCTCTGGCACCTCACGCGCCTAAAGCCTACAATCAAGCCCACGCACACACCGGGCTTAGAGCCTTCGCAGCCCGCTGGCCCGATCAGCCCAGCCTGACAGCCAGCAGCAGCAGCCTCATGACCTGAGTCCTGGGGGCCATCAAGAAAGCTGAAAGTGGGGGGGAGGACAGGGGTCTCAGAGGGCCCTGTGCAGACAGCCACACGGTGGGAAGAGCTGAGGACCAAAGGGGGCCCAGCTGGGATTCCAGTGATAAACAAACAAGTGCATTAATCTGTGCTCTAAACGCTCCACTTAAAGTCTCACTATGACCCTCAAGTAAAACAGCCAGTAAAACTGGTCTTTCAATTTCATGTCTTCACATCTCCATGTCTGCAGTGTTAGCTTGGCATCCTGAACGCCTGACCAGTGATTACAGAGACGCAGCCCAGCAGCCCGTCCATCTCGCTCTGAAGGCAGGCCTGCTGCCAGGGGCCCCCCAGGGGCATCTGCGAGGTACAATGGGAGCTGTGGAGACCAGAAAGCAAAAAGATAAACAGGGATTTACTTACCAGGCTCACATCAGCCTAAAGCAGCATAAAAATAAAGGACACAAATACTGAATAAACGGTGCAAGACGGTTAAATTGGCGGCATTAGAATTCAGTCGATGCAGGACGCATCACGGGTAAACATCTCACAATTACCTCAATATTATTTCTCAGCCCATGAGATGACTCCCGTCGGTATCAAACCTACTTTTAATTATAACAAGGATGAACAGAACGACAACTAACAAACAAAACCAAGCAAATGTAACCAACCAAATGTAAACAAAAATGACTAAAGATAACAATATTGTTTATAAAGAGACGTTCATTCATCATGACGTCAGTTGTCAACTTCTTCTGAAAAATGACATGAAACCACTGTATTCACTGGAAGGCTTCATTCAGCAGCCAGACTAGTGATCAGTACCATAGAGGCCCTTCAGAACGAAACTGAACACATTTGCCGACAGCTACATTGCCCTCACGGTGTAAGATCGAGACACCCGGGTGCAAGATCGAGACACCCGGGTGCCTTTCCACATCGCGGCGCTCCGGATCATAATCTTGTCACAGTTCTCGCTCGCAACGGTCATAATCTCCAAACATCCCAGCATGCAGTTCCCCTCTGGAACCAGAGCTCATTCATCTCTAACGACGTTTGGCACCTCGGTGCCCTTGGACCATCAAGGCACAATCATGCTGTCAGACTCCGCTATCGCATCCAGACGGGGTGCTGGGGACCGGGGGTTCCTGGCACAACAGGCCACGCATCGTCGCTCCGGGGGACACTGGAGGCCAACAAGAGATTCCCCGGCAGCAGCACGGTATTTCAATGTCGGTGAGCCACGGTGGTACTCAGAAGCATCTTTTAATTAACTCAAACACGTCTGACAAGCCACCCCCCTCCCCCCAAATCTTCCAGTGCACCCAAAGCAAGGCATCAAGCATTTAAATGGCTATGCCGGAGAAGTAACAAATTATGTTAATAACTGCAAAAACTAGCACAATGAAGTAACTGAAAAATTAGAGCTTCTTGAAGCCAAAAGAGCTAAAAAATCAAGGCAAATGTTAGAAGATGTATTCTGTTTATACCAAGTGGAGTGGAACCGAGGAAAGAGTCTGCCTAATATCACAGGGCGGCATGTTACAACCGGACCGCACGCCCTCCGTGCAAATGGCCGTCCTGCCCCTGGCCGAAGCCCAGATAACAGAACTGCTTCCAGTACTGACCAAAATGGAAATTAGAGCTCGTTAGCGTTGGTGACGGCTTGTTAATGGACAATAAATGGGGTCTTTCATTTGGAAACTGGCCTCAGCTGCCCATCTGTTGATGGAGGACGGCAGAAGCCAACAGGAAGTAAGCGGGGGGACCCCAGACAGAGAGAGACGGCAACGAGACGGCAAGACCGACTGTCACAGAGAAGGCACTGCGGTAGAGAAGAGGCCAGAGGTGTATCTGGGCCCGCAGCAAAAGCCAGTGGTGCTGCGAGGAAGTGAGTGCACTGCTGGCACCAAACCATGTTATTCTGTGAGAGGGGAAAATAGAGAGGAATTCTGCTAAAAGGATTCAGAAATATGCATTTAACCTTAATCATCCCTCCTTTAAACGTCCTGACTATAATGTCAGTGGCAGTGCTTAGAAGATTCATAGAACGACCATGGGCTATTCCACTCCGATGCACCAAGAACTCAAATGGGTCAGGCCATTCCAGGGAATCGGGAAGCGCATTAGCCAGGAGGGAGCAAGGACTGAGAGGCACTGCCCTGCAGCTTCAGACCTGAAAGGGCCTCTATAGGTCTCCAAACAGGCAATCTACGCTCGGAGAAGGTGACGTTTGGAAGGCACCTTCCGGGGCTCAATTGAACAGCTGGGGGTACCAGGAGATCAGCCGATGCCTTGGCCCAGAAAGAACATGCCACCTCCCAGCCCAACACAGCACAGCTCAGTCTGGAAATCCAGTTTAAAATGTTGTCCACCTATGGCCACGAGTTCTTAGATTTCTTATACTTGAGCTAATATTGAAGTAACTATTTGGCTAAACAACACCCCCTTACTGTTAGAATCGTATATACCTGGATCATGTCCCCCCTTAGTCTTCTTTGCTCGAGGTTGATCAGATTCAGCAGAGCTACCCTCTCCTCGCAAGACATTCCTCTATGACCAGGAATCATTTCCGTAGCCCTTCGTTGAATCCTTTCCAAGGCAGCAATGTCCTTTTTAAGGTATGGTGACCAAACCTGCACACAATATTCTAGGCGGGGTCTTACCTCTTGACTTAAACTTCACACACCTAGAAATGTAACCAAACATCCTACTGGCCTTTTTAATCGCTTCCCCACATTTCTGAAAGTGGGACATGGAAGCATGGAAACATTCATTCATTTGTCTACATTACATCTGTCAGGTATCAGCCCAGTCACTAATTGAATCAAGGTCCCGCTGTAGCCTCTGTGCCACTAGTTCAGTATCTGCTACACCACCCACCTTGGTGTCATCTGCAAATGTAAGTAATTTACAGTATGTATAGGTGTCAATATCATTAACGTGAATTAGGAATAATAGTGGTCCTAAAATTGAACCCTGGGGTACCAGATCAATCTTTCAATGTGCACACAGAAAAAGCAACACGAGCGAGGAGCAAGCAGGTGGGGAGAGAAACCTCAAATAACGTCGTCCATCGAGGGAAAAAGGAGTTATGTGGTTTGTTTTGGCTGGATTTTTTGTTCATCGTGTTTATGTGGCCGATTAGGCAGGTATATCTGACAGAAAAGGTCAAGGTGCTATTTGCTGCACTCTAACATAGAGCAGCCTCATACTGTAATGGAATGACGAAAATCAAGGTTAAAAGCAATGTAAGCTTCATCAAGTACCCCATTACTCAACATACCGAAGGCCAGGCGTCACGTGATTCAAAATCACGTGATCAGTTAGAGCAGCAGCTCCAAGCTGACGTAGCGGTGGTATTTGCAAAGTACCTTCAACCTGCAGCCAGCGTTCCACAAGCTCTGTGGGAACAGTCTGTGATGTGGATCTGACGAAAGGATCTGAGGGAGGTTGTGCATGTGACCCGTGATGATCTTGGGCAGCAGGTGGCCCAGCGTTAAAGCAAATGGACTTTTGATCATAAAGTTGTCAGCGGGAATCCCTAAGGGCTTCTGCAGTTGTGACTTATAAACAAGCCACTTTGTCCAGATTGCTCTAATAAACAGCCAGCTATATGAATACACAGATGGCTTTAAAAAAAAAAAAGAGAGCATGTTTAATAAACGGTGATCATGTGACTGTGACAGGGCAATCAGGAAGCTCCTACAACTGTCCATTTTCATTAGGTCACAGGGCCCAGAGGCAGTTATCTGACAAGTCATAGAGGGAAAAGGCCCTGTGTACTCAGTCAATCACCACACTGTTCCCATCACTATGCTCAGAGAGCTCTCGCCCCTACTTATCCAGCCAATCAGAGGATGGATGGGCCCTGTGTGCCCTGCCTTTACCATCACTATGTTCAGAGAGCTCTTGCCCCTACTTATCTAGCCAATCAGAGGATGGATAGGGTCTGTGTGCCCCGCCTTTACCATCGCTATGTTCAGAGAGCTCTCACCTCTACTTTTCCACAACACTTGCTCTACAGGGAGTCCTAACAGATCCCGGCGCCATTTCATTATGCGCTGCATTCGGTGACTTAACAGTGCTGCCCTGATTCCGGTTAATCTGTAGGTTTAATCCACAGCTTGACATCTGCTTGAAGCATGGAGGTTAATTCTGGCCAAGCCCCGGCCTGGATCTTCTCAGCAGGGACCTTTCTATCACAGGGCCAGGTCCTAAGACATCTTGTCACCCCGTCACATAATTGGGGGAGGGACTCCAGCGGTTGGGCTCGGCCACACCACCACTCCCCAGGCTCACTGTTCCTGTGGTCTCAGTAACAACAGCCATGATGCTGATTTGCTGTGGGAAAATGTAGTAATTTGAAATCTTGGCAAAAAAAAAAATAGATAATGGGGTGTGCCCCCCAGTGAATTTTATTGCCAAGATTTCAGAATACCAGAATAGTACTGATTTTGAAAATTTCATCAAAATATGTGCCACACCACGGTATGTTTGGACTAGGGATGAAATGATTACCGATTTCACAGTAAACCACAGTTAGTGTTACTTTTTCAATTCTTAATTATCATTAAAACCATAGTGCCCTGCAATGGGTTGCTACCCCATCCTGAGTTGTTCCCTGCTGTGTGTCCTGCAATGGGTTGCTACCCCATCCTGGGTTGTTCCCTGTTTTGTGCCCTACGATGGGTTGCTACCCCATCCTGGGTTGTTCCCTGCTTTGTGCCAATAACTTCCAGGATAGGCCCCAGACCCCCCACGACCCTGAACAGGACAAGCTGCTATAGAAAATGGATGGAGGGATGGATAAATCCAGGGTTGTTTACGGTGCTTCATGTTAAATCCTGTCCAGCATCACCCACACTTAGTGACAGTCTCCCAGACGCAGGGGCAGCAAGGTTTCAGTACAAAACAGGCCAGAAGGTGGTGACAGCGCTCTGAAGGTTCTTAGTGTTAATGCACATTTGATGTGGTTTTCATGCGTTATTATTTCAATATTTATGCAAACAAAAGGTGCATAGTGCTGCAAATTTTATTTGTGGTATTAAATATAAAACTTGGTGAAATTATTTCAGTTTGTGGGTCAATACTTTTTGAACATTTGCAGCAAATTTTAACAACACCCCGATAATACTGATAACCATAATAATTTTGGTCACTATAATTGTGATATTCAATTTCCATAGAGTTTCCTCTCTACTCAGGATGGCGAAATGAAAAATGAGATACTGCCCAATCCTAGTATCAGCCACCTGGAGACACACGCAACCCCGAGACAGATATCAGTAACCATGCTGCCCGATGCGAGCGCCTGCTTTCTGAAATCTGAACAGAAAGGCTCTAAAAGTGGCCACTGTGGTGCCTTGTCCTCAGACACCTGGGGATGAATCCACACACATCAGAAGGTACAGGGTCTACATGCGGCCCGGCGGCCCAGCGGCCTGGCAGCTCTTCACGGCACAGAGATCAGCTCCAGGTGTCCCACCTACCACAGCTACTCTGGTCAGCTATAAACACAGATCTGAAGAAGTGTCTCACCTACACACAAACAGCAGCCATACTGGTGCTGGGGGAGTCAGGGGTCCCTCACAGAACCTGCCTACATAACAGCTCTCTGCTACACAGGGGAAGCGGGCAATTTTATTAGCCCTCACAGTTGTGAAAAAAGAAGAAAATACACTAAACAGTCACGTAAACCTGATATTCCGCAAAAAAACACTTTCTCAGGTAATTCATTACTGGCCAAAATTAATAACCTCTGTCGACATGAAATAAAGACACAAAATAGACCAGCGAGAGAGAGGCAGAGGGAAACAGCAAACTGATTTCAGAGCTTCACAAATGTATCTTGTCACGTTTTTTTCACCCATTATTCAATGCACTGTTTTGGGTAAATTAAGCTCTGAAAAAGCTCTAAGGTCATTTCTTTGTATGCTGTTTAATTATAAATGCATACAAATCAAACCCGTGATTCTGAAGCTCCTACCTCCGTTTGTCCCCCCCCCCCCGGGAACCTCCAGGCCCCCCTAAGTGCCCTCCAGCCTACCGCCCCCCAGCTGCCCTCCAGCCAGCCACCCCCCAGCCTGCTGCCCGTGCTGTCTGTCCATTTATTTATCTTTCTATCCATTTCAGCTAGACTGCAGTGCCCTTCATGGCTTTAATAAACACGAAATCTCATGCTTATCACCCGATTCACACAGGATCCCGGCTGGATATATCAAGTCCAGCATTTGGAGAACATGATTCACAAGAAGCGTATGGAGAAAAACACAGACACAGACACACGCACACGCACACAAAGGTTTGTAATTATATCTGTGTGGGGACTCTCCATTCATTTCTATGTGGAAAACTCTAATCCCAACATGACGGTCTTAACCCCTACCCAGCCCTAACCTTAACCATAAGTAACCAAACATAATACAAAGCTTTTAGTGAAAAGGATGGGCTGGTCAGTCTTCGATTTCCTTTTACAGTGGGCTTGTTGGTGCAGATCCTCAGCCTGCTTTGGGTCCCACAGCCCCCCCCCACCCTTCCCCAGGAGAGCATGCAGCAGATGTCCAGCCCGGATTCCGCCTCTCTCCCCCGCTGCTCCGTCACTCTCTGCTACCTTGTGTGCTGAGTAAATCCGGCTACCCGGCTGCCAGTGTGAACACAAGGGGCAGCATATGCTGAGGCCATTCTGTCCAAGGAGATTACCTGTCCACGTCTGCGAGGCGGGGGCCACAGGTGTACATTATTGATTATCTGCAGGGCGGATCTAATTACTGCCGCCCATCAGATGACCCCTGACCCTGGTCTGACCCCTGACCTTTTAAACACCTCTATCTTTTCTCTGGCACACAGACAGCTGCTCTTAGATCAATAAGACTGAGTATGACCACAGAAATGGCAAATGGCAGTGTGATAGATGGCCGTGTGTAGGGCCCCCGCCTGCACGCCCAACATAACGTGCTCGGCCGCACACGTGCCCGTATGAATATGTAACGGCAAGCACAAGGAAAGCATGCGGGGGGTGTGGTCTACCGCTTCCCCGATGGCCACCGGCATCCGTAAGCAGAGATAAAACCCGCGTTGGAGTCTGGGATGCACTGGAAATCATACCGTCAGAAACAGGAGGCAGCACTAAGGCACCCTCTACTGGGCGTGCAAGAAACTGCATGAATCTCATCCACTTTCTGCAGGATGAAGGGAGTCACAGAGGCAGAATCAGATCCCCTTTCAAACTACCCAAAACCTGTAGCACCCTTATTGTACAGTGACCAGTTAGGACGCCAACACCCCGGCTGCATTCTTCTGTCTCGAAGTGGCTAACCGAAGTGAGTTGAGGTCTTCGGGATGGGGCAGGTACAGACTCACTGCTGAAAACATCTCGTCACCATCGTTTCAACGTGCTCATTGTTTCTCATGCAAACAGCCACAGGCAGAGAGGGAGGCAGCACCAAGGCGGAGAGGGAGGCGGCCCCCATTTCCAGGCAAAGTTAGGATTCGGGCAGGGGGGGAACCTTAAGTTTTCCCTCGAGCAACATCACTGGTGATAACCAGCAGCGTCGCTGTTTGAAATTTCGGGCCGCATTACAGCACATGACACTGGACCCCCCTACCCAAACCGGTGCAATTAGGCTCCAAAGGAACTGGCCTCAGCTCCTCCTGACAGCCATGATGACTATGACCCAATAAGCCAGCACTCCTCGCCAACCACTGTAACGCTCCCAGAAACGGGACGACCTTAAAGGGCTATCCAGTTTGGACACAGGATCCTGGTTAATGGCCGTCATTAGACAGCTGAGCCTGGCGTAAAGGAGCGCGTCCTCGCCATCCCCCGCAATTTATCTGCCTCGCCGATACACTCTCTGTAACTCACAGACAGTTATTCAATTAGGAAAAGGCATTTTATCACTGCGGCAATGCAAGGCTGGCGAGCGATTCGATTCATCACCATCAGCTGGGGTTACCGGTATGTCGGGGGCCGAGGGCCACATTGTCACAGCCCTCAGACAGGTGGCATTTCCTGGAAGCGGAGCGCCTGTCTGCGTTAGCATAATGCCGAATGGTCGGGGACAGATTAACGGCTCGACAACAACACACAGCACCAGAAGTTACCTAAAATAAAATAACCCTCTTTAAAGCAGAGAATTCTATCTGCCCAAGAATCCATATCGCTTTCCTTCCAATTAATTAACTGCCAAGGTAATTACAAAGGGTAGCAGAAAGCCCAGACCTCAGAAAAGTCATTAAGGAGGACGATACCCCCCCAAATAAATAGATACGTATTAAAAATAAGCTCCAGTGTACTGTATAGGGGATGGATCTTGAGCTTTCATCTCCAGATGATTTCACACCCCGGTGAAGCACCAATTAAATGAGTAATAGCCCTAAATATAGAAACCGCTCCTTAGTCTGATGAAAGAGACAATTACATTTGCGGCCGGCATTCCTGCGATGGGGAGTCATGGCTGTCTGCCAGGTCACGGCACTGATATGCCGGCCGTCAGCAGGTCCCGTCACCCCCCTGTCACCCCCTGGCCCCCCACATGCCTGCCCCTCTGTCCCCGGTGGTCCTCAGAGGCATATGGAAAAAACAGCTCATCCAGACTGCAAGTTTTCCTGCTATGTTAATGTGAAAGTATACCATATTCCTGTGATTAGTTGGCGCCCCATCCTGGGCTGTTCCCTGCCTTGCCGCTGTTGTTTTCGGGGTGGGCCCCAGCCCCACACGTCCCTGTATAGGACAGAGAGACCTTCATTGTGTTTAACTGGTCTGTCCACGTGTGAATCGCACCGGCTGTGCCACCCGCCAACGTGGTCTTCCCTTTACAGTGCCATAAACCGGTGAAATATAGGCTGTGTGTCTGTAACTGCCCCCGTGTGCAGAATTCACTTAGAGGAGGACGGAGTCAGGCTATCAGAGCTCAGTCCTGGGCGGGTATTGCCCTGCTATTATGTACACTAACCCCTGGGCAAATAATTTAACAATCCTTTTAACTGCCATTTGCACAATTACAGGTTCACTGGAATTCTTTAATTGTTTCATATCCCATCTTGCTCTCCTCTGAGACATACACATATATATGTACAGTTGAGAAAGAAGATTGGGGGGCCGTGATTAAGGGTCCAACAGAGATGTGACTATTTTGCTGAGGATGGAATTCAAACCAATGACCTTCCAGGACCACAGACACAAAGGGTCTGATCCACTGAGCGCCACTACAGCACATCACAGCACAGCTCATGTCAGTACTGCTGCCACGAGGCTCAGCATTCGCCATGGGGGAGGGGGTTGACCCAGGAGGATCGACATCATTGTACGTGGGAGCTAATCCAGCCAGAAGGAGCCGCACAAGCTCCCTGCAGTGAGCCACCTTGTCCAGTTCCGTCGGCAGACCCCTGGTTCTGCAGGGGGGTATCGTCAAGCGCAGTGGGTTGGGAATGTTGAGAGAAGGGGGGTCACAGGGCCAGCATGCTGACGTAGACTTTGGGAAGCAGCGTGACGAGGAGATGGACCTCCACTCCCAAAAAACAGCCTGGCAATAAAGGCCGTCACTACACCTGTTTGTGTCAGGAGAACACAGCAGCGAGCAGGAAGGAAGCAGCGGAAGGCAGGAGAAAAGCAGCCCAGGTTTAAACTGGGATTTACAGGGCCGGCCGTATGTGTGCCACCCATAGGGTCACCTAGCGTGATGCACAGTATATACAGGAGGAGTGTGGGGAGGGAGAGAGAGGGAGATAAGAGAGAAAGAGGGAAAATGAGGGAGAGACAAAGAGGGAGAGAGAGGGAGAGCCAGAGGGAGAGGGGGGAGAGAGGGCAAGAGAGAGAGAAAGAGACAGAGATACCAGGAAGACAGACACTAATGTGAAGTATGCTTCTTCCAGTCATACACAGCTACATTACAGAGTAAAAGCTGAACTGTTACTGCGATAAACGCTGTTTAACTGTCAGCTTAGAGCCGCCGCTGGGATCTGTAGAGAGGTGCAGCAATACCTGCGACTCCCAGGGCAGCATTACTTCCCAAAGCGCTCGAATAAAAGGCACCTACAGCAGTACTCCTCAAAGGTGACGTTGGGTGGCACACAGGGAGACTGTCCTCTTTCTTCCCGTGTGCCTTTCTTTGTTTTAAAATTTTGTTACAGGGACACAGTGGGCCTCCTGGTACACTCCTATACACCCCCAGAGGTACCCATACGCACCCCGAGGCACCTACACGCCCCCAGAGGTACCCACATACGCCCCGAGGCACCTACACACCCCCAGAGGTACCCACACGCGCCCCGAGGCACCTACACACCCCCAGAGGTACCCACACGCGCCCCGAGGCACCTACACACCCCCAGAGGTACCCACACGCGCCCCGAGGCACCTACACACCCCCAGAGGTACCCACACGCGCCCCGAGGCACCTACACACCCCCAGAGGTACCCAC
>JAODJX010000020.1:13167095-13185286 GCA_026776945.1 Isichthys henryi | reverse complement strand
GACAGTTGCTAGTCCATATAATGCTAGACCATATAATTTCGCACCTAAAACATGATGACAGGGCTTTTGCCGTTAGAGAATAACAAATTTACTTAAAATAACACATTGACAAACATGACAAATGTTTTTTATCCCTTAAATTATTAAAATAACTAAGGTATTAGTCTAATAAAGTTTTTAAAATGTTTTTGAAGTACGTAGCTAAATACCGCTCACTAGAGTTCCTGTCCAGGACTACATACGGGCCATCTCTTAATCGAACGCTTTCCTTGCGGTGTCTTGTTTTATGAAATCTGCTTGAAAACTTTGTCGGTTACCTTCCATATTGGAATGTTGAAGATGTTTTTGATGTATGTTGCTAAATACTGCTCATTAGTTCGTACAGCTATTAAATTAATCATAAACTGGGGGCATCTTTTTTAAAATATAACTAACAAAATACAGCTAAATTGTTTTATCACTTAAATCATTGATTTTAAATTGTATACTAATTTGTCATACAACCGTTTAAGTTACGGCAATCATTTCAACCGCGTTGTTTAAACAGGCCGGTCGTACGTATCAGTACACTTGCATGGGGAAGGAGAGAATGGACAGAGTGAGACATGGAAAAAAAAGAGGAGCATGGAAAAAGAAGGACAGAGACAGAAGGCAGAACCAGCTGGAGAAAGAACTGAAGACACTTAGCAGTGCGGCCCGCAGATTCTCCACGTGTCTCCGCAGAAACGTCATCTTCTGGTCTCCATCCAATACCCCCAGGCGAGTGGGATTGAGGAGTAGGCCAGCCGAGGCTGGGACATTAAACCTGAACTTTGTGTACTCGGGGATCCATGAAGAAAAGAAATTGTCTGTCTGCTCCTTGAGGGAATTATTTATCACTCTGTGAAATCAATTATCCTCATGGGAGAGAGAAAGTAATGAAATGGATGGCAAATTAGATGAATGTAATACTCAGCTGCTTTGAAAAATAACATTTATGAATTTTCTTAGTAAACTTAGAACATTTGTTTTAGTGGTACACACATATTATAACATACATTACTGAAAAATAAAGTTCTGACAGGAATTTCTCATATAATCCGTAGAGTTCTAAATTAGAGTGAAGTTCATAAGCTAGCCTTCACTCCTTCATTTTCACTTTTAGTCTACATTTACAACGTCCAGACTCTTCTCCAAAACTCTCCTCCAGGTCCCAGATAAACACACTCACTGCTTTATGGGAGAGACTCATTACCCCCGACTGTGCGCTTTGACCACACGCTGACAGCCACACTCCCTCTTCGTGGGTGGAGATGGAAGGAACAACTGTGACTTTGGGTAGGAGACGTGCGCTGGGCTCCCAGCTCCCTCTGCCTCATGGCTCCCAGAACCCGTCACTCGTGGTCTGCTCACCCCCCCATTGGCTGCTGCCCTCCCCCTCGAGTTTGACCTCTGCTGACCTCAGCTTTCAGGTGCAGGCTCTGCTGGTCCTTCGGCCGTGTGAGTTACTGCCAACGTCATAAAGCGGCACAGCAGCAGCACGGCAACACCGCAGTCATCTGCCGTCATACGGTATCGGCACCTTGTATTTACCAGGTTTCTATCCATGCATCTTCCATACCTTCATCCCCAATACTGGGTCATGGTGAGAATGTCAGGAAGCACAAGGCACGGCACTGGGCTCACCCTGGACAAGATGACAATAAATATCTTACAGTACAGTTTAAATGGAGCGTGACTGCTGGCATCAGCCCAGCCTCCGCTTTACTACGCTGCCATGGGCTCCTGCTCCTGCTCCTGCCAGTCAGACGTGCCGGCGAGCCACTTCCAGCACCGCCTGCCTGATAACAGGCACCGAAAAACATTTGAGAGAGAGAGAGACGTTGTTAAAGCTTTGATTCACCTCAGAGCCACTGCTCTTCCCTGTCACGCTCCGAGAGAGGAATACAAATGCTCATCTCTGAAGCAGAAAAAAATAAATAACGGCATCCTTTTTCCCAGCCTCCTGTGCCCCCTCACCCACACCTCTACCCCCTGCTTCCCTGACTGCTCTAGCCCAAGGACAAGCAAAGACATCTCCCTTGACTGAACATGCGTGGAGAACCAACGGGGAAAAACAGCGCCTCCGAGTGGCAGCCACAGAGGACTGCGCTATCTCAGGTGTCTGGGTACAAGGCTGCATAGAGAGAGGCGCGGGCCCCAGAAGAATTCCACTGAATATGCCCCCTCACACACTCACCCCCCCCCCAATGCTTGGTCCCCAGAAAGATCCCCCCCTTTTCTCCCCGCCTTATGGGTGACCATGTCTGAGCTGCAACAAGCTATGTGCCACTGGGCTGCATCCATCACATGGTCACTCATTTCCAGCGGCTTATTGCCAGAGAAAACAATCCATACAGGCACCCCCCCCCCCCCCCGAGCGTCTGTTTACGTCTGAATCTCTCTGCAGCTCTCTGCCTACCTCCTGCTCAATTCTGTGCCAGGGGGGCCAAATCCAACGAGTTGATTACAAGCAGAATGGAATGTCAACCCTTAATGGGGGGGGTTCACTGGAGCACCAGTAAGAGGTGGAGGCAGAGTTGGGAGATGGGGTAGGGCTGCGGGGGGAGAGCCCAGAGCGATGGGGAGACTAAGCAAGCTTGGCAGTGGCTTGATTCACCCAATTTGGAGCGGTAATCACTGGCCATCAAGCCAGGCGTCGGTAAGCGAGCCTCCAGTGGCCCAGCTGGTGTCACATTCCTGGGTAAGGACACCCGCATACTCAGGAAAATATTATTATAAGTACCATTATCACTGTAATTGGCTTAGCGGACAGCCTTATCTGGCGTCAACAGGCACAAAGCTTCAAACAAGATACTGTTCAGAGAAAATAACAGATGCACGATAAGAGCGAACACATACAGGGGGAAACATCAAAACATATCATTTTCCTTATAATGACGTTATAATAGAGTATTGTAACACAACCCGAGAATTCACAAGCGAGCCCTCCGCAAAAGGACATTTATATACCAAATATAGCTTGTTAATGTACCTCAGTGATTTGGTTTGCCCTTGAAAGCATGCAGAAGCTGTAGTAACCATACATGACTGTCATGACATATAACCGAACACATTGCTCAATACCTCCATACATGTCTGCCAGAAAAGCATACATTAGATATGTAAGACAAGACTGATGAGAATGTGATGGATGCAGATGGTGATCTTATTCAAGGTCAGTTCGTGTGTATTAAGTTTGCTAAACAGGACTTTTAATGACGAGGGAATCCTGCAGTATTTTGTACTCCTGTCGCTCTCATTGGCTCCACTCGCACTCAGGAGTCTGTCTGCCTGCCTGGCGACTCTGCCCTGCTTGGAAGCCATCGATTCGGGTCGGTGTGGAGCCCAGCCCCCACAGTGCGGGCCCAGCTCGGCCGCTTGTAAATTATCTCCCAAGGCCTGAAGGCTTGCTGGGAGAGGGGATAGCCCAATAACGACTCAAATTTACACAACACCAAGGGTCCGCTCACGCCCACCCATGAATCACCACGACGACTAAGCTTCTAAGCATTTGGGCCCCCAACCCAGGAATTGTCCCCTTTTTCTGCTCCTGGCTGCACATGGTGCTGGGGACACAAGAACAGCGATGGCATCAAACTGTAGGTGCCTACAGAAGCCCTGAAGGAACGAGAAAGTAGAACACAGGTCGGACCTCAGGACACACGTGTTGGAAGCTGTGCGGAGCAAGGTGTTGCTCAAACACCATTTCTCCTCACTATGAGCAAAATCTCTGGGTTTTGAATGCTATCTTGAGTACTTCCATATCACAGAACCCTCATATTAAAAATCTAAAGGTGTGATGGCAGTAATGCACAGACAGCAACGAAAACTGGCATCTGCTGAAAGTGAGGAAGAGCAAGCGAGTTTAAGAGGTTGACAGCTGAGTTCAGGAACATCACTCAAGTGTAACTGGGTCCACGGCGGGAAGAACAGGCCTAGCGAATAGGTCAGCGAGTCAGTGCCGGAAGTCAGCTGCTAGAGTGGCCATTAGGCTTCAGAGCACAGCAGTACTATGGAAAAGCAACACCGGAGAATCTGTAAATGTGCATGGCAGGCGATTATGTGTGTTTGACTGCAAAGACTGAATATCTGGATGCTGAACATCTACAGCAGCTCAGGATTAACACAGCAGTTGGCGACATTAAGCGGACTGGCTTACAGTTACAGTGTCAGTTTATGTTTACACTGTGCACTTCTGTCTGACGGCATTGCTGTCGTCAAAGAGGTAACTTTACAATAACTCTCCCTGGAATACAACACATAACGGACATTTACACATAACAAATAACATAAAGATGTTCGTGCATGTTTCAATATCACAGCACACAAGAATAGTACCTGCCAGTGGTACCACAGAGCATGTCAGGTCCATGCTAACCACTTAACATCTTAAACAGATCAGATATCGACATTCTCTCCTCTAGGTCCTGTGGTTTTACATGGCATTAAAATGAAACACTGGTGATTAGGAATAAATATGCAAGATCTGGTTAGGGCAATAACATGAAAAATACATCAGTCATGAAGATCTATGATGACATGACTGAAGTCATTCAGGGTGATCCCTCCCCACTTTGATTTAAATCACGAAAACAGAAGTGAACAGGAATTATAAGAAGGTTCTCATTCTTGCCTGAAAGCCCATTTAGAGGCTCTCGCTCAGTTTACATGATGTCATCAGTAACTGCAGGTCTAAGTGCTATGTAATTACCTTAATCGCTTATTGACATGGACAAATAAAACGACATTTTGCAGTGAGTCAGTAATGGACATCTTTATATGTGCTGCAAATGTACCACGGCATAATCATGAGGGAAATGTCTCATACAGCTTCATTTGCCTCACCGGGGCCAGCTAGGCCATTATCACACACACACACACACAGCTAGGCCATTAACACACACACATGCACGCAGACTCACATACGTACATGCACACACACACACATCCATGCATACACATACTCGTACGCACACACACACACGGCCATGAGCCCAGCACCCTGCCATGGCTCTTTAAAGCAGCGAGCACTCCATCACTGCTGACATTTCTGCACATTTGCTTGCACCCCCCTGGCAGAAAGCCCCCCCCCCCCCCCATCGTACCTGAACAAGCAGCACATTTCTGGCAGGGGGGGGCACTTAGCGCAATGCAGTCGCCCTCTAGGCCACCTGCCATCGGTGAGGAGGCCATGAGGGGATGCGCCCAGCTTCCTCATCACACTCCTGCCTTCTCTCTCTATCTGTGGATTAAAAACTATCAACATGAATTCCCTTAAAGATTTCTGCGCATTCACTCAGCCCTGAGATTTAGGCAAACACTCTTCATATTAAGTGAAGCTTTATCGAGTACGAGTACAGGTATGCTGGATTGCTCCTTCACATATGTTTCCTTCTCTCCTTTAAGACACACATATATACACACACACACACACACACAAATATATATATATATATATATATACATACATACAAGTATGTATGCATGTACACACACACACACACCCAGCTCCTTGGGGTCTGAGTGCAGGTTCAGCCACTTACCCAGCACCCCTGACATTGCTGGGGGTTATGGGGGTCAGGAGCCCAACTTATTCTGCTGACCCCCAATCACGGGGTCGACCCCAAGAAGCCACACCCCCCCCCCCCCACGCTGCTTTCAGGAAAATCAGCTGCCTGACACAAGGAAAACAACCAAAGTCTGCGAGTCAGACCCATCACAGCACATAGGGAGATACCATCTTCATAAAAGACAGATGCTTAAAGACAGACTCTAACTGCAGATGATGCTGGCTGCAGAGAAGATTCCTCAGCGATGTTACCTGGGATCTTGTATCCTGTCAAACAAGCACAGACTGATTCACAGAACGGACACGGTCACACAGACCCAGAGCACTTCCTGAAATTGAAGGAAGGGTAACACCCAGCAAACGGGCCAGTCTTAGTCTCGCCTTCAGAGCACATTAATACATTGATGCTAAAAAATGGACAGAATCCACCAAAAATGGCTGTGCATTTAAATAGCCTATTGAATGGGAGAAGCAGTCATTAATATAACTCATGTAAAGAAGAATGTAATTTAATGCCGTCCTCGTGCTCCAAGGGCTGGAGACCATGTAAGACACGAGTTTTGAGCACTTCCAGACACGGCGGGTTCCATCACAGAGACCGGGCTGGTGGGTGACTGGGGAGGAGAAGTCAGATCTCACCGAAGGCACAGTGACTAGCAGCTGCATGCGGGGTCAGAGTGCGTGCGGCACTGCATCGCAGTGGCGGCAGCTGGGGAAGATGCAGGAGCAGAAACAAATGGGCCAGGGTCTGTCGGGTACGAGGGGGAGGGATGCAACCATACAATTTAGCAGGTTGTAAAATGCGTCCCTGGATAAATACACACATTTAGCAGGCGAAGGGAAAACAGCAGCAACAGCAATCACACTGATAAATATGCAGAATGAGCCCACGTTACCTGGTGGGGGCTGAGCACAAAAGCGATGCTATTCAATCAGCGGCCACTGTCAGCCAGGACTCCCCTAACATCTCCGAAGTGGCCAGACCGAAGCTGACAGGCGGCCGGGGACCACACTCCACCAAGGCTCTCTGGAGTCGCACTCAAAGCTAAAAGATAAGGGACAGCAGACTGGGGGACAGGCGAGCCGTCAGCAAATCATTAATTACAGAAATCACTGCCAGACGGTGAGCACACATGCAATAAATTAAACATCACAACTATTAACTACTAATGCATCAAGCGCCTTCAAATATTCTAGAGGGTTTTACCTGGCTCACTGGTGTCGAGGGATGTTTAATATCACAGGTTACAGGTTGGAGAATAAGAATCAAGTGGAATTAAGAGGAAAGTACTATATGGATGATTTACAAATTTTTCATAAAAATTCTGCCACAGGTGTCTTTGAAATAGGAGGTGACACCTTTGGGAAGTTTTGGTGACTTGGTCCAAAAGGGGGGAACCTGAGGTGCAGGAAGTACCAGTAAAATCAGGAGCGTTCTGAAGCATGCAGTGAGCATCCTAGTATCAATTCCTCCATGACGTCTATCTTCATTAATACTAATAACAAGACAATGAGATGAATGGCTGTGCATGTATGTCACAGAAAGGGTTCTCAAAAGAGGCAGAGGGACAGTGGAGGGCATTTTGTGTGAGGTTACAGAGAAAGACTCGCGACTGAAAGGCAGAGGGCGCCAATTCCATAAGGGTGCTGCTGTTAGCGCTGCTGCGAAGCGTAACTCGATCAGGGAGATATCCAGCCGTATGGAGTAATAATGTGACATATAAACATCCACCAGATGAATAGCAAAGTGAGAAGCCAATGCAAAGAGCCACGTCTGTACCCACCAAAAATTTCACTTCTCTAGTGGACTCCATCTAGGCAGGACAGACTAAATTCATGTTCCTTCTCCGGTCTTTCCAGGCCCAGCACAAGGAGGGGAAGCTTTCACAGGGCTGCACAGGCCAGTCCTTCACAGGCCAGAGCAGGCTGGGCCTCACTCTCTGCAGACAGATGGCCTTCCTTCCCAGTTGGCCGGCGATGAATGCCATTGTGAAGTCTGTGCCGCTGGCTGCCTTAATGGGATTGCTCTCGTTTAGACGTGCAGAGATATCGACCACTCTCAGGAATGAGAAAAGAACCCCTCTACCACCCCCCTTTGGCCAATCTATTGAACCCATTGATTGATGATGTCTGGATCTGTGATGTCAGTCGAAGCCCATCTCCTGTGTGTCCGCAGGCCGAAAGGCACCCCCCCCCCATCCATTAGGGTCCTGTTTTATGCATGTGAAATGAGGCATTTTAGCCAAGATGCTATGAAAACCAATATAAGGTAAGTGATACTTCAAACTGAGGCAACAGCCTGGGGAGCCAAGCTAGCAGGTTAGTGATAATGCATGTCCTGGTCACTGACACATCCATGAATATCCCCCATCGCTCTTCTCTTAACCGAATGAGATTCCACTTTATACTGAAGTGTTTTCATTTCTTGCTACATGCTAAAAAACGTTGTTCATTTTTAGTTTTTCGTATATGGGTCAAGTTCAAGATATTTATCATTTTGAGGGCTGATTTAAGCATTGATTACTTTATACTCACTACTCTAGGTGTATTGGCAAGCTGTCAACGGTTGCAGTAGGTTGAGACACCTATGAACTGTGAACCACGAGCTTCGACTTCATGTTTTCAGCTGCCAGTGTAGAACAATTCTTAGAATTAACTGCTTTGATGTAGGAGTAGCATATCATAAACATAAACTCCACAAAAAACTGGAAATCACTGAATAAATCCTTGAGACAAAAAGAAAACTATAGGATTTGGAGGCGATGACGAGCTTCTTGCTCACATTGAGTTTGCTACATTTCTGAAGATGTACATAGCCATCGTACAAAACATTTTCTTAGAAGGCATTTTCAAGGGTAAATGTCCAAGGGTAAATGTGCATTGCTGTGGCTGGGTGGGACGCTTTGATACAATTGGTCCTCACAGGCTGATAGGACTCAGCTCACCTCCCTAGGTCCTTGCGCCTTCCCACCTCCAGCAAACATGGCAAATGCCCATGGGCTGTTTCTCTGTTCCAAGGACTTTGTTCGTTACTGTTGGAATCCAGGATGCCATATCCCCAATTAGCACTGTGCCTGGACTCACCCCCCCATCGGCTGACATTAGGGGCTCCTTCAGTTACGGTATTTTGTGTTTGTCCTTCCAGTACTGTCTATGTTGATACGGGTGGCCAGTTCCATTTCTAGCAAAATGCAGTTTGCAATCATTTTTTCTATCAAAGTCTACAGGGAAAAATATTTACAATAAAAAAGAAAAACTTTCAGTTTTTTCCCCGCAGTCCTCCGTCCCAACACCTCACCCCCCAGGAAAACAGTGTCACATTTCTGTCATCTGTTTATCAGCGATAGAGTCATGAACCATTCTGTCACCGGTGGTTGTCTATTTATCAGCCACTTAAAGGCACCTCACCTGTGGCCATCCATCACAGCGGCATGTGCACCTCTGCTGCTCGGCTCTGACAGATGGACCAGCCTTTGGCAGTTCTGCCAGCGGCCAATGGGGCCGATGGGCTCAGGATAATTAATAAAACCCCCCCCCATGCTCTGGCTGGGCAGCCCGAGGCACGGGAGCAAGACGGGGTCCTGTTCAGTCTCTGCCACAGAAGTCCTATGGGGGGGGGGGGGGTCCCATGGCTTGTTTACTTCTTTTATAAATGTACAAGGGGCCTGTATCACAAAGCAAGATTCGCTGGTTAGCTAGATAACTTGTTGGACTTAAGGCACCCCAGTTCAAATGGACTTTATTCACTTACTTTAGCACAGATGACCTTAAATCCAACAAGTTATCTGGCTAAGCAAGAAATCCTGCTTGGTGATACGGGCTCCTGTTCTCCACGTATACCTTCCCACAGTCTTCAGCCCTCTGGGAGATAAAAAGGCAGGTACCATCCTCTACGCCTCATCGTCTACAAAGGATTTGAAAGACCACAAATCATCAGCTTCCTTCCAGAGAAGGCAGCCCTGTATTGTACAACAAAACTTTATCTTTATTGGTTTGGAGGTAAATGTTTTGATTGGCACCTCGCTCAATATCACAATTAAGACTGTTTGTTTACAATCTACAGATATACACCTTTGTTTATACCCCAGACTGACAGTAGGATACCAGACAACGTCTGCACATTTCCTCATGTTTACCTAACCTGTATTAACTCTGCGGTGTGTGTGTCGTTTACTTAGGCCGTTGTCAATAAACCCCCTCCAGAGTAGAATATCAGCCGAGGAGGAAGCGGCGTAAAGTGTGCAAAGACAGCCTTGTCGCCGGTGTAATCACGGCTCCGCATAACCGCCTGGGGCAGATTTAATAAACCAAACCAAATCAACATCCTACTGTGTATTTGAATATTAATTAAATGCCTCCTAAAAGACATTTATTTACACACCATTCTGTACATAAGACAGACATTAAAGTGCTAAAGCTGAATATTTATGAAGGGCTGAATTAGGAACTAGGAATTAAATAATGTGTAATGCGAGTCAGTGATTGGGATTTTCAATTCCGACACACATACAGGCAGACAGAAGGGCCATTAAAATTAAAACATCGGCTCCAATACAATGCAATCAAATCAGCAGGTTAGCATTTTGCTTCAATACATGCACTGCATCAACATAATCACCTCATTATCGTACAGAAAAAAGAAAGGAAACGAGATGCAAATGAAACAGACGTTCAGTCTTGCATTTTTTGCACACTTCTGCTGCTAGAGTACCGTACCTGTCAGACTGTATTCATTCGACTAGCCCTCTTACTGCTTTTGCCGAATGCACTGTATTGTGGCTGTGTCTATCTTGCACTCTCTCTCTCCGCACTGCACAGTTCAGTCTTGCCTGCACTTATGCTGTCTTCTGCCATTTCTATTTTTGTTCTTTGTGTTGCACCTTGGTCCTGGAGGAACAATGTTTTTTTTACTGCACACTGTGTGTATCCTGAAATTATAATAAACCTACTCAACTTGTTATTTGTGATAAATATTAGCTTAATTCCATGTCGCCCATTACAATGAAGACTCTCAGCCTCCAGCCGGGAAAGTGGGCTGAACTGGGCCTAAGTGCCCTTGTCACCAAAGGGTTCCGTCCGTGGTTCCATCCTGCAGCACAGCTGAAAGAACAGCAGAGCATAGCTGCAGGACAGGCCTGGGGGGCGTTCCCGCACGGCAGGGAAAAGCCTCTCTAGGCTGCTCATCAGCACTCATGCACAAGAGCACAACATGCCATCTTCCCTGGTGCAAGGGGGAAAAAAAGCATACGTAATATACTTGTGTTCACCTGTAAAATCATATCATTGCACTCTTTGTTCTTTTGAGTCACATCTAGACAATATTACCTCCGAGCCCTTACATTGAAGTACATTTTAGCTGGTAGCAGTGTTACATTAACAGGCTTCACATCATGCAAATCACTAAGAATTAGGGACCATCAGATCTTACCAATAGGATAGGACAGCTCTCTCTGCTATCAGTCAAATGTGGGTTTATCATAATCAGATATTTTTCAGAATAATACACCTTTAACATGCAGTTATGTACAGTGCAGCCAATCATTATAAGACACCTGGGACTGGGTGACAGTTAAGACTCACCAATAGCCTGACCCACTGAGAGCCACTAACCGTTACTGATCACCTGCGACAGGGACACTCAAACAGATCCAGACAGAAGGCATCAGCAACTAGGTCATGCATATGAGCCCCCTGATTAAAAACGGAAACCAATGAAGGAAGGGTGGAGACTGCAATCACTATAACCCAGCAGGAAGCGCCCCAAGGCTGCGGCAGTACCTCGCTCATCCCTCTAGAGGGCAGCGTTCTCCACACGTTTAAGCCGGATCACACTCAGAGAAGGCGGCCAATGGTGTAGGCCACTAGGCCGCGCGGTTTTGTCGTTAAGCCGCTCTCCAGGTCCTCCAGGGATTTACCGAGGGCAATGGCAGCATTATTAGGCTACAGTTTCTGCAAAACAATAGCATTCCGTTCAGAGCAGCACAAGATGCATTATCCTACATGGGGGTGCGAAGAGAGGATGAGCGCTGAGCTTTTATATTTCTGGGGGGTGATAAATATCTTCAAAAGTATTTGCCCATCCATCCAATTGCAGTGTTAAATTAAAACAAGCCATTTCTGCTTTCCTCTACTTACCTAACACATCCATCTTGCATATTCACGCAGCCCACCTCTTAAATCAGGCTGACGTCATGCATTTTCGCGCCAGAACACACAGGCACACGAAGAGCATTATTTGACGGTGAGGTTATATAAGTGACAGTATCAGGCAGACCAAGCAACGTCTTACAGGATGATAACGGAAAATGTGAAGCAACAGCATCATGCATCCAAGCACCCAAAGCCTTTCCCATTTCAAAAGTATGACAGATGGAGCCAAACACCAGCAAATCCTTCAGGGCGACCTGTTTCCATCAGAGAGAGAGATGTGCATTAGAGGTAAAGGTTTATGCTTGAAAATCCTTCAGAGGATTTGAGTGGCCCAGCAAACACCCAGGTTTAAATATAAAATCTGTAGTATAGCCTGAAAAAAATTGCTGTCCAACAACCTTGGATAAAATTTACATGATAGAACTGTGAAAAAATTCTAAATACAGCCACAGGCAGAGAGACTCAAGGCGGTAACCACTGGCGAAAGACTGTCCAGGAGGTACTGGCTCCTACAGAGGGGATGTGATTACTTATGCAAATGAGACATTTACAGAAAAAAGTTCAAATTTGTCACGCATTATGAATGTGCAAAAATTGTATCAGTAAAGAGGGGATTATTATGCTCTCAAAATTAAAGGTGTGATGGAACAAAATGAACACTTTGAAGTTCTCTTCAGGGGACATGCAGAACCTGCTCCCCTCCCCCCCGCAGTTGTAACAACAGAATTTGATGCCTCAGATAGGGCCCCACCCCCCCCAAAAAATTGAGCCCCGGGCATCATTAAGGCCTTGGATGGCATGATCTACCAAGAGAGCCCCCACCCCCAGCTAGCACATGGGTCCCAGATTTCCTTGCCAAGTCCCTGCCTATCACCCAGGAGCAGGGCCAGGGAGGGGCTGGGGGGGGGGTATAGCGACCCCCATGTTTGCATTAGCACTTCCATTAGCAAGAAATGTCTGTGGTTAATTTAGCATTTTTTATTTTTAATATGTAAATACTATCAGCACTTTAAGGGGAACCCCGAAATTTCAGAGCATCCCCATAGCACCAGCAAAAGAAAAATCACTGCCACTGTCCCCACCATCACCACAGTCATGCGGTACCAGATTATCGAGTTCTACTCAAACCAAAGTCTTTCACTCAGTGCCGAGGTTCTCAGGCTTAGGTAAGAGGATAAACGGCCTACCCACACTTCCTGCTGAGTGGGCTCTCCTATTGCGAAAGCTTCGGCTGGCGGCCGGTATGCAGGGTCGTCCAGGTGAACGAGGTGACTGTGAATACCACATTCACAGCTGAGGAAAACAAATTACAAACCGGGTTGTTTTTACTTGTGAAAGTCTAGTGAATATCACCATTAAAAACAATAATTAAATGGGGCACAATAATTTAATAGATGACTGAAACAGTAATAATGCCAGCATAAAAAAAAAATTAAGTGAAGTACAAGTGAAAGCTAAAAATATTCAGTGCCAGCTAGATTAGCTGAATTATTCAGCCAAAAATTAAAACAACATACACCCAATGGAAACCCAGGCTGAAGCTTCATTCTGCAATAATGGATGGAGCAAAAGAGGCTCACTTGTGCCTCCTAGTGGTCGAAAAAGCAACACCTGCAGCAGTCCAATATAAAGCCAATAGTGAGTAAACACTGACCTAGATAACTGTAGTTATTTATTAATAATCATCTGTTTGCCTTGACATTATAAAGGCAGGCTGTGCAAACAACCTATTTTAACTTAGCAAAGGCAAAGCCATCGTCAGGCTGGGATTTGGGGCCAGTGATTTGGGGGTAGGGACGCGGGTCACACGGGCGGGAGGGGAAGGCCGGGGGTAGGGAGGGCACTGACTGACCAGTGGGGGCTGGCTGCTCGGTGCCTGTGAGCTGCAACTGCAGGATATGACAGCTGACAAATCATCATGGTCAATCACTGACAAACAAGTAAGAGACAACGAGGCGTCTGACAAATGAGATATTTACGCCATTTACGTGACAATCACCTCACAGCCTGCTTTCATGCAAAACTTTCCAATGAATATATCCAAAATTGTGTTTGTTTATACATTTCGCTCACACACAGAGCATTTATCTGCCAGCAATGAATCTAATCCAATCTCAGCATTTTACTGGCAACATGCTGCACTGATAACCACTAATTTATGTAATAACCCGTGGATGAGTAATGCTCTTCCCAAAACAGAGTGCCTTGTCAATATGGTTCGTGTTATCAATGTAACCATTAATTCACAGCTAAATACAGTCGTCATCCGCCATCATCCCTCACACACAGAACACGCTGGCAGTGCACTCACACTTCTATCTAGAAAAGGACAATTCCCACTTGCACATACATAGAGCAGATTTTACCGAATCATGTGATCATGGCTGTCATGTAAAACTCAGTAATCTTCTGAAGCTCCCCATAATAGATGAACCTTCTTAAACTGTACGCATGTTAAGTGTGTTACTACAAAACAGAAGCAAAAATATGTCAATTACAGGCAGCAAGAAGCAGTTTGATCTGAAAGAGGTTTAATGGACTGAAGACGAGAGTTGCTTGAAAATATTACAGATTGACACATTTCTTAAAATTCTTTATTCATAAACTTGATGCAAGTTTACAAATTACTGTACATCATCAAAATTACTCTCGCAATCGGGGGAGGAAGGAATCAAAGCATTCCAATAGCGCATAACTTGATAAACTTACCCACCACGAGATGGCATCAGCAACAGAATCCGCGATCCCCCCTCCCAAACGCCTGCTGGCATAGCTGTCCAGTGTTTGTATGAGTGAAGCTAACGACCACAGCATACCCGACACTAAACAAATCAGTTTACTGTGAAAACAGATCAGAGCCCTGGCTTCAGGAAAGCAGCAGTTCAGGTCTGAGTTAAGTGTAGGATTGACAAGCTGTGTTAGATACACATTCAAAGGTTAGAATGGTCTAATTCAGCAGATTTAACACTTGGGGGTGTGTCCAGTCAACACAAAGTGACTGTATTCTGCAACTTAACAAAAGGGACTAAGATGAAAGAAAGGAAAAAAAAAAAAATGAAGATGCAGTTAAAATACTTCCAACATCAGACCACACGCACGACGACACTCCTGTTGCTGTAAGATTTCATGATTAAAAAGTCACTCGTTTATACCCATCAGCGATAAAGCGCCAGCCTGCCAGCACCCATGTGACCTCTTTACATCAGCATCAAGCATTAAACTCGCATTCTGTGAAGGTTCAGTGGAAACCTTCAGCAACTGTTATGAATTAAGAGGACAGTTACAGCCGCTGTAAAGGTCTCACCACCCCTGCTGGCCGGAATACGGGGGCTCCTGTACGACATGCTCCCATCAGAACGGCGGCCGTCAGGTGACCATTTCACGGCATTCTTCACATTTAACCCTTAAATGTTCCCACCAAATAAAACTCTCAGCTACTAGATTTGACCAAAGAAATTAAATATAAGTAAACTGGAAAGGGGGGGGAGGGGTAAGACATCCCTTACTCCACCGGGGCGCGAAAGCCCATTTAAGTGTGGGAGTGATATTTGAGCAGACGATGACAAGAGTACATCTTGTACATAGGAGGCAATTTCTTGCAAAGTCTACAGTTTGTATTCCTGAGTTGTGTTAGTTGACAACTGCCTGCAGAGAGACGGGAAGATGCTTACAGGCGGCTGTATTCCGGGTGCTGGGGGGGGGGCAGGACAGCCCCAAGCTGGGAGGTCCCTCAAGACACAAAAAGGCAAGAGGGCGGAGCTTACAAACTCCACAAACCGCACCGCCATGTTGGGGAAGCAGAAGTAAAGACAAGTGACATGGGAGGGAAGAGGCCAACAGAAGGGGTAATAAAGTGATCGCTTACAAAGGTGTCATACCAATTTGTCCATTCACTTAAAAGCACAGCGTTAGAAGCAGAAAGTTAACCCTTAACACGAAATCAGGCAGCATTACATATCGCAGGCCTGCTTATATGAGCAATTCGACAATTTTGCCAATACACTTCAAGGATGCAAATTTACAACACAATCCATCACTTGTATTCACAATAAAGGTATTTGCTAGTGCTTTGAGGAGTTAGAATCAGAGCCAATCTACAGCTTGTAACCCGAAAGTAATATTTCAAAACCAAAAAAGGCCATTTCTATGAATTTAAAGAAAAACTCTGAATTAGGAAGTGGGACAGAAAAATATTGAGCACCGCAATGGGACCAGTACTTTTAAATTCTGTCCACCAATGTGGCAAAGCATTTAACTGCCGCTTAAGGAGCGACATCTGCACCCTGTCACAAGAGGCTTGGTGAGTACAGTCCTGGGTAAGTTTAGTTATCTGACCGAGAACCCAACAAACAAAATGGAGTGTGTCGGTGTCGAGGGCTGGATGCAGCCAACAGGACAGGGAGGGGGGGGGATCATCCTTTACGGCGGGCACCCAGCCCCCTCAAGTGAGAAGAACCTGAAACAGGCTCAACTTACAAATCTTTGCCTGGGAGGCAAGGGAGGGGCACCTGAAGCACACCCACCCCCAGCAGTCTCACAGGCCGCTCCCGTCTCCTGCAATCAGAGCGTAATCCAACGTCATGATATTTCCGAACACTTCACAAGATGGAAGAGAGGCTGACCCCTTTGGAGTTACAGAGGCAGAGATTTAATGTGGCCATCGGCATACAAAATGGCCGAGGTTATGGCTAAAGGTAAAACAGGACTCTGCTGTAATGAACAATCTGAACTGCAACAGCATCCAACTCGGCAGGACAGAGAGGCACTCATGCCATTCGGGGGGGGCACATCATCAGAATGGCACAGACACGATGCCAGGACTTCGCAGCGCCTACGAGAAAAAGCAGGTCACATTCGGGCACCGTCTTAGAACGCAGTGAGGGTGTCCAACTGAAGCACTTGTCATTCTACTTGCGAAGACTCTTCATGCCAAACGGCTCCCGTTTCAGCCGAGGGAGCCCTGGTGCAACCGTGCGTGAAAACCCAGGCATCGCCTCCAAAACAAGGTCTCGGAAATACATCTTTACAAGTTTACATGTAGAGTTAAATTTATCCGTGTCACAAGTTTAAATCCACCGAGCCTTCAGCCAAAAGCTAAGAACCTAGAGGGACAGACGAGAGACCCCCCCCACAGTCCGGGTGAGCGGGGTGCCAATGTTTTCCGACCTCTGACCGACGTCAAAAACAATTTAAAATGCTGAACAATCAACACCCAGAGTATGTCATCCCCTTCAGTCTTAAACATTCCAGGAAAAAATGAAGGGGCGGGGTCAGGAGAAGAGTGACGCAGTGGCACGTAACGCCATTAAGAGTCTCCATGGTTCCTCCATCACCATGGTTTCATGTTAAAAATCCCGGACGCGGCCAGAGGGGCGATACCTCACATGGATAAGGACAGAGAATCACAGCTGCCTCTCTCGATCATGACCGAAGACCAGGCTCTCACCGCGCTCGTTTCATAAAGCCCCCTCCACTGTGAAGTTCGTCTTGTATTTCTTCCAGCTCCATGCTTGGCTCCACTAGCTTCCTATGCGCCCATGACAAGCTCAGCCTGCTCCACAAAGTCCATTCATCCTTCTAGCATGTTGAGATAGAGGGATGGACTGCGAGTGAAAGGAGGGGAGGACACGCTCGGGGGCTGGGGGGGGCAGCAGGGAAGCAGGACAGAGATGTGGTCGTCCGGCAGCAAACAGGAGAGGATGCCGACATTTTACCCAGTGGATGTGAACAGCCTCCAAGCGAACGCGTTTGGAGGTCAAGCGTATTTGGAGTCACACTCCCAGTAAAGTCAGTTCGAGAGTCAGAGGAGAGCGAATAAGACGGGAGAGAGGAGGAAAAAAAAAAACAAAAAACAAATGGTCCCAGTGCGCACACTCGGGCCGGGCTTCCTGTTTACCCGTCTTCTTTAGGGGGTGTGTACCAGCCTGCGGGGAGAGACACACAGTCAGTCTCGGTAGGCAGGAGGCCCCCCGTCATAAAGGGGAGGCGGCCCGTTAAGATCAGCTACTATTCCTGAGTGATTCCCAACAGGACCCAGAAAGATGCAGCCCAATCCAACAGAGAAGGGCATTTCTACAAGACAAGCTGACATTTACATTACACAGGCCCAATAAGGAAGTCACAAGCACAATGTTTCAAACACAGGACACTGATTTTGCTCAGGAAAGACATTTTTTGCCAAGACGACTTGGGAGGCTTGGCTGAGACCTACCATTTTTTTCATGAATCTGTACCAGTGATCTATACGATTGCTGTGCTCTGGCAAGATTGTACTGGTTCTGTAGAGAGAGCAAGAACATCACTCATCTTAGCGTGCATCTGAAGAGCTTAAGAGCTACATGAGTATGTAAAATACCCAGCACTTCGTAAAGCCAGACACAAAGGCTAGATAGTACTGCAGTGGTGCATCAGAAAATGAGATCTGGGTGATAAGCATAGATCTTAGGCCTGC
>JAODJX010000020.1:13156175-13166995 GCA_026776945.1 Isichthys henryi | reverse complement strand
TGGTGATGGGCCATAAAGCGGGTCAGAGGTGGGCCTGCTGGTGATGGGCCATAAAGCGGGTCAGAGGTGGGCCTGCTGGTGATGGGCCATAAAGCGGGTCAGAGGTGGGCCTGCTTTCCCACTCACCTTATTGGCTCCAAACTGCACCCGGGCCTTTCCTTTCACTAAGGTGGCGTTGATCTGCATGATGACGGACTCTATTGAATATGCACTGCTCCAACCCTGAGGCACAACAGGAGAGGTGCTGAAACTCACACGCACACACTAATGAGTCGGCGGGACCCTCACACGGGAGCGTCGCGAGGAACACACCTGCTTTGTGAGGAGCTCCATGCAGAGGGCACCTCCTCCCAGAACGTAACTGCGGCACAAACACAACAGCCACACTCCATTAAGCACGCAGCCCGTTCTTGGTGCAGCATGTAGAAAGTCATGGGTCTTGGAACATTAACACCTTTCCCTACCAGCCACTCGGAAAGCGACACACAGAAATAGGGGTGCAAGTAGCAAGAGTTGCCACAAGATAATTCGATATCGTGCAGTATTTGAAATGTAACTGCAATATGATTCAATTCTGTGATACATGATCAATATGGTGAAACAAGCTGATTTTATTTGAATTCAAAAAGACAAATGTTCAATTTTTCATTTTAACAAAATGTTAACACAAAATTTGCAGAAGAATCATTGTCATATTTATACTTTAACAAAAAAAAAACTATTTTTTAGATATGCAATACTCTGAAAACTTGGAACATAGACGCACTAAGCAGAATAAAATTTACTGTAATGTATCGGTCTATGCGCACGTGCCCATGGTGAGCAAGAAGCAAAGAACTCCAGTATTTTGCCTTGACACTCACCCCCCGGAAAGCACAGGTGAAACGACTCGCACGAACGGTGGGTCAAATGGAAAATTGTCCTGTGTGGGTCAGAACAAACTGTTAGACTCTAACACATCAAATGAGACAACAACTACTTCAGACACTCACTTTGTAGGAGAAATTGAGCAGAATGTAGTCCATGCCCTCCTTTTCCTTCAAAACTTGTAAATCACTATGTAATGGGCTGTCTGGGTCAACCCTGGGGGGGGGGGGGTGGGGGGGGGTGGAGAGAGAGAGTTCATTTCAAATATCTATGGAAAACTGAAAGACAGGCTGCCATCTTCAAGATCACTGCAGCCGGCTTTACAAACAGCAAAACGAGACCTGACCTATTTCAATGGCTTCTCCAAGTCAAGTGTTACTTACGTCCTCAACTTAACGTGCCATTCGTAAAGACTGTCATTGACAAGCTCCACCGAGTAGATTCCTGCAAAAAAAAAATCCGTCAGATTGCAGCAACTATGCAATCAGCGAAAGACACACTAAAGTCCAACTATAAAGTTCAACCATAAAGAACAATATTTAGGTGGTTTTAAACCATTAATGGTGTAACCGGCATGATGCCGGCATGCTCGTGCCGGTCACCGTCACCTGTCTTGTAGCTCTGCGACCGGTAGATCTCCCTGAGCTCCTTCATGAGACGATCGGAGGCCTGCACTGACCCGGACACAGCACCCTGAAAAAGGAAAGTCAAAGGTAACACCGCAAAAAGCTACAACTCAAACCATGTGGCCAATGAACACCAGCCAAAGCCGTATGGCTGGTTATATGCTGTTGGTTACGGCAATATTAATATAAAACAAGCTGCTTATAGCTTTGCAGTAGTATCCACGGCGAAATGACAGTGTAAACAACTTCTGCAGAAAGTGTTCTAAATTTCATGCATATCATACATTCAAAGCAATAACTTAAGGCCAAAGTGTGACAAAATTAAACCCCAAAGACATTCAAATTATGTTAATGGATTACTATAATTGCTAAATGATGCGTAGATGAGCAGTAAAATAACCCGAAACTTTGTCCTGGTGCAAAGACCTCCATTAAATTACCCATAAAAGAATAAAGACAGCAAAGGACAGAGAATCAGGGTGAAGGGCGGTCTGCACTCACCACCTCATTCAGGCCACAGAAAGCTGGGAGTCCAAACCAAGCCAGCTAGTCGTTTAATAATCTAAATCTTCAGCGTTCAGCACACAAAGACGATGCCCATCAGAATCACAACCATTTGCAACTAGAGGCATATTTACCAGATTTCAATGACACTTAACTGCCCGATCTCCTTCAGCGCAGTAAAGCTGAGTGCTACGGACTGCCCTTCATGCCGCTCTGCGTATTTTTAGCACAAGCTGGGATAAAGACATCAAGGAGAGGAGTGTGCCCCAGCGGAGGACGGCAGCAGCCACCGTCCTGGCCGCTAATCACCATGACAAAGGGCTTCTCCGGCACAGAGCTGCTGTCCTACAGCCCGAGAAGACGCCTCTCAATCGATACCAAACAGAATACCTACAACTACCACTCCGTCAAGGGCTGAAAAGGGGTCATTCAATTTAATGAATATGACTCAGGATCTTGGAGGATGAAGGAAGGACAATTATCACCACAGGCTTGACACACGAGTGAATAATTACAAGAAAACTTTTCTTTTCTAGTTATCAGCAAAGTAACTAAAAGCAAACTACGCTCAGACACATGACCATGAGGGGCCCAGTACAGCAGACAGAAGGGAGGCTTAGCAAAGCAGTACTTACATTCAAATGGTCCTGCCTTTGGTTTTTGCGGATCTTCTCCAGGATGGCCAGGTTCTCCTTCTCGATCCCATCATCCTCAGACTTCTTGCCATCCACGGGCTCCTCCTCTTTCATGTCGTAGTGGTCAAGATCTTCAATGTCCTGCTGCCGTAGGACACAAAGCTGTGAGGAACGGCTACCTGAGCTGAGGTGTACACGCGTAAATATGTACACAAAAGTCTAAAGACCTCTCCCATATCTTCCTCCTCCTCTTCCTCAGAAGTTACTTCATCGGGCAGCACATGCTGAAAGAGAAAAAAATAAAACCAGACAATTACACTTTACCTGGACACCTGGTTCTACGTGGGCATTGTTTCAATCTCCCTCTTGTTATTCTTCATCAAACAAAGAAATTTTCAGTAAACTTTGACCCACGCCGAGAACACTATAGGCAAAGGCAGCGTGACACTTGCCTTCCGCTCAGGGTGTACAGGGCCTGTGGGGAGCGGCTGGTCCAGCATCTCCACATCGGGGTGCTGGGGCAGGTTGTACAACCGACAGAGATCACAGATCAACCGCTTCAGCTGCTGCAGGAGCTGAGGGTGCGATAACAGAATGAGCCTTTTCATACTGCACCCCTCTGCCTTAAACACAAAAGCCTTACAAAAGTCACAATAGGGCCACTTGATGTTGCAAATACCGGATTTAGTGCAAGAAGCTTTCTATCCAAGACCGCCCTAAACATTTTACTATCCTACTATTACAGCCAGCATGGTTGCTGAACACTTTTCTCCAACCCTAAGAGACTACGTGGTGGAGATCTGTTAGTAATCAGCATGACGCAGCACACAGACATACGAACGAACAAGTATAAACATGGAACACACTCCTTGGGGAAAAAAGCGATTACATCACTGAAAGCAAGAACATGTGCAGCAAGGCAATGCAAAGGACATGCACCACCGCATGCTGGGGCAGGTGGGCTATATAGCTGGGCACCCACTGCACTGCTCTGCAGCGACACCTGCTGGGCTTTGAGTGGAATTAGAGCATTCACCTCCAAGAAGTGCCACACAAACCTCCCATGCATGGAGTAAAGAAAGCAGCTGAAAGAAGGTGCACTGGATGAGCTGCCCAGCTTTAACGACCCACTGGGACTGAACTGATTTTCTCCATTTGCATAGAAGCCTGTATATTTTGCTTTTATTGCCATGTGTGTTGTCTACTCTTTGCATTGGCAGAGGACTGTACAATCACCATACAACACCTGAGCAAACAGCAAATAAAGTTTTTCAGATCCTTTCAAATACTTTAAAAACTAGAGCGGGTGGAATCACTTCACGGCACCATGGTAATTTTACACTGACAAAGCAACTAGATTATGACATTAGTGGCCTGCATTTCACTACAGCGCCTCAGATTGGAGGAAACGGCAAGAGCCACGGCATGTGGGGCCTGTAGGGACACTTACCAAAGTGCTGCCCTTCCTCACATCCTCCAAACGCTCCAGCACCTGCGCCAGACTGGGGTCGTCAGAGTCCACAAACCATATTGGGGGTGTGGAGGGGTAGGACTCCTGACACAAAGGCACAGGACTGTTAGCACGCATCAAATGCCATTGGGAAGAGGTCCAAGATCTCACAAGTCACTTAAGTCCATTTGAATAACTACACACGTGTCTGACGAAAGCCAACAATGCATTTAGGCAAGTTACTAACTGTATACTTTCACCCGTTATAAGCAGATGAGGCTGACCCGTTTCATGTCCTGCGATACACATACCTCTTTAGGAAATTGAAAATTCCTTCATGAACGTACGTACAAAATACACGACATTATACAAATTAGGACTACACCGCCACACAGTTGCCTGTAAACAAAATGCCATTACAGGGTATTTTCAGCGTGCAAGTGCAGAGTAACGTTTCTGAGAAGGTGGGTGGGGAGGTAAACATTTGCATTTACTGACGAGTGTGCGTTGAAAATACCGATGAGGTGGTGGTGCTTAGAATACCTTTACCCTGCGACGTTAGCCGAGTGTGAAACATCTGATCTGCCGGGTAGTTAAACCTGGAAACAGGCCTGATAGAGAAGAAGCATCTGAGCCGGGGCCCGAGCGCCGCTGTCAGTCAGGCGACGGCCGGCACTGAGCCACCGCACCGGGCCAACAAACGCCGAGAGCGCGGGTGGGAAAGCAGCGGCCGCCTGCTATCCGTTAACTACAGGGTCCACTCCGTAAACACCGTCAGCATGGCAGAATCCGCGGCCGTGGAAATCGATGGACAAGACGGGCAGCCCCCGATCCGCCGGTACGGGTCTCCCCTTAACCGTAGCATTCAGCGCCAAGGCGCCCGGACATCAGGCAGCGTTCGCCGAATCCCACTAACACAGCCACCATCACCATACCTCGAACGAATTATTGATTAACCAGGTCGGGGTGTGAGATACCTGCGCCACATCACCGACTAAGCCGATTATCCATGTTAATATAGCCGGTAGCGCGTCGCTGGCTAAGGGGGTTCAAAACAACTGCCGTAGCCGGGCATGAAACCGCTCTGCCCGTCCAGTCTTCCGCCTCCCGACTAGTTAAAACCTCGCACAAGCCGCCGGGTATCTGGATGGTGCAATAGACTGTCTGTCCGCCCTGAGCAGCTCGCATAATGAGCTACCCGTCTCCTCCTCCGCTCCGTCGGGCCGTGTCCCGCCCGCCGCGCCCCGGCCTCGCAGCTCCTTCTTACCGTGATATTGCAGTGGATGATCAGCAGCTTTTCCCCCGTCACGTTGAACTGGCAGCTGAGCTCATCGGGCTTCCAGTCTATGATTCGGAAGCGTTCGTGGTTCGGGTCGAAGATGGACTCCAGAAACTTTAGCTCGGCCTTCAGCCCCGACACCGACATCTTCCGCTCATCTCCGGCCGGGCTGCGGGGGGATAACTCGGGAGCTGCTGCGGCCGAGCAGCGGAGCCTGAACCACAAGCAGTGGCTGGAATAACACAGAAGGGACACCTTTATTAACGGAAAACGGCCTCTTCGGAACCCAGTACGCTAACCGGTTAGCCAACCAGCTAGTTAACGAGCTAGTCAGCACGTTAGGCGGGCGGTTAAACAACGACGCCTTCGGCTTGCCCGCCGCTCTTTCCGCCGCCGGCGTTACCGATCTCTCCGCCGGCGTTACACTTGCCTGTGGCGTCTGTTAGTTAAAGAGAGGCGCGCCGCCCCGATCCCGCACGGAAGTACCAACGCAGAAACCCCACAATATCCGTAATGAACGCAGGCAGCGAAAGCGACTGATACCAACGCTCCTTCCGACGGCTGCTCCTTCTGGGGTTTAAAGATGGCGACGCAGCCTGAGCCCGCAGAGGCCCAGAATGCCGTGCGCGACCATTAGGGGCAGAACGGTATTGACTTCCGGTCGGGTGGGAGCTCGGTGTATCAAAACGAGGCCGCTGTATAACGCCTCAGCGCTGCTTACACGTTGAGGTCCCAATGGGGGAGTCCGCCCAAGTACTATTGAAATTTCTAAAAGTTATTAAAGAATGGAAGGGGGCTTTTACCTGCCATCGTCTACGTCGTATCCTTTGGGTTTTCACCGGAGCCCTGCCTCAAATTTATTCAGCTTAAGCCATGTATAAAGCCCCCCCCCCCTCCAGTTCATGCCAACACTACAGATGTCTCATAAGCGAATGCATTTCTTTAAATGTATTTGGTTTATAGCCTTTATACTTTAATATTGAATTTCCAAGTGTGCTTCCCCTTTAAATTTGCAGTTTTATCAGCTTATTAAAATTGTCGAGATAACCAAGTGTGGTTGTGCAGATCCCCCCAAGTCCATAAAGCTTCACTGATATTATCGAACAAAGAAATGTCCCTGTATCCTCACTCTCCATCTAGAATTTAAGCCGAATTTTATTAATCTTACAGCCAAGAGGATAGCACAGGGCTTAAGAACAATAGGTACTTACCTTAAATACTTTCCTTCAATTTCTTCAGTAAAGATATAGCGCAATATGCATTGATAATGGGTAAAAAAAAAAAAAACGTCATTTTCTTCATCCATGAAATCCTATATTTTTGGAAATGTATGATTAAGAAGCACATTGATTGAAGATGTTATTCTGCATTTCTGCCAATAGAGGTCAGGCTGCCCTATCGTTAAATATTTTCAACAGCACACTTACATAATTGGAACACTTATTCACCGTTAACTAAAACTTTTAGCAACATATTAAACGAACACTTTCATGAAATGAGCCATTTAAAATCACCTAAAATTAATTTGAGAAGTTGAGTACTACACTTTAAATGTGAAAAATCAATTTACAGTCCAGTTACACTTACAGGTAATAGCGCTATAAATTTCCGCTGTATAAATTTCTATGCATCATCTGTGAAAGTATGGGGAAATAAGGAAGTCAAGTATCCATTTATGAAATCTATAACTCTTGCACGGGTGGTGTAACTTTGGCGAGATTTCTTCAGACTTGAATTGGACTGCTTCACCAAGACGGATTCGGTTCAGCACAATGCTGTTCAGTAGAAGGGGCTTATTGGCACAACTGCATGTGCCACTGTAAAACCGCACAGTGAACTCACTTTAGCACCAGCAGATAGGCTGAGGCCAGAGGTTTGAAGAGATTAGTTCTGGTCACTGCTATTTGTAATTATAGGGTTGTCTAGGTAGAGGAATTTGTGCTTTTTAAGGAAACAGCTCTACAAATGAACAAAAAAATACAGAAGGGCAACTCACCTACTCAACAGTAGGTGTCTAAGTTGTATAATTTAATAATTGGAGCACCAGTGTGTTATGATGTGTACCAGTTCACGATGGTGTTGATTGCTGTCATGTCCTTGTTACAGCATTCTACTCAAGGCCATCAGGGACGATGTGAGCAGTTTTCCAGGCCAGTGGCTAAAAGACATTTGATTTCATGCCTCTGGGCTCTATGGACTTTGATTAAATCGAGTGGGAGGTGAGTATACAAGCCTGCAGATGCTGTTCTCATACAAACATTGCACTCTGGGCTAAAACTTACATTGGTGGTGTGATTAAAGAGATAGAGGGAGGGGGCACAGTGCGCAACAGTCCTCAGTTATATTAATTCACTGCAAGCAGATTTATGAATTATGCATTTTTAGAAATGCAGGCTGGTGTGGGTTGGTGGTCATTATTCCTTGGATTTAATTTTCTTTTACTAAATGGATCAGGCTCGAAATGCCGAGAGGGAAAAAAGCACAGGGCGGCTTTATCCTGTGCCAAGGTTAAGAAGAAGACTCAGTGAATGAATGAAAGAGCAGGACACGTTCAATAAGGTTTAACTGTTTTTTGTTCCTATCACAAAGACAGTCATCAGCATCTCCTCTATATAGCCAAGAGTATGTGAACAGCAGCTTGTCTAACATCTCATGCAGAACCAAGGATATTAATATGAAGTTTGACACCCTTTGTTTCTATAACAGCCTCTGCTTTCCATTAGATGCTGGAACATTGCTGGTGGGATTCCCTGCCATGCAAGCTGTATTGGTGTATTGATACTGGGTGATCTGGTCCCTTTCTGTGAGCTTGTGTGGCCAAACACTTCAAAGCTGAAGTTATGTGCTTCACAAACACTGCACTTGCTGTTGATCAGGGCAGCTCTAGTAGGACAGAGAATTGGCAACCCTGACTAGCTGGAAAGATGGAATCTGAGTGACACGTCACTAGCCTCTTTTGCACGACTATCCACTCTGTTGCTGACGTTTGTTGCAGGAGATTCCGTGACTGTGTGTTTAATTATACTCCTGTGTTTGCCATGACTGTGGCTTAATTAGGCAATTCATCTAATTCAGTGTTTCTCGAATCACTCTTATCAGACCTCCAGGCAATGCAGGGTTTTGCTCCTGTGAATAAAGGTAAAGAGTGGAAGAAAAATACCGATTTAAATGTTTAGTGAACAACAAAAATAAATAAAGCACTGGATTTGCATAAGTTGTTCATGATATTTTCACTGGTAAAAAATAAGCTGTTTGGATCATGAATATTCTGTAGGTTGTTTTGTTTGTGGTTTTAGTGTGTTTATCGTGAATGAATTATTATTATTGAGTAAACTTTAGGGAGAAATCAAACCCAATAGTCCGTCATGAAAAATGGCTTAATCATTTTCCTATACCTGGGGACTATAACCATATGGAGGGATGGAAAAAAACACAATATGGCTGAATATGAGTGTTAGCTATGTGTTTGTAGGAGGCCAGTGGCAGCCATGAATTATATACTGTGGTTACCATGAGAAGCAGTGCTGTGATAATAAGCACCAAGTATTAGGAAGTTCTGTAACATGTAAAGGGAAGATCAGAAGCGGTTAGCTTGACAGAGCTTGAGTTAAACATACTGTAGGTGTTAGGGGTTCTTAAGAACTGGAATTTTCTTAAAAGCGATAAAATTTGGTGACATACACTGTGAAACATCAGCAGTCACTTATTGCTCACTTATGCCATAAGTATCTGAGGAACGCTAACAGGAAGCAGGCCTGTGCCGGCTCAGCAAACAGGATAACAGGTTTCTGTAGTCCGTCATAGGCTGGCGGATTCACTCACTCACACACGCTTTGGACACAGGGCCAAATCAGATTTCCAGCATAATCCATTTTCTGCCTCACAGATGTGCGGGTTGGCGGTGTGCAATGGCCAGATTCACTGCGGTCAGTCAATCAGCCATTGGTGGACAGGATGACAACCAGAGACTAGGAACAGCATAGCAGAGGGGTTAACAGGCCAAAATCAGGCATAATTATAGGCACTCTACTAATTAGGCAATTAACTAATGAGCAGGTGAACTCCATCCATCCATTTTCTGAAACTGCTTAATCCAAACTGGGGTCATGGGGGGGACGGGAACCAATCCTGGGAACAATGGGCGCAGGCAGGAACCATCCCTGGGCAGTCACCAGTACACCACAGGATGCACATGGCCAATTTAGAATCGCCAATCAAACTATCCTGCATGCTTCTGGACTGTGGGAGGAAACTGGAGCCCCCGGCCCAAACGCATGTGAACACGGGGAGAGCGTCCGAACTCCACACAGAAAAGACTCGGAGCCAAAACCAAGAAAAATAAAAATTAATGCTGCTCCAAAGCTCCTTCTAGTGGCCATGACAACTCGCCACGTCTACTGTACAAAGTCCTTCTGAGCGATCTCCGCGCAAGATCTCTTTATACTAATATACCGGGCAATTTCTCAAATAATTAATTATATAAAAATTACTTTTTATTGAGAAAGGAAGAATACTTGATTGCCACCCACAGAATTTTTAATTTTAGAGCATAACAGTGACACATGTCTATGGCAAATTCAGCAAATCAATTATTCTGGACACGTTTGATTTTTCTTTAAGAGATACTGATGAATAGCCTGGCAACTGTCAATAGGACAGTATTTTAGGTAATATATTTATACTGTATGCAGGGGGTCTGGAATAGGACCAATGGTTTCAGGAAGTGGATGGATGGATATTTATACCTGCCAATCTAGTTATTAAGTGTGGCAAGAGGGAAATGACAAGTAAACGTTTGTTTTAATAAAACAGGTAGTTAACCGTGGTTAAGTGTTTGAGGAGTGTCCCTCCCAGAGACCTGTCGTTCTCTGGTCGCCATTTGTCCTTTATTTGCCTGTCTTGCCTTGTGACAGATCACCAGAACCTTCATTTGTAACAGCAGTCTTGCCCTGCTGTGAAGCACCTGCTCTCCGCCAAGTGTAACGTCATGGCGAAGAGCCTCGGGTCTGACTTATGTGCTCCGTTTTTATGATGCCCTGCAGCCACCGCCGCTGCATGCCAAGAACAATCAGTGCTGTGGACAGCAGAACTGCCCGTCTGATGAGCAAAGGGAAAATGTCCTCAGTACCAAGAGGAAATAGAGGCTTTGAAAGATGTAAAAGCAAATACAGTTCTGAGCACTTCATAAAAATGACTATTTATTTTGTTCTATTTTAATGACTATTTATGAGTGGTCTAACTCATGGTAATTATGATTAGAATGGGTTTTACATGATGGGTTTTTAACTGATCCCAGTTTCTCCTGTAAGAGGAGAAACATTAGGAAACCTAGTTAGACTGAGCGGAGACGAAGTAGCCAATTGGGGGGAGGGGGGGTGGTGGCTTTGGGTGCTCTAGCGAGATTCTGCTAGGCACCGCGCGGGGGGGGGCCGCCCGCCCGGCGCCGCCCCGGGAGGGCC
>JAODJX010000020.1:13137185-13156165 GCA_026776945.1 Isichthys henryi | reverse complement strand
AACCATTGTTTTCTGTGGGGCCCCCCTCTCCCCACTTGGGGGTGGGGGGGGGGGGGGGGTTGGGGTCCTTTTGCGTTTTCTTGCTGGGCAAAACACTACCCCCCCCCCCCCCCACCGTCAGCATCAAGAAGCATATTTCCTCTTGCAGGAAATAACTAAGGAGATATTATACTGTCCAAAATAAAATATAATGTTCAGAATCTATGTATAATCTATGCATAGTAGATTAGATCAAAATCTAATCTACTATGAATTCTCTGTCATAGTGGAATTTACAGTATTATTTAACAAACGCTTTCCTCTTGCGTTTGCCGTGGTGACGTCATACGCTCCTTCCTCAGCGTGCTAAAACATCTGCATATGTCTTTTTTCCAGGTCTGACAAGGCATCAGTGCCCCTGTGTGTCACCTTCTCCGTGTTCAGTAGAGAAAACTTGTCGAGCAAACCTGAGAGCGCCGTTAGATACCAGTCATGTTAAAAAGAGAAGCCTTTTTTATTGAATCACATTGAATCATTGGGCAGGCTGTCTATAGTGTAATATGCAGTAGTCATGTTGGCATGATCGTCTGAATTATGGGGGGATGAGGGGCTGTAACCCCCACAATAATCAAAACCAGCCAATGCAACCCCCTGGACCCCCTTAAATGGGTGGAGACCTCAACCATGATACATTTCCTAAGATACATGTCGTCCTAGGAATTACACAAGGATGGCCATCCCTCCCCTTACTATTGTGACGTTATGTACAACATAATCCATTTCCACGTTTAAAAATCCATACAGGAAACCTCAGTTGACAATCAAATACATCCTAATAATATGTAACCAAAGTAATATATCTGGTACATATAAATTCGCATCAACAATTTATTGTGTAGGGTAATACAACTCATTAATATGACCCTTACCGCGTCATAAACATAACGTATATATACGTTATGAAATTAAGAAAAAGGACAGAAGTTTATAACAAAAATTATGCAACTAAATAAAGCACGACGTGGGTTGTGGTGAGCCACGGCACGCGCGTCTGTGCGCTAAGCAGATTGCGCCAGTGCGCGCACTCTCTGCTCCCCTCTCCAGGCGGCAGGAGATCGTCAGTGAGCCAGGTCCGTTTTCTCCGGAAATTTCCTATAAGTGGTGTAAAAGCAGCGCGCACGATCGCAGGTTTGCAGTGTCCGCCTACTCGGGGTATGCTTTGGGCTTTCCTCAAAGGCAAGTTCTCACCGGCTGTATGACAAGGAGCCACCCGGACAGCTTCCCGAAATGATACAGACTCTGACTTACTGTCTTTCCTTCTTTTTTGTTTTTCAAAGTAAGTGCACTTTTTTATTAGCTATTCGCACGACCGTTTGTGTATTACAAATGGTATTATCTAAATAAAACGTTTCGGTTGAGAGCCAAGGTGGGATATTGCATTACTTGAGTTGAGATTTCTCCCGGAGTACTGGGCTCCTTAGTGTAATTTGCTCTTATGTTGACTGCTTTCTATTTTGTCCGCGTTTCAACATTTGCTGTCGCTGGTATATAAACCATAAATTTATATTCACTATTTCGACTTCTCTCTTTAAATGTAATATTGAATGTCATTTTTATTCACATTTGCTTCCTAAATTGAAATACATAAAGTGTGGCTGCATGGATTTACTACTAAACTGCCGAAGAAACCTTTCCCCGATCCTGTTTCATTGTAGAAATGAGATTTAAAGCGATGTATTTTCCTACAGAGACGCGGGTGCTGCTCGCCTGATGGACCAGTTACTGATGTACTGATTCGTGAATGAATTCGGTTTCTTTTTTCTCATACCATTTTAGCGGTCCATCCATCCATCCTTTTGTAATCAATTTTTCTCATCAGGGCCCGATTATGTATATATTTTACCTTACCCAAAAGCTTATTTTTTCCGAATTGTATGATTTTACATACTTTGTGATAGAGCAGCAAAAGCGAGCGAAAGGATGTACTGTCCTACTTGCCAGCGAAATATAATTTATATCATGACCATCTTGGATCTCAGTTCGTTTAATGATACTGGAACATCCACGATCACCATTTATCCTGAGGTTCTACGCCAGCTCACCATTTCCCAAATTAACTGTGAAGTTTAATACTGATTTGCTGAAGCATCTACTGTCTGACAGGTAAATCAATATTCGTTTCTTGCCCATATAAAAACCATTAAAGATGAAAGCTGTAGATATGATCAAATATATGTTCTCTGTTTTATATTATTCAGTAGCTGGATTGGGACAGACCCCTTTTTAATCTGAAATGTTGAGCTGTTGCAGCAGTAATCTTTGGAAGCAGGAAGTTCAGTCTACAAGCA
This sequence comes from Isichthys henryi, assembly GCA_026776945.1. Lineage (NCBI taxonomy): Eukaryota > Metazoa > Chordata > Actinopteri > Osteoglossiformes > Mormyridae > Isichthys > Isichthys henryi. The sequence goes on along the minus strand of JAODJX010000020.1, from coordinate 13,153,838 downwards.
AGAGGTCATGATTGTAATCAGAACTTCATCAGAAGTTCCCTGTAATTTGAAGTTCTATCCCTGCTTTTGATTGTGAAATATATATGGGTACACAGAGAAGAAACGTTACACAGATATCTCTCCCAATATGTTACATGCGATTCATGATGCGTTACAGTGCATCTAAACGACATATCATACCGTTTTACTTGTTCTTACTTCTTTCTCAGCCCAGAAGACGCAAAATGGATATATAAATAAGGCTAAATCGATAACGCAGCATGGTTTTGCCGGGCAGGCGGACGCGCAGCGGACTCGGAGGAGCGCTTAATGGAGCAGCTTCTGCATGAGGACCGCTACAACAAGCTGATCCGACCGGCCATCAACAGGACCGAGCGGGTCACCATTAAACTCCTGGTGTCCCTGGCGCAGCTTATTAGCGTGGTAAGCGAGCAGAAACCCGCCATTCGTCACCCAGCAATAACACAGCGTTCTGCCTAATGCAGCCCCACCCTTTGCCTTTTACCAGAACGAGAGGGAGCAGATCATGACCACCAACGTGTGGCTAACTCAGGTAGGCATGACGGTGAAGACTCCACATTCTGTCTCACCGTTATCTTCACATTTTTTCTGATCCGAAACAAAAAAGGAAATGAATGCTGTTTTGTCAGTTTCAGTAAATAGTGTATTTAATAAAGTGGCTGAGCGGCATTTAATTAAATGAGCAGAAAGCAGTATTAAAATTGTTGACGTTTTCTACAGGATTGGGTCGATTACAGACTGTCATGGGACCCCTCCAAATACGACGGAATTGACAAGCTGCGGATTCCCTCTCGTCATGTGTGGCTCCCTGATATAGTTCTGTATAACAAGTAGGTGCTGTTGGCGCCCACTTGTGGCAAAAGTGCGAATTTCACTAACAATAAAGCTGATCTATTGTAACTAGTCAACTGTCTGCATAATTGACCTTGTGAATCTCTCCCTTCCCTTCCACATCTGCAGTGCCGACGGTACCTATGAGGTGACTGTCTTTACGAATGTAATCGTCTCTTTCAACGGTAGTGTTTCTTGGCTTCCACCTGTAATCTACAAGAGCGCCTGCAAGATTGAGGTGAAGCACTTCCCTTTCGATCAGCAGAACTGCACCCTCAAGTTCCGGTCCTGGACGTATGACCATACTGAGATCGACCTGGTGCTCAAGAGCAAAGTGGCCAGTATGGATGACTTCACGCCCAGTGGCGAGTGGGACATCTTGGCTCTGCCAGGCAGGCGGACAGTCAACCCCACAGACCCCACCTATGTAGACGTTACATATGACTTCATGATCAAAAGGAAGCCCCTGTTCTACACCATCAACCTCATCATTCCCTGCATCCTCATAACCTCACTGGCCATCCTGGTCTTCTACTTGCCCTCTGACTGCGGTGAGAAGATGACCCTCTGCATCTCTGTGCTGCTGGCGCTCACTGTCTTCCTGTTGCTTATCTCCAAGATCGTCCCCCCAACCTCTCTGGATGTGCCCCTGATTGGCAAGTACCTGATGTTCACGATGGTCCTGGTGACCTTCTCCATAATCACGAGTGTGTGTGTGCTTAATGTGCACCACCGCTCCCCCAGTACACACACCATGCCCTCATGGGTCCAGCTGCTCTTCCTGGTCAAGCTCCCTGCTTTGCTTTTCATGAGGCGTCCAGAGAACTTCTCGGCCCGACAGCGTTTCCGGCAGCAGCGGCAGCTCCGGCTGTCCAGGGCAGGGATGAGCTACTGTGCTGGTCCCTCCTCCACTCCTGCTTTACTCCACTCACATACCCTGGGGGAGTTTCACAGCAGAGCCCCCACAAGCCTCAGTCAGCCGCTGAGAAAGGGTGACCTGCGTTCGGTAGAGTTCCTGACCAATAGGTTTGCTGACTCCCAGGACTGGGGACATGACCTGCAGGAGGCTGTCCAGGGCGTGTGCTTTGTTGCAGATCACATGATGGGTGCCCACAATGACCAGAGTGTAAGTGAACTCTCCAGAAACGTTTCTTTGTGACGATGTGGTCATTTCTTCATCAGTTTATTGGTGAAGTGAGCAGGGAACTTCCGTAGCACGTTAACAGAAAATGGAAGGATGTATTTTAGGGCCATTTGCTTCCATCTATAAGGTAAAATCTAATTTCAATGTTTTGCTGAAATACTTCATTGCAATTAGTCCTTCCACTGCCCCACATTATTTGTGCCGTGTGTTTGCCGTCTTCCCATACAAGTAAATGATTGTGGTGTCATGACTCTCCACCTTCCCCACCTCCTCTCCAGGTGATTGATGACTGGAAGTACGTGGCCATGGTGGTGGACAGGTTGTTCCTCTGGGTCTTCATCATCGTCTGTGTGGTGGGAACCGTGGGCCTTTTTCTGCAGCCGCTCTTTCAGAGCCAAACCCCCCCCATGCAACAATCCAACATGGAGATGTCCAGAACAGACCCCTTTTTAATCTGAAATGTTGAGCTGTTGCAGCAGTAATCTTTGGAAGCGGGAAGTTCAGTCTACAAGCAAGAGGTCATGATTGTAATTCAGGAAACAGGATTAATGGGCCATGCCGTTATAATACCATTTACCCCACATATGAGCAGTGTTCTGTCTCCAGGCTGGCATTTGGATAAATATTATTTTGAAGGCTAAATGAAACATGTCTGTGTTCTACAAAGGACCCTCTCAATTTTACTTTATGTAATTATCATTCTCTCATAATTTTATGATTCATGCATATCCCGAGTATAGCTTCTGTTCACATGAGCATCCTTACGATTTGTATTTACTCAGCTGGAATTTAATTGAGAATCATTTTTCACCCGCACTTGATTTCAGAAAATTAAAATATGTGCACTGTGATGGATAACAGGACGCTCCTCTGGGAATTAATCTTGGTGTGTGCAACCCAAAGACTCGGGGCCTCTGCCTTCAGCACCCCCTACTGGGAGAAACCGTGTAAAACATGTTGGGAGATCTGAAATACCTCAGTACCAGTTAAACGGATCATTTACTCAGTCATTTAACAAATGTCATTATGCAACAGTAGGAACAGTTGTACGCAGTTTTAGCATCTAAGCTTTATAAAGAGGAATTTATTTTATTTTCAAATTTAAACAAACAATTGTAAGCAATTGTAAAACAATCATTATTGGGAGGCACAGATTATGTGCCAACACGTGCTTGGAATATTTTTTGCTTTGAATATGGATGTCTGGGTCAGCTTCGTCAGTGGTATAGATCTCCTTTGCATGGGAGCCCTTCCTGTTTGGACATGTCCGAATTTCAAGCTAAATGGCTCCACCCAGTGGTCAATCAGCGGAATTTCCAGTAAGTAGAAAATGATGCGACATTGTCAATGATAATCATACTGAACTCAACTTGCGCGGTAACTACCAGTTTACTGTGGGCTTTGATTTGATTAGAAAAACTTTTTACAGCTCATGGAGGTTGGTAAACATTAAATGCGTTCTCTAAAAATATCATTTTAAATGTACCAAGGGCATGTCAACGGATACTTAACTGACCATCAATAATCAAAAAAGGAAAATACATTAACGTACAATTAAAATGTTCATTTTATGTTAGTTTATTAAATTAAGAAAAGATCAGAATCAAAACAGAACAGTGAAATAGAGTAAGTTTGGGCTGGACAGAACTGCTGTAAAGATTTCAGACCGGTAAATGTTTAACACTGAGAGGACAGATGTGACTTAGCAACTCAAATCATGAGCAAATATAGAAACTGCATGAAATACATGAACTGTTATGAATGATTAATCATGAACAAACATGGGATCAGTATGTTTGCTAATGCATTTAGTAAAAGTGTACTACTACATTATTTGTGTCCGCTCAAAGTGTTACTCAATGTTAGTCATTCAAGGACTTTCAAACACTTCATGGATAAATGCTTGATGAAATGCAGGTAAGCAGAAGTTTCAAAAAACACTGGAAGCAATTCAATTCAATGTAAGCACCTCCTTCAAAGATAGTGCTGTAGGCCACTGATGCTGCCTAATGGGTGGATCCGCACGGCCCATGCGAGAGTGACACATCCTGACCATCTACAGAACCGCACGGAGCTTATGGGTATGCAAGCGAGATTGTTCACGATCTCAGAGAAGCCATGTTAGGAAGAGACGAAATCAGCTTTGCGTGTTGGCATGATAAATGCAGTGCTGTCTCCCAGGGGACAGGACAGCATAATGACAGATACCACAGCAAAGCAGAGTCTCTCCTTACCACTTAGGAGGGCTGCAGGGGACCCTGACCCAGGTCGGGTTATGCTGAACGGGTCTATTCCTAGGGAGGCGTCTGGGACCGTCAGGCACTTGGGGAAGATGGAGTCATGTACTGGAGGCAGAACAGAGGGATGGGAGAAGAGAGGAAGGAGGGTTTCATTTTGAGCAGAAGGATGCTGTACATCACTGCACACATACAGTGCAACAAAGGGGAAACCGTACTGCGATGTTGTCAGGAAGGTACCCAGTTCTTGACGTTGTATTGTGTGCTGGGCATATGCCCATTTTACTTGAACACACATTTCTGCTGCTCTACATTGGGTTCTCTGGTACCTTTGGGGGGGGGGGGGTTTCATATACCTATTTAAGAAGCCCCCTCCCATACTCCCTTATCTTAACACTGCCTGTCCAGTCGCTTCTGGGCATCTGACACTGCTGCCATGTCACATGCTAAGCCTAACTCTAACCCTAAGCCTAACTCTAACCCTAAGCCTAACTCTAACCCTAAGCCTAACTCTGTGGGGTCCGTGGGCGCCGAATGCGGACATTCAGGCGGACCAGCACTTCAGTTTGCTAAAGACAGCACAACTAGGGATCCCCTACTATCAATGCCTGATCACTTACGCCACTAAGATCAACGATATCAAAGCAGGGCATGGTGCAGGCAGGGAAAAGATGACGATCCATGGAACCGCTCACCATACCAGGGGCTTATTAAAGTAAATAAATTGGGATGGGATGCAATAAAAGGACCACAAAGGGTCAAAAAGCAAACAGGGAAAAAAAACACAGAATAACACAACTGGGGAGCAGAACTAGACAAGGACGTAGATTAACAAACACACAGTAACATGACAACGACACAGCAAAGAAGGGAAAGCAGGCAAAAGCACTTAAATAGACAACTTAGGAGGCATGATGCAGAACAGGGGGGAACCAATAACTAAATCAGAAAAGGTGCAAGACAACAGGCAACACGTGGAGTACACCGGAACAAGGAAACACTACCAAAACACAGACACGAACCACAAATTCAAATTCAATTCAGATTAAAAAAAAAAAACTTTATTTGTCCCTGAGGCGCAATTAAAGGCACACAGGGTAGTTGAACAAAGGACACAATCACATAAAGTGCAACAGTAAAACTTTTATTGATCCCTGCGGGGAAAATATCTTTACGCCTCCCCCCGCTTGCTCTTTTTGTAGAGTAGCTGGCTACAAAGGGCAGCCACCTGTAGCGGCACCCCAAGCACAGCGGGTTAAGGACCTTGTTCAAGGACCTGCAGACGTACCAAGGCTGGCTTTGAACTGACCACCTTCTGATTAAAGGCACACAGGCTTAGACCACTGAGCCACATGCTGCCCCCTTACAAACAGAACAAACATGGGAAAAGTGGGATAAACCACACAAAAGCGAACACAGAGAAACCCCAAACATAAAGAATAAACTGAAATAAGTTACATTTCAAGTGAGGCTGGCCTTGAACGCACAACTAAAGGGATACCAGCCTCCAAGCTGCATGCTCAGCCTGCTAAGCTACACGATAACCCGGGGAAGAGGGAAAAGACGAGGGAGACAGCAAGCAGGACGACCAGCGGGACTGCTGGCTAAACGGGGAAAAGCATATGGGACAGGACTAGCGGGCGCTGACCCTGACCCTGGGTACAAGTGGTAGGCCTTCATAGTCCCTCTTTCTTGTGTTCCTGGCATTTTGTCAACTTAAAAAAACTTCTCTGAAGAAGCCCAGGGGGTCAAAAAAGAAAATGCATGATTTTTAGGCATCTACAGCAACACTGTTTTTGACCAACAGTAAACAAACCTCCTCATGCTATAGTTTGCGCTTCTTAAATATGATTCCGAATTTGCTGTGTCGACATTTGCTTGCAGCTGTTAGTATCCAAACTGCTCTTTCTGATGCAGGACAGAACAGCCAAAATAATGTATGAGGCGGGCAGCTGTTTGACTGTAAACCAGACATAATCACAGAATACATAAAGCCAGGCACGGCGATTAAAGGAACGTACCAGAAAGTGCAGTGCAGGGGACCCCTGTATCCGTCAAGGTGACACCGAAAGGGAATACAGCCTGCCACTTACGAAGACGCCGCTGGCCATTCATCACTATATCTAGTTATCCAGACATACTAAACGCTTACAGGCATTTTATATTGTATTAAGATAAACTGTATTTAGCACTAAAAAAATGATCTTAAAGTTAAACCTACAAGGTCACACTAACGGAGCCATCCATCCATTTTCCAAACCGCTTTATGCTTCTGGGTCGCAGGGGGTCCGGAGCCGATCCCGGAAGCTACGGGCATGAGGCGGGGAACAACCCAGGATGGGGGGCCAGCACGGAGCTAATCTTCACGAAATTACGAATGTTTTGTTAAATATTTAACGTAATTTAACTTCTGCGCGACCTGACTAACCCTCGTCACAGTTTGTTCTTGAATCCGAGGTCTGATTGAAGGTATATGAGCATCAGCACTGCCACTCGCTGGTTTCTACCCCTTCGCTTTGGAACATCTCGCTACGGAGCGATAACCCCACAACTTCACAAATTCACAGATCACTTCGCCGGACAAATAACACTTTGCACATCGGAGTTTATTCTGCCATATTCCTATTTCAGTCATTCCTTCTATTTATTTTATATATATCATATTTATCATTTATTTTGCCATATCTTCTGTTTCAGCCATTTCTTCCATTTGTTTGATCCATAAATATTCCATATGCACTATCGTCGGATTGCGGGTGATGCTGGGCCTGACTCACTCATGTGGTGGGGGCGTTCCGAGAGTCTTGGAAATGATTTCATTTTGGGTTGCAATATGATTACTTTGTTATTACATAAATAAATAAATAACTCCTTGATAAGTTCTGCTTATTTGCCCGTTGTTTCCTTTATCTGCTTAGCTGCCTCCACGCCACCCCTCAATGTTCCCCTCCCCCAGCTCAAAAGCTAAAGTGGGTTGATCGTCAAATGAGCGAATCCGAAATGAAATCGAAACTAAAATCTCTGGATTTCGGAAGCGCGAGGAGGACGGGGAGCGAGGCAGAAAGTTAAAAGAGGGCAGGTAACTGAGCCGGAAGTGCCAAACAGTAAATATGTTGCAATGACGTACGTAAGCTTACAAACATGCAGAATTTGAACAGACAGCAAGTGTAAAATCCTAATTTAACCGCAGTATGATCGCTGAAGCATGCTTACCTTGTTGTTTACGAGATGTTTATATTGTATATTAGTTTACTTTTGTTTTTCTTTTTTGAATTCCTCTCTAATTCCATTGCTTCGAACAGAGGTTAAGTCTAATCTTCATACAACAAGATATATGATTCAAAGTACACTTACCTTAGTAGTTGTTGGCTGTTTAGGCCTTCAATACATACCAGCCGACCTAATCAGTAAATATAACATAATAAATATAACATAAGTACATTATTTATTTTTCTGTAACCCTTATTTTCCTGGGGGTTAGGTGATAGAGGGCGGGCAGGCCCAAAGTTTGGTGCTACGCCCCTGTCTATTTTGATGTTTTGTGAAGTGCTTTTGTCTTCTTTTGTGCTAATTCTGTTAGATAGTGTATGTTAGTGACTGGATAGTGCAAATAACAATTCCTATGTACCTATGTACAGAAGGCAAATAAAGAATCTTGAATCTTAATTTGTGATTTTCTCAAGTAATTTACCCTTAAGGGCATTTACTGAAATGCTAGACCATACCCATCACCCGACCACACCCAGCCAGACCACACCCCTCACCCGACCACACCCAGCTAGACCATGCCCATCACCCGACCACACCCAGCCAGACCACACCCCTCACCCAACCACACTCAGCTAGACCATGCCCATCACCCGACCACACCCAGCTAGACCACACCCATCACCTGACCACACCCAGCTAGACCATGCCCATCACCCAACCACACCCAGCTAGATCACGCCCATCACCTGACCACACCCAACTACATTAGTAAAATGTACAATTACAAATTTGTATTTGTGTAAAAAAAAAAGTTAGCTACTGAAAATACTACAACATTTTAAAAGTAGCCGCGCTACTAATAAGCTACTGAAAGTAAAGTTATTAGTTACTCCACAAAACTGTGAGACAAATAGTATGCAAAAGTCGACGAAACTCTTTATGCTTCAGCACACCAGCACACTCTGGACAATTCTATCCTTCCAACTTTTGAAAAGTTTGGGGAAGGTCCTTTCTGTTCCAGCATGACTGTGCCCCAGTGCACAAAACAAGGTCGATAAAGATGGTTGGATGAATTTGGTGTGGAAGAACTTGACTGGCCCGTACAGAGCCCTGACCTCAAACCCACTGGACACCTTTGGAACGAACTAGAACGGAGATTGTGAGCCAGGCCTTCACATCCAACATCAGTGCCTGACCTCACCAATGCTCTTCTGGATGAATGAGCAAAAATTCCCACAGACACAGTCCATAATCTTGTAGAAAGCCTCCCCAGAAGAGTGGCAGCTGTTATGGCTGCAAAAGGGGGACCAACTCCATACTGATGCCTGTGGATTTAGAATGTGATGTCATAAAAGTTCCTGTGGGTATAATGGCCAGTGTCCCAATACTTTTGTCCATGTAGTGTAGTGTGTGTACATTCTATTGATGGAACATTCTTGAAGAAAGCATATTAATTTTCATTGTACATATGCAATAGCAATAAAGATACTGAAATTCCTCACTAAGTTTCTAAGGGGTGGTCACTTACAGGCAAGAATGATAGTTAGCATTAAACTATATAAATAAATCTTATAACTGTTAATATCACTTGTGCGAGATTTGTGTGTGTTGAAAAATGTATAGTGTAAACCCTCACTGTTCTTTTGGAGTACAGAGATGCCAGAGAGGCGGTACTGAAAAGTCGCTGTAACCTTTGGAACCGATTACTCCGATAAGCGTAAGTGACAGGCGTGAAGCTGTTCACTCCAAGGACGGCCTTACCTTTGCTACAGTAGGTTTCTCACAGATATGCCTTTTTACAAACTGCCACTTAGTTACTAAGGTCTACTGCAGGCTGTTATAAACGAAGCTGAGAAAGGATATGCTCATTTTAATCGGGTTATATGCTGGTCAAAGGTTATATGCTGCACCGTTTGCCAGTGTGTCTCAAGTCAAAGTTGTTGCTCACAGCAGGTGCTATAGCAGGACGGGATTATTTCAGGTGAGAATTCGTAATGGACGTTATTGTATGACTTCATGTAATTTCACGAGGGCATGTCAGTTTTTTTGTGCCTGATAGATCGTACATATATCTGTCTTACAGTAGTTCTTTTAAAGAATGTTACATGTAGACGCAGTAACTCCTGAACACCTGAATAACAGGACTTGCCTGAAAAGATAAGAATTCAGAACTAGAACGCGAAAACGTGGCTTTCAGGTCATCGTCAGGTTCAGCAAATGTTCATATTTGGTAATTCTGGGATTAAGGTGCTTTTGTGACTGATCTGCATGTGAATGAAAAGCATCCATCTATATTCTAAATATACTTAAGATCATCCATAATGAATAAGAAGCTATTCTTAAAATGCTTGTGGACAGTTTATTATTAACTCTTTATTAGGTTGCTCATGTGTTGATCCTGTGATTTGGAGATTGTTCAACATACTTTGATATCAACAGCTTCTTTTCTTATGTGTCCTTCAGATAAAATGAAAGGATTCTTCTGCAAGATGCAGCTCCTGCTGCTTGCTGTAGTGCAGCTTTGGCTGTGCTTCCCTCTGGGTGCCAGCGGTGGGAAGGTCCTGGTCTTCCCATTGGATGGAAGCCACTGGGTCAACATGAAAATCCTTATAGAGGAGCTTCATTCAAGGGGCCACAATGTAACTGTGATACGCGCCTCCAGCAGCTGGTACCTGAATGAAACATCCCCTCACTACACCCCAGTTGAGATCCCGGACACAGCCGTGTTTGACGAGAGCTTTTTTGACTGGTATTTGTCCAGGTTACTTCAGCTCCGAAGGGAGGGTGCATATATCTGGACACGTCTGAAGCTGGAAATGGAACTATATTTTAAGTTACACTACCACATGTCTGACTTGATTGTTAAAATGTTTGAAGACCATAAGTTAATAGAGTCTCTGCGGGAAACTAAATATGACCTGCTTCTCACAGACCCTGCTGTTGGTGGGGGGGTGATGTTGGCGCACCACCTAGGTCTCCCCCTTGTTTTCAACGTAAGATGGACCGCCCAAGGAGAAGCTCATTTTATTCTTGCCCCTTCACCTCTCTCCTATTGTCCTTTTCCTGGAGCAGAGTTGACTGACAAAATGAATTTTTTCCAGAGAGTCCAAAACATATTGGCTTCCCTCTTTGGACATTTCCAAATTGAATTGATTACAAGAGCTTCTTATACATCTGTGTGCCGTCGTTACTTAGGCCCGGAGGTGGACTTCTTGTCACTGTTTCAATCGGCTGACATATGGCTAATGAGGAATGATTTTGTCTTTGAATTTCCTCGCCCAACTATGCCCAACGTTGTCTACATTGGAGGGTTTCAGTGCAAGCCCTCCAAGCCCCTTCCTCAAGACCTAGAGGACTTTGTTTCAAGTTCTGGGGAACACGGCATCATTATTATGTCCTTAGGTACGCTAATCGGTCAGCTTCCACGCGACATCACTGACGAGATGGCTGCAGCATTTTCCCAGTTGCCCCAAAAAGTCATCTGGAGGCACACAGGAGAAAAACCAGCTAATCTGGGTAACAACACACTACTAGTCGACTGGATGCCACAGAATGACCTCTTGGGCCATCCTAAGACCAGGGCCTTTGTGACACATGGGGGGACGAATGGCCTGCAGGAAGCCATCTATCATGGTGTTCCGCTTGTTGGCTTCCCTCTTGTTTTTGATCAGCCGGACAACCTGTCCAGGATGAAGGCAAAGGGCGTGGCAAAGCTTGTGGACATCACCACCATAGACAGAAGAATCTTCCTGGAGGCCACAAAGGAGGTGCTCAATGACCCATCCTACAGAACGAACATGCAGAAGCTCTCCATGCTTCACCACGACCAACCAATGAAACCACTGGACCGTGCGATGTTCTGGATCGAGTTTGTCATGAGACACAAAGGTGCTTCTCACCTGCGAACAGAGTCATACAAGATGCCTTGGTACGTTTATTACTCTGTGGATGTGATGCTGGTGTTACTGGCTGCCCTAGTAATTATCCTACTGTGCATTTCTGCTTTTATCAAGTTTGCGTGTTACAGACTATGGTGCAGAAAAAAGGTAAAGAGTGAATAAATTGCTAAAACACTGTTGTAAAATGAGAAGCACCAACTTTTATAACCGGCGATTTTTGACAAAATGGAATGTAAGATTAATGGCAAAGGCATTAAACAATTTATGTTTAGCTGATGCAATAGACAGAGTGTACACGAGCTCACAGTGATTGTTTGCAAATCATGCTATAACCGTAATAAACAAATAAAAGCATTTCAGGTGTGTTTTCACAATCCCAAGGTTCTATGTGCTGGCCAGTCTCTCCTCCATATATGTGACTTTTATATACTTCATAATAGTACGTTAAATTATAATAAATGCCTATAATATACACCCCACTGAGCAAAGATATGTTCAAAATACTTTTCAAAGTCCAATACTGGGTTCCACACATGTCCTGTACATCCACAGACATGCAAAAAAATGTCTTGGTCAGAAGTTCAATTATTCAACTTCACATCTATGTCCAAGAGGGATCATAGTCAGACATCCAAATACTGAACCTGATTTACATGTCATGTAGACATACAGATGTGGTCCTGGACCAAACGACGCAATCCAGCAATAAATGACACATCTGGCAGACGTCTTATGTTTGCCAGCACAGCTCTACATGACTATTTTCCTCTACATTACAAGTGCAGCAAAAACATACCAACAAAAGCCAGAACATCGTCGCAGTGGGAAATCACACCTGTAAACTCCCTAGTTTTCACTCTCACTGCGTTGCAGTCCCCTAAATGCCAGCTCCTGTCAATCCAAGAATTCAATCACATTAATCAGCCTTTTCAGAATCTTATGGTTTTGCCTCACCATGTCCATTTTTGGCTAACTGGGACCCAGTAATGCAACAGGGAGTGAAATCACATATTTAATGACTGCCAGTTTCTCCAGCAAGACAAGACAGTGCATTTCACAAACAGAAGAAACCACATATAATTGGCCTACTTAAGGAAGGGTAGACTGATAAACAACACATGCAGACCTTTGGAGTTATAGAACACGTTACATAGAACTGTTGCATTCTGAAACCTACGTAAGCTTACTTTCAAGTCATGTAGCCTATTTTTTAAACCATCCCATTGCTCTTGGATCACTTACTGGCCAGAGAGATTGATGTATTGTCCAGCATGTAAAAGGCAGCCAAGTGTCAACCTCTATTGCACCAAACCTTGGAGAGTTAATGAAGAAAGAATACTGACCAACTTGGCCAACTCTTCCACACATTTTCCACGTCAATATCAATGTGTCTAAGTATTATTCCTTATGAAACAGTTTTGATTAGTATTGGAGTATAGGGCAAGTGAGTTACTGAATCTATATTATTTTTATAAGTTTCAGTGCAATTAAATGAATAGACAGAGACTGGTGGGCCAGTCTTACAAGTAAAACACTGGATTACCTAATGACCATAGAGCAGCGTATGTAAGCAGCTTTAATCCAAGGAAGCAATTGACTGATGATATAAAAACCGTGTAAGAGCAAGTAGGGAAGAAACTGGATGAAAAAGGATCTAGAGAGGAAGAGGATGGAGTTTTGGTTTGGGCAGATGACCAGGAAAATGAAGAGGATGTTACATTCATTTAAGGAAGTGTGTAAGTTCATTTACACTGAGTAAATGAGGGAACTATGGAAGTTAATAAATGATATATACTAAAAATATTTTTACATGGTAATTTATTATTGTAAAATGTTATGACCTTTGATTGCTATCTATACTTAAAAATTACATAGTGAAAATGTTTCCTGGCTAGTACATTTTACACTGAACTAACCCAACTGGCTAGTACATTTTACACTGAACTAACCCAACTGGCTAGTACATTTTATACTGAACTAACCCAACTGGCTAGTAAACTCAAGAGTCAAAAGAACCTTATTGTCAGTACATCCATGTATGGATAATACTGAGAACACAGACCTGAGGGGGGGGCGGGGGGCTCAGCCTGAGTACCAAGGCGGTGCTGCATCCTATGGAGACAGGCTGAGGTCTGTCAGTCAGAAAGTCCAGGATCCAGTTACAGAGGGGGGGCTTCATGCCCAGCAGGTTCACCTTCCATACTGGTCTTTGCACGATGACCATGCTGAATGCTGAACTGGTCCAATCCGTCCAGCTGTGAGAGGCTGAGCTGGAGGGCAGTGGATATGGCATCACCTGCGGCTCGAATTGGGCGACAGACAAACTGCGTGGGCTCCAGCTGGTCCAGCTCAAACCTCGCCGTCTTCCACAAGCTGACTCTGCATAGTGTCTTCCTGACATCAGCGGTGGATTGGCGAAGCACCTGGTCGTTCGGAGAGAGGGTGGTCTTCCTCACCTGTTCCCTGTGCTGTGCCTCTAAATGTGTGAAGTTATTCATCTGGAGGTAAAAAAACATACTGTGGAGAAAGTTTTTTTCCAGACATATTTTGAAGGAAAAAAAACGGCTATTAACCGGACCATACCGGTATTTGGGTGATAATGGCAAAAACGTCAGTGTGATGTAATCAAAAAAACTATGTACCAAATAGTTAAACTTTCTTAAAAAGCTGAAATTCTCAATAAAACACCTTATCACCTAGTCTGGGATAATCTTACATAAGAACCATTTAACAGATAAATGAAATTTACAGAACACCATTGTGTTCCAAACCGCTTATCCTACTGGATCGCAGGGGGTCCGGAGCCTATCCCGGAAGCTGTTCTGAATATAATAATTAATAATTAGTGTGGTCAACTTCCTTTAGTTGTCATGGTTTTGTAACCACAATTATTACCACAATTCAATTTTGCACATTTTGTGCAAGAAAATCCCATGACAGGGAAAAATATCAGAGAGAAGGAGTCCTGGTGACCCAAACGACGCCAGGCCAATGTTAGTGACAATCTTTAAAATAACAGATAGGGTTACACCAGCCACATGTTAAAGTACCACCTGAGGTCACTCTCAGTCCAGGAATGCCAGTCCAGTCATGATGCTGAAGCCCAGGAGAATAAAAATCACTTTGGGTAACTGTAACTCGGGAGAGTTGAGCTCATGGGGCAGGATCTCCAGGAAAGTTATGTAGATGAAGGATCCAGCTGCCAAACCCTCAAGGACGGCCTGGATCAGAGCCCCTGAAGAGAGGTGCGACTCCATCACGGCAATACCCACGGCGATTCCCAGAGGCGACATCAAGGCAAACACGCCCACGTAGGCCGACACCCACAGCGGCTTCACGGCACTCTGGACCAGCTTCAGCGAGAGGCTGAAGACGATGATGCTTTTGTGAAGAACGATGGCTATACAGACCTCCATTACCTTAAGGGACAAACCCTCTCTCAGACGTTGCAAAGGGACAATTTTCATCTAAGCACAATGACAACTGGGCTGCAAACATCAGTTAAATGGAAGATCACTTAAATCCCTGAGGATATCAGGACAAGATGATGATAAAAATGTGCATATTTGTTAACCTGAAACAATAAAGTTATTACACATAAGTGCAAAGACCTGATTGACAGTGACATGTCCGGGACGGACAATGGGAAAGGTGCATAACTACCATTTCAGGAAGCAGGCCCACAGGCCCGCAGGCCTGCTAAGAGAAGCTTAAGCGTCTTAAGTGCTCCTACCTTGGAGTCTAAAGTCTGCAAGCCGATGGCCAGACCCTCAAAGATAGAGTGCAGCGATAATGAGAGGAAGAGCATGAAGGAGCGGAAGGAGGAGTGCGCCTGTGCATCCATGTGGGCGTGGGGGGGGGCACCCTGCCGGTGGCCGGCTGTGCCATGTCCGTGGCCGACAGGGGGAAGTAGCGGGCTGTGCTCCTCAGTTTTGTGGTCTGTGAAATGCAAGACGATCTTCTCCAGGATCAGCACCAGGAAGAATCCGCACGCCATGATGAACTCCGGCAGGGGGAAATCCGTCTGTTCAAAGGAATCAGGTCAGGAGTTAAGAAAGTAATTATGCGGGAGACTTGTGAAATTAGAGTAGCCGTTTAAAGGAGCATGGTTGTCATTATAATTCAGGAATAAATCTTCCAGCTGTAAGTCACTGAAGTTAAAAGCAACTGAGAGCAAACATAATGAGAGAGGAAGTTAATGAAGTTATCTAAGATGTCGATTGGAAATCCGTTTGGACAGCAGCCTCACCTCTAACCTCTGGGACCGTAGCTCCTCCCCGATGTCTGATAAGAAGTCTGGGATGACATCCAAGAAGCAGGTCGCCAAAAACACACCTCCCGCGAAACAGCTCATTAAGCTAAGCACAGCTCCATGGATTTCTGAAGGTGCAAATTATTCACCTCTGGGTCAGTCTGGGCAAGATGACTCACACTCATTATTAAGACGATTATTACCGGACATGCGCCCCCCCAACAGCAAGCTCCTGACTGTCGTGATAAATTATTACTGTCCTCTTTTAGTGAATTCACATAGCTATATGTCACTATCCAGGGATGCATATTTACAAAGACATGAACCAAAGCAGTGGGTGAGACGTCATGTATAACGATAAAGCAGGACAAAGGAGGGCAACAGCGTGATGAACCACAAACTCAGGCTGGGCACCGGGCCTCCCCTCACAGCACCAGAGATGCTTCCTCGCAGCTGAGTGAGAAGATGGATCTACCGCTGCTGTCAGGGTGACCTGCAGGCTACCGGGGGTGGATCTTATTCTGCGCATGCCCTGTGCAGCAGGCTGGGTCTTTAAGACAATGGACTGAAAAGCCAGTGAGTAGGACCCGGCCGACTGGAAGAATGATACGTCAGTACGTTAATTTCGATAGCTACGCTGTTAATATAAGCAGGTCAAAGAAAGTACAATGTGTTGCTCTTCTACTTATTAAAATGTTCAATATCTGCCTTAAAATAACTTTTAAAATGGTAATAAACTGAAAGCTCCCCAGTAAAAATGAGGCACAATGCTTGCAAGGCTGGAAGATCTGGAAGGTCGCAGAGGGAGGCCTGTAACAAGCCTGTAACTAACTCTAAAGACTCAGCTGCAATTTGTATGGTTCCTTCAGGTACCCATTAACTCCCAAGCTTTGGATTATTACACCCAGTGCTTCAGTTCAGTTTTTTGATAATGAGTAGACCCAGGGACGGATTACGGACCCCAGGGGCCCTTGGGGTGCAAGGGGCCCGTGGGGCCCCTAGCCCAAAACAATTTGTAACGCTTATCAACAATGTATTTTCGTTTGTCTATTTTAGAGG
>JAODJX010000020.1:13116632-13137085 GCA_026776945.1 Isichthys henryi | reverse complement strand
AACGTTTTGCCCAGGGGCCCACACAACCCATAATCCGTCCCTGAGTAGACCTAACTGCTCTATTAAGTTAATACTGAAGTTAATATGAGATAATCTGAGATAACATTGGGTGCCATTACTAGTCAGTAGTTCAGTAGGGTCACAGTGGTCAACCGCTGGTCACACCATCAGCTTTCCAGCAGCTCTTTGTTGGCCGGACTGGTAAACTCAAAACAAGTAAAACTGAAAATCTTCAGATGCCATAACGCAGCTGAGCAGACATTAATCCTGTCTTACATGTCAGCATCTATAACTGGATTTCTCCGTTTTTCCAGTCCCAAAGCCTGACTATTCATCATTTATCATGTCTCTGGCTGTTCGGGGGGGAGGGGGGGGTGGCCCCCTGCAGGCCAGCCACGCTGTGCTTCCCTGCCACAGCTTGCACAAGAATGAAGAAGTGAAAACTGGCCGGTCACATGGGCCCTGAAACGTGCTGACAATGAGATTCCCCATGATTCCCCGTGAGCCAGTACAGTTCCAGTACAGTACCAGTACAGTTCCAGTACAGTTCCAGTACAGTACCAGTACAGTTCCAGTACAGTTCGATAACAAAATCCCACTTTCCAGCAGAGCATTGTCCACTAAGTCTTCTTTTGCATGTGTAAGCGACAACTGACTCTGCACCGTGGAAAAATGTCAGGGTAACTTTTGGAGAGTTTGTAAATTACTCCATGCTTAAAGCTACCTTGTCATTTTGACCTTGATGTTTACAAGCATAAAAGCCAATTATACACCTTGATTAGCGCTAAATTATATTGGAGGATCCGGGACCATCCTATTAAATCACTATCCATCCATCAAACCATGTTTTATACCCTTTTGTCCTGATTAGTTAAATCTGGTCCTTCTCTGCTGGGGCGGTGCAGACGAACCGCTGCCGATACTCTGCCCACCACTGTACGGAAAGGTTCTCAAACCGGGTGACAGATAATGGCTAATAAACAAAATATTATAGTTTTGTTCAACATAAAAACATAGTTATATTTTTTCACTATGAATTCATCTGATCAGTATGTGACTTCGCCAAATAAACGGCTACCGTCGGGCTTCCCCGCTCACTCACCTGTTCCGCTTGCGGTCCGGAACCATGGCAAGCGGGCCGGGACAGAGCCGAACAAGACGGTAAAGAATAACAAGCCGGCAAGGGCGCCCAGCTTCACCTGTAGCAGGTATTCCATATTCCGCGGAAAATAAATCACTGCCAGCCATATAGTTCATCAAACCGCTTGACTTTCGGCATTTCCCGGGTTAAAGTGAAGCGGAGCGGTTTAAGATTCTAATTAAAGTGTAAGACATACACGTTCACAGTCCATGTGACGGCCTGGCAGTTATTTCTAAGCCGTCGGAGATGTTCGGCCGGCCGGGGTTCGCTTTTCCGTGTGTCCGCAGGCGTCTGACTTCGACGCATGTGACGGTGATTCAGACACACCGGCATCGGAAACGTCAAAGCGAAAATAAAAGCGCGCACACACAGACGCTCGCAGAATATCCACATGCCGACTTTAAGTGTTTCACGTGGGGATCGATGACCTTGTACAATGCATGAAACTACAAGTAATACATTTTAATGGTAATATTTTCCCCTTTAATGGAATGATGGGAAACACGTTTCCTACGCCAGAACCAATTAAACACATTGCATGACCGGAAAAGGCGTACCGATGAGCCCAATTTACTTTAGATTACATTACTGAATGTCAACTATCTGCAGTGAATATATAGGCCTAGCAATCAAGAAAACAGAAGTAATAAACTATTTAGGTGTTTTCTAAGTTACAATTAAAATAAGGTTTTTACAATTATCAGGACACTTAATTAGGCCTACTCATACAATTTTGGTAAATGTAATCCTTTACTGCAGGTGTCAAAAATTTCTACATTGTATAGGCCTATATAATCTACTTTTTAAATTGATTAGATATTTGACATCAAGTTAACTAGTTACTGTTCAAACAAGTTGCCCAGCCATTTGTTTTTTTTAAAAAAAGGCAAATTCAGTTGAGACACAAACTAGCAAGTTGAAAAATACACTCATGCAAATGTTAGTACTAAGGAAAAATTTGCTTTAATTAGGAATTTAATTGTATTTAATATAAATACAATGCAACCTTCTTTTAAAAGATTAAAGAAATCAAAATATGTACTTAAAGCAAACAAATAAATATGGCAAGGACAAGATTTTAAAAACTATACAACTCACTACATATTTTTATTTACAACACACACATAAACAGCTTAAAGAAGTAAAATGTATAAATAAATAGCACTGAGGAAGTAAAAATGCATACTTGTTCACATCTTTCAAACACTTTTGGTTCTTGTGCATAAGACCAACATTGTACCGCACAGTTTCTTGGCTATATTTGATTACTTCAGATGAAAGCAATTAGCCAGCAAGATTCCTTCTTTATCAGATACTGATAAAGATACCAGTCTATCAGTGAAAAGCAGGATTTAATAATCCAACAGGGCTGATTAGGACATGTTCACAACAGCCTCTTCCTGCTGTAGGTCCTCCTCAGGGCTGGCTTCTGGCTAACGAGGCTGAAAGGAGACACATCAGCACCACCTGCCAGGTGAAGCACACACAAGCTTAGTGTACATGTTTATCTGCATTTTCATTTAATTTGAGGGGGTGGGAGCTCTGAGGGATAAAAAGCCCCACTGTTAATGCTCGGGGGTGGCACTGACCTCCGGAGCACCGATCTTCAGAGCGGTAGAGCATCGGGGAATGAGTTAGAGCTAGAATGCCACTGGCTGTCACAGGCTTCCTGCCCTTGGAGCTGGGGGTGGTCACTACAGAGGGACAGGCAGCCAGTCACTACTCGCAAATGCATTGGATCGGTGTTCGGCAAAGGTGACAGTTCGCAGGCTGCCACATGTCAGCCCTCTGCGGTAAGGCTGAAAAATGTTCACCGAAACCCACTCAACTGATGCTCTCAGAACGACTTACATTTATTCAATAGATGCTTTTGTCCAAATTGACTTACAAGTGAGACAAATTGACAGCTGTACATTTATAATCTAAGTGTCGACTAAGCTAAGTGCAGCTAGAGCTATGTAACCTACAAAGAACCACCAGCAGCATACCTGCAAGGACAGGGTCCTCCTCTGTGAGCCATGGGCCTTTATCGCACCCCAGTGACTCGGTGTCCCTGTTCTGGTCTGCAGGTGGTCCTCCACAGTCCCTGCCCTCCCCACACATGGGTATGTGAGATTCTGCAGCACGTTTTCCCTTCAAAGCAGATCCAAGAGTCCAGCCAGGTGCCAGCATATCAGTTTCCAAACAATCGTCCAGCTCTGGCAGACGGCTAATTCCATCCAGCTCCAGATCCCCCATCTCCTCCAGCGGGTGGCATCCGCCCAGGAAACGCGCCTCCTTGGCCCCAGCCACCCCAAGGCATGCTCTTTTTTTGCGGGGCCAGCTGTTCAGGCCGTCGGGAGTGGAGCGCCCCCTACTCTGGGGGGACGGCGTCCAAGCTGTGGGGTCCCCCACTGTAGAGGGCGATGGGGTTCCTGCAGGCTGCCTCGTGGGGGTGCAGGACTGGCATATGTAGGTCTGAACCCCACCCTTCCCTGGGGTGTTCTTGGCGGGAGTTCCATGGGTACAGAAAGATGGTGAAGCATGCCCACCAACTTTGGAGTAACGATGGAGTGGACTCTCCATTCTCTGGGCTTTTGTGTGCGCCAGACTTTGGGACACCCCCTTCAGGTCACCTTCAGTTACTATATCCCCCCTGCAGAAGGAGTCTGTCCGCCTGAACTTGAGCTTGGGCAGGCCAGAACCCTGCATTTCCAGTTCTACATGATAGGTGAGGATGTTGGGGTTGCAAGAACTCTGCGAGGAGCCTGGGCTAGAGAGCTGGGGCCCAGTGTCAGAACTTGCATGTCTGGCTGCTGCTGCCCTCTGCTGGCGATCTGGTGTGCTGCGGAACCCATAGTCCCTCCCTGGCACAGGTGTTGAGGACTTTGACGGTTTGGCCGCAAATGGAAACACTTCTCCTACATTGGGGGGCTTCTTGGTGAAAGAGATGTTCATCTTGATGCCACTAGACAGTTGAGTTTTCACCACTGTGGCCTCTGAGATGTCAATGCTACTTTCGTCTTCAGTGGTAGCCAGACTGGCCTGGGAAAGATCACCGGCACTGTGCGACAGCTGGGAGGCATCTGGCTGCATTGTACATTCCAGATCTTCCTTTACACTGCTGGAGGTCACCATGCTAACTGGATCCATAGACCCAGCATGCTGAATATCCTCAGGTGGAGTTAGATTCCCACAGACCTGTGAGCTCATGTCCAACTTGGCCCGGCTTCGGCATAGCCTCCTGCCCTTGGTCCTGTTTTTAAATGGAGATGGGGAGGCACTCCCCAGGAGTGGAGCATCAGCAGGGCAGCCTAAGACAGTTTCACAAGCCTCTGGTATGAAGTGCACCTTCCTGGGGGTAGTGTGGGTCTTCCGGGGGGTTCTGTTGCTCATCCTGTGAGGCTGACCCAACAGTGGCGGTGGGGTACAGGTGACCTGACTTGCCCTAGAGCGTGTGAGTGCTTGGGTGGAAGATCCCAGGCCCTTCTGAGGAGAACGCAGGGTGGGCATTGGGGGGGGGGAGTGAACAGAGTAGTGTAGTTTTTGAGGTGTTCCTGAGGACACTAACACATCTGTTCCAGTGGGGTTTAGTTTCCTGAACAGCCGTTCTGAAGACCTCAGCGGTGTGGATTTCTGAGGATTTTCTTCCATGGTTTCTGGAGTGTTCAGTTTAGGGATGACTCTGGGAGAAGACTGGCCACCCCCCAAATTGAGCTTCTCAGGGGTCTTAAAGAGACCACACATGCTCAGTTCCCCAGTCTTAGAGGGCGTTTTTGACAACCGCGGAGAACGTCGGACAGAGACGCAAGGGGAATCCAGAACCTTCTGCGTCTCACCTCTACCCCAAACTGTGACCTTACGTGGTGACGGTGACCTGACAACACCGTGGACTGGCGTCCCAGACAAGCATCCCTGTGATGGGGAATCTAATGGCTGCTTCAAGGGTGTTTTGAAGTTCACAAGGGTGGGACTCTTTTTATGAGTGGGGGCTTGCACTGGCGCTCGAAACGGGCTCCCCCTCAGCGCCATTCCGACCTCCCTCACAACAGACCTCTGCTCAGGGCTCCTCCCACAAAGGGCTTGGGACCATCTTTCAGGAGTCGCGCCCCCACTGGCAGACCTCCTTCGTTTACGGGGTGTCCGCCTGGGTGTCCTCTTGACATTCTACCGAAAAAAAAAAAAGAAAAAAATTGCTTTGTTGGGTTGGCAAAACTGCCAGAACTTTGAGATCCCGTGAATCATGGGTCTCCAAATTTTTCTAGTGAGAGCTGCGCTTTGAATGGGGGTGCAGGCAGTAAAATTTTCCCTGGGTGGGGTGGGGGTGGTATAACTGCTTGCCACCTAATTTTCCCCTCCAGAACAGCAGAATGACAGATTTCCAGGAGCTGCTGCCAATTTGCAGGAGCAATTGCAAAAGTCTGCATTGCTTTTCTGTGTGCTTTTATATATACTAAATATACACTAATGCAAGTTAGCTAGTGCTTTGACGGGGAAGAGTGAAGCATGGTAATCGACGCAGCAGCATGAAGGTGCCGGTATGATGGCTGTGATCGATCAGCCAGCTGTTCCCTCTACCGCTTAATACAGCATTGCAGACCTTTACCTCATACACGTCTGAGTCGACCGTGCCTTGCCGGGGATCCCGGGAACTGCTCACGGTGCCGTGTTTCAATGAGCGGGGACGGTGGGGGGACTGGGCCTCTCCAAAGAGCAGCCGCATGGGGGACTGGATGGTCCCGACGCTAATCCCACCTGCAGACACAGTAACTCAGTGTGATGACACAGGCCGAGAGACCCGGCTTAAAGCCACGCAGCCGAGCCTCCGCCGGCGCCCAATCCACCTGAGGTGCGGGGCTGGGAGGACGACAGCACCCGCTCAATGCTCCTGGAGCTGCTCTGGGAGCTGGAGTAGAAGGAATGTCTTCGGGTGAAGGACAGGCTCTTAATCCTTGGACTCCTCCTCAGGTCTGTCACAGAAGAGCAGGAGATTTACCAGCATGCTTGGATGCGTTATATTTTTTAATTTTTAAAAACATTTTTCAAGACATACCACACTGGTGTTTGAGCGGAGACTCTTCCACCACACAGACATCCGATGGGTCAGACTTCCTGTAGGCAGCCGCCAATCAGAAGTAAGGGGGAGGACAATGTCAATGAGACGCTTCAGAACGGGATCGTCTGGGCAGCCTCTAGAGACAGCCGCTCATGAAAACCTATGAGAGATGCTAAGATACCGACCTGCCAGCCAGCTGTCTTTGCAGAAGCCGGTTTGGCACCTGCTTGTGAAGTGGGGTCTCAGTTACCTTCTTGGTCAGCAGGGTGTGGCGATCTGAAATGGCAGGCCAAGCTGCAGTCATACGATGCTGTGGCCAGGCTCCTCACGGACCCCAGAAAACCTGGCTACATCTAGAGGATCCTTACCGGCTCCACCTTTTGACTGCAGCCGCTTGTGTTGCGAGTCTTCCACGGCCGACACGGATCGACTGCGAGGCAGCCTGACTTTCTTTCGAGGGGAGGCCACTTCCTGATTGAACAGGTTTCTTCTGACCTTTGTAACTTCTACAGAGGAAGAGGAAATTGATTGACTGACAATGCCTCTAATGCTGCGTTTCCCAGTCCAGTTTGCAGGGACCTGCAGACAGTCCACATTTTTGGTCCCTCCCAGCTCCTGGAGTGAAAATGAGGACTGTTTGGCAGGGAGATGGAAGGGAGCAAAAACATGGACCATCTGTGGGTCTCTGAGGACTGGGCTGGGAAACACTGCTCTAATGGGGAAATGGGAACTATGCTGCACCTCTGCTCCTGGTTTACCTTGCACCACTTGCTTGGGAGGCTCCTCTGGGGCAGAGATGGTGTGGGGCTGGGGCTTGGCCTGCTGGGAGACGGGCACCCAACATGAGTAAGGCATGAGGCCACCGAGACAGTGAGGAGAGACTCAGGACTCTCTTGATCTCGCCCATTTCGATACCCACCACTCTGAGAGACTTTCGAGGCATCTCGATCTGGCGCGGACAGGGGACAGCATCGCTCGTGCTCCGATTGCGGAGGAGCTTTCCGCTCCTGCAGGGAGCGGACAGGAAGATTCACTGAGTCAGAAATGCATAAGGAAACATGCTCATGTGACGGAATTTCACGTGATACGAGTCAGCAGCAGGACACTGAGGGCACGTACTTCCTCTTCTTGGCAGAGCGCTCCCGCAGGTCCTCCAGCCGCTGGCCGACGTCCGGAGCCACGTCCTGGGAGGCGGCTGACAACACGCTCTCCCGCACCAGGGACTCGTCGCTGAGGAAATCTGATGGCAGAGCGGCGGTCAGAGCCTCCGGCAGCCGAGTGCCTAGGCTGTGATAGACGTCAGCCAAAGTCCTGGGGATGTCCGCGAGGTAACTGGGGGAGGACATGGCCTTCATTAGGGGAACATGGCGGTGGACGGGACCGGACATGTTTTAAGGGAAGAAGGGTCACATACGCAGGAAGGACGTCATCTTCGAGGAACTTTGACAGATAGATGGGGTCTTTCGTTAAGGAGATAATTCGAAGCATGCCAGCCACCTTAAAGAGAAATACATCCGCTGCTGAATGCCTTATTTACATAACGAAACGAAAGGACAAACAGACATTACAGAGGGATGGTCATGCATTAAAGGCACAATTAACTGATGAAAGGAAACTGACCTTAGAGGTCACCCAACACTCATCCCTAAACTGCAGTGCGGCAAGACCGACTGCCCTATTAAACCATGACACTTTATTGGCTATTGAATAACCATAAGCATAAGTATGCAGAAATTCATTAGTTTTCTTCCTATAAGATACACACAAATATACAGAAGAGCATTGGCACATACTGCTAACAGACACAGCCACACACCACCCCCTGCACTGAATGGCATGAAACTACTCGATGGGTTCTTATATTTTGTTAGCTGCAGCACGTATACAGCAGCACCGACACTCAAGCTGCTCACGTTTCCAGCCCCCTACAGGCTTTGCTAGTAATCTTACCTCCTCCACAGTCTGGTCCAGGCTCTCATCCTCTGGAGCCAAACACTTGCAAACCTCCAGTCTCAGCACAGTCTGCAGCTGGCACCTGTGACAAAGAGTCATCACTCGGACCGTCAGCAGCACAAACACGCACGTCCCGTCAGGATACACAGAGATGAGAATGCAGTCAGAGGCTAATGGGAGACGATGGCCTATCAGCTCAGCCAGGGGAGCAAGCGTCAGTAAAAATCATCATTACTCCACTCCAATTAACCTGAACCAGCATGCAAAAATGTGTTAAAGTCCTATTTATAGAGCAAAATAATTATCTGTAATTATAAAGAGGGCATCAGAGGCAGGACACACTATAAGCAACAGAGGACACCCACTCCCTGACTTTGCTGTTGGCATCAGGGGCTGTCTCGTAGTGCTGCCTGATGGCTCTGCTGGCCTTCAGCAGGTTCTTCTGGATGAAGAGTGAGGAGCGCCCCTACCGGTGTGCACGAGAGCGTTACACAACAGAACACATCCACATCGATCAATCAGCATCTTTACCGCAACAGTCAGCTCACCTCGAGGTCCTGGGTCCCCTTCAGGAACGTCTTCACGAGGCCAAAGAGACGATGGACCTCGGAGACTATGGGAAGGTTTAGCTTACTCAGGGCTTCTTGGTAACTGAGTCTGAGATGGCTTAAAAGCTCCTCTTCACTACTGAAGTCTGAAAATGGAGATAAAAGGAGAAGTGTCAGGTGACAAGACTGACACTCATGGCTTCATGCAAGCCCAGAGACAGGGAACTCCTTTCTGTAACCATCTCCAGCAGACTGGAGCTGGACCTACAGGGAGCACTGGAATGCGCCTTGGCCCTGTCTCCAGAACGCCTCTTCCTGTGCATTTCAGGGCCCCGCTCGCTCCCCGAAACCTCCTCTGCTTGGCTCTTCTGGGCCTTCACGTTGAGCCGCGCCACATTCAGCATCTGCAGGGAGCGACTCATGGTCTTCATCATGGTCTTCATCTTCTGCCTCACCGGTGTGCGCTGGGCACCCCCTGTTACAGCAGAGAAGGCAAGTGAGCTGGCAGAAAGCAGTGAGAGGGCTGGGCTCCCCAGCAAGGAATAACTTACCAATCATAGACGCTTCTGTAGACAGTAGATTACAATATTGCAATGCTGCATTATCTGGAAGCACACAATGCAGATTAAGTACTGCGCAGCATGTACAAAATCCGGCAGCTTGACCAACACCAGAAGCAGGAAGTCTGACACACAACCCCTGCTCTTCGCAGAAGTCATGGTAGGGAACTAAGTTCAAGGTTGACCTCAAAATAGGGGTGGGCAACCTTCCCAAAAAAATCATCTCAGTCTTTATAAAGCCACCTAGCATGAAGTCATTCTGTTGGTTTGTAAACGCAGCACATTAATTTCGGAAACGTGTGAGAAGACAAAAAAGGTCACGATCTCATACAATTCACACGAAAAGTAGATGGTAAAATATTCAGATCACCCACCCCTATTTCATGGTTCTCCTTCTTACATAAAAGGCACTCAGAGGTCTAGTACCTGCATGCCTAACAGAACTGCATTGACCACTCAGATCTCAGAATGCAGGCTTCCTGGTCATTCCACATATAAACAAACAGCCTTCTGCTATCAGGCCCCTATATCTTGGAACCGTTTTCCAGCTCAAGTTCGGGATGCAGAATAGGTCTCGGTCTATAAAGTTTGACTGAAACCCTATTACTACTAACTATGCCTGCTGGTGCCGCTGTACATGCCGTCCTGGTCGACTCTGCTTGTCCATTAATGTGTTAATGTATGTTCTAATCCCTCATGTCACTGCCTTCCTCACCACGTCTGGACCCTATATAAACTCATAAGTCCGGCTTGGGGGGCTTGCAGCTAGGGGGCGGCAAACTGCAAGGCCCTCCCCCACACACACTCACGTTTCTTTGCCCTCTGCTGGGCAGGAGCCCCGGCCGTGGTTCCCTGGTAGAGCTCTGACAGTGACTGGGTCAGATCCAGCTGGGCACCAGCATCGTCACAGGACACCTCTGCTCCCTCAGGCACAGCGTGGAGGAGGCTAGAGGGGAGGAGTCTCTGTCACTGTCACAGACCGGGACACTTGAAATGCATCACTGGGACGCAGTGGGCCAGCAGGCACTCTACCTCATGGACTCCATTAGGTGGGAGCTGACACCCGCCCAATCAGAATAAGGAAACCAGGCTTCGACCAGCCCTGAAGAGTGTGGGCAGGACCGCTGGCTGAGCTCCTGCTGGACCCAATCGGGAAGACGGAGACCGGCAGCTGTAACTGGAGAGCACACCTCAGTCAGATGCACAGCTAGCAGGCCACCCACGAAGATCAAAGGACAAGTCAAACCGGCACCTCGTCACTCAATTAAACCATATCCACTGACCTCTGATTGCCAGCTGTTTCTAAAACTACACGGAGAATCAAACTCATGTAGTCCTGCTCTTCAGAATGGTTAGACAGATACAAATAACTTTACAGCAAAATTGTGTTACGCAAAATCAGTGGAAGTGGTACGACATTAATAACGTGGAAGATTAAACTGTTTATCAAGGTAAAAAAAGATTGGCGGCATTCATTTTACACTGATCGCTTAACTTACACTTAAGAGCCACTTTGTAAAACTTACCTGAAAAGAAACCAATATAAGAGCTTCAATATGAAAAGATGCTTATTGAGTGATGACTGTGTTTCTAACAATGTGACCATGAGAAACACTCACCAGCATGACCCGCCTCCTCATCGTCGCTCTCCATGATGTCATACACGACATTCAGAACGCTGCTGACAATGTCAGCAAGGTCAGAGGCAGGAGGGCCACTCTCCGCAGACATGAGGCCCGAAGATAGAACGTCCTCCAGGTGGGCTGTCTGGGGCTGGATTAAAGTCAACAGGGCAGTGGAGGGTGATAGCGCAGAAAGGACTGCAGTGTGGGCTGTCCCTGCCTCGCTGACCTCAGCAAACTGGAAAACAGATTAGAATCAGAATCAGCATATGCTAATCCAGTGTAGACTGGCCAGAAAAAAGGTTTCAGGCAGTTGTCAAAAGCAGCAGTAAGATTATTAAAGTATGAGGCTGTCAGGCATGTTAGGTGAAAGGATATGCAATCATTCATCCACGAGTTTACAGGATTAATTGGTTGTCAATGGAAATAGAAATTGAGACAGATATAAGCCCACGGCAAAATACACTTACTGTGGGCTTCAACTCTATAACTGGCTAAGACTATGGACTGCACATCACATAATTATTTGAAATATTTGCTCTTAATAATGCAGTGTCTATAGGACAAAAAAAAGGAGATGAAATTTACTTGAAATAAACTAATGGCCGAACAGCAATTATCTACCAACAAAGTGTATCAAATAAGCTGGTGTTAATAGGGGTTAAGTCAACACACACGAATCAGTGCTGACAAGTGCGGTATGATTACAGGGCTTTGTGTGGACGTCAGCTTTTCAGAACTATATGGACGTTTTCTTACGACCACAATTTGGTAAGCAGGTTAGTAGTAACCCTCAAATATAAATGCGCATATGCAAAGATCATCAAGATTTAGATAACGGGTGTAAAAATTGGTTCTGGTTTAATAAACGGTCCCACACGGTTATTAAACATAAGGATATGCTGATTTTATACAGATTTTTGGATGTCACAGTATACCACTCATTGATATTTTAATAAATGCCGGGATAGTACCGGAAAGCCGGCACCCGAACAAATTTTTACAGCCGTTATCTAAACCCTGATGATCTTTGCTCATGTGCACTTAATGCAATATCATGCAATGATATGTGCAACCCTACTAAGAATGTGCATTCCTTTACCGTACTTTAGCTGTTTTTACAATGATTAAATAGATTAATATCTATGCATTTACAGGGACACAAGGACCCTTAAGCTTTCCGGCACATAATGACAGGGTTTTACACATTTTCTTTGAAATTTCATTTAATTTTCTTAATATGCTTCTGAGACAACTGAAAACTTTCTACTGTGTATATATTTCTTATGGTACTGTATAACAGGGATGAGGAAACATTACCATGGGAAGAGTGTGGGCAGACAGCTCCCTCAGAAGGTTCAGGAAGGACACCCCATCCTGGCTGTCTCCCGCAGTGCCCTGCTGCCTCTGAAGCACCCAGCAGGATGAAGAACTGGCAGGGCATAGCTCTGAGCTCCAGTCCCACAGGACACCCTTCAAGGTTATGATCACACCACTGGAAAACTGGTGTAGTCCGGTGGACACTGGCTCCATGGCAACACTGCATGTTTCTGAGCACATTTGTAAAGAAAATCACAAAAAAAAACTACTATGTGAGAAAATATATGGATTCAAAATGTATTTCTTCACAAAGTCTGAGTTTTTATAGATTCCTCGACAAAGCAGCATGCTCACCTTGTCCCCACTGAAGAAGGCCCTCCTGGACAGGGAAGGCCATGCGGAAACGTTGCTGGGAGGACAGGAGGAAGCCCATGCCAGAGTCGAAAGGAAAAGTACCATTTGCCAGTACATGCTGGTGGGATGCTCCTGCCTTCGTGCCCAGCCTCTGCTCCTCACCAGTCCACACCTCTGGGCTGGACAGCAAGAGCAAAGCAGCCAAAGGCAGCACCCTGCCACCAACTTGGTCCAGTGCTGCAGTGAACACGTCGAAGCCACAGCAGTCTATGGCTCTCGGGACCTAGACCGGAAGAGGTACAGCTGTCACAAGACCCAGCATCATAAAGTGCCATATTTAGCCTGCAAACACTTTTAGCTAAATTATTAAACACTCCCAAATATCAAAGATAACT
Organism: Isichthys henryi; assembly: GCA_026776945.1. Lineage (NCBI taxonomy): Eukaryota > Metazoa > Chordata > Actinopteri > Osteoglossiformes > Mormyridae > Isichthys > Isichthys henryi. The sequence continues at coordinate 13,124,157 of JAODJX010000020.1, read as the reverse complement.
CCTATGCCAATAATGAAACCTCAGGTGAAGTGTGGCTTTTCCTCACCAGCCATATTCAGCACACTGCATATGGTGAGAGTCATCCAAGCTGCCACTGACAGGCTTTGTCATGTCAGTTAAACCCAAAGTTAGTAAACTGATTAATACGGTGACAAGGCTTACCTGAGAATAAGGACTGGAATCAATCCAGTGCAGGGCTACTTGACTTTGGACCATCATGTCACGCAGACCCTTGGGCAACATAAGGTCGGACAGCTCTCTGAAGGACTCGGCTTTACGATCGGGCACGAAGCCCTCCAGGTCACATTCAGACCGGGGACATTCCGAAATAACAAACAGCACATTCTTACTCCTGACGGACAGATCATCATCCAGGGAAACATTTTTACAGGATCGCTTCAACCGCGGTCGTAATGCCAACTTTGTAGGAGAAGTTATATCCGGCCTGTCCCATTGGAAGTCCAGCAAGGTCTCCTTCAAAGCCGTCTGGACGGACCCAGCCCAGTGCGGGTATCCCCTGGTTTCCCGGGACGTGTTACTCCTGCAGCTCCCCGCTAGCTTACTCTCTACCTCCCCCTCAAACTCTTCAAACGCCTTGTCTCTCAGCTCCTTAAAATCGGAGCCCCTGGACACGTTGACGCTTCGCCCTCCCAGCGAGTGGAAAAACTTGTAGCCCCACCGCACCTTGTCAAACCCGAACCTGCTGCCGAGGTAAATCAGAAGCCTTAGCACTCCGTGCTGCAAAAGGCGCTGCTTGACAGGGCCGAGGTCCGGCGCAGAGCCGCCCAACCCGTTAACATCGATTGCAAACACGACATTATGGGAAACCATGGCTGGTGAGCCAACTAATGAAGACGCAGGAGCATTGAAGTGACTAGCTAAACGCCGCGATCTTTAGGTATATCAGGTAGCTGATCGGAAACCTACATCTAGCCGAATATCTGAGTAACGATAATTAATCTTGCATAACGTCAGTAGCTTACTTAAAACTTTGTTGAATGGCTAACGAATGCTCGACTACGACGCGCAGTTCTATCTCTCTATATTTCATACATAGTTAATAAGATATTCTATAATTAAAATGCTTCGAAATTGTTTTCTACCGCCTTATACACTTTATTTCTCTTTCGCCATTTTGCTCGCCTCTTCTTCAAACTCTTCGCGCTCCTCACATAATTCGGCAATACCTCTTTGCTGCGATTGGCTGTCATCTGCAAAACCGGACATGCCCATTCGTCAAATGCAACTCGATGGTAAAAGGGCTGGTTTCCTTTGTATTCTGCTCTGTGATTGGATCGACAGAGCTCTACCGATGTCATGGTAGGTACAGCTTTGGCAGCAGCGCAATAGTGCTATTGGCCGGTGAATATTGATTGACATGTCTTCCCAATGTTTAAAATTTAAAGCGATTCAGCGGGGCGCGTGTCTGTTATAGGTGGTGTAGAAGGCGATTTGAATAAAGTTGTTGGCGTATTTTATTATTTTTTTTTTTTAACGCATATGGTTTTTCTGTTTTGCATAAAGGGAGTACCTATAGTAGTTTGTTTTTTGCTTGTGAGACAACAAACGCTTGGAAATCAGAATACATTATTTCAAACACTATTCAAACTAGCAACCATCTGCTCACAGGCACAACCTTCTAACGCGGTGAGCCACAACCTACCTCCAACCTGTCTTGGCATGTCTAAATAATTATTTAATTGCTTTTTAGATACAAAGACTCGAAACATTCCACTGGATTAATGTATGTCTCAAATGTAGTCGCTGCTTATTTGAGACACATTTTGTAGAACAATGATCCTCTATCCTAGTCTCGCTCAGGATGTGACAAGGAACTTGGCTATATTATTATACATAAAAATCAAAGTATTTAACAGTTGAGAAAGATGAAAGGACGCACACGGTACACGCCGCAAGAACAATTGCAGCGTTTGCTATACAGCGATGCTGTGCCCTTTTTCAAATGATCCTGTTACATGATTACATTGTCTAGATGGACGTACAGTACCAGTCAAAAGTCCAAGTGTACTCGCAACATGGCACATTATACGTTGTACTCTATTCTGTAGTACATAGCGTCCATAACTTTGACATATTTCAACGCCATTACTTACCGATATGCATATGTGCATTAGACGTTTACATTATATAACCACACAACCAAGTATTTTTCTCCTAATATTACCGTGAATATTGTATGCACGAGCAATTTAAGCTTTTCTTAGTTGGCTGCCTTTCTCTATTTCAGTCAATAACTTGTAGAATTGTATTTTGACTATTATCATTCGCTAAAACGAATCACTCTCGCTGCGCCCTGTAGGTGGAGCCCGAGCTCCGGCAGTAACGGGCCGGAGGGGCGGCGAGCCCCGATCTGTTTTGTTCTCCCACTTACTCTCGCTCGCTATGACGTGTTTCCTGGTCTTGCGGGCAGGTTTGCTGAGCTGGTTGACAGGGGATAGAAGGGATTCTTATTGTTTTATTGCCTTGCGCACGACTGATCCCCTTAATTCGCTTTGTTATTTTTAGGGAATATATGTCACATTAATAACGGGCTTCTTCATTGTAGGAGGTAATGCACTAGCGAGTCTAATTACGTCGTTAATTATAAAGGAAATAGGGGCGGCTAGTGCGCTAGAAAGTTTTCTCATTTTTATGGTGATCCATGAGTATGTGGGGTGTTGTCAACTAAGGGTCAGTGCTCCTCGTAAGGGACCAAATGATCCGAATTACTGCAGAGATGCTGCCTCTCCCGGCTCCGTGGCAGTAGCTGCCGATCACATTCCCCGTGCCGGCGCCGGCGGAGGAGGACCTGCAGCCCGGGCTTCAGCTGCAACGTGACGCTCTCCGCGCAGCCGGCCGCTCGCTGATAGCGGCTCCTGGCTTGTGTGTGTTTCATACTGCGGCTGGGGCTGCCGTTTCGCCGGGGAGGAGGTCGATTGGTCAGGACAGTCTACATCGACGAGGGGCAACCGTGATCTGCACCTAAGGAAACCTCAAAGAAGGGAAGAATTACACGATGCGCTGCCCAGGCGATCAAACGCAGACGATTTATTCAAAGCAGCGAAACTAGGCACCAAGGATCTGAAGACCGGGCAAGAAACGAGCGCAGGACCGCAGATATAATCGCGGAGTGGACGGCGAGTGGGGCAGCCGGTGAGGTCCCCGGCACGCCGTGCTTTCTGCCATGTTGACATATGACTAAGACGATCTGTCAGATAGTGCGATTTTCGGACTGTAACTGGCTTATCAACTCTGCCGCCGTGCTGGGGGTGGGATCCCAGCCCCCGAACTAACTTTACTCGGGAAGTTGTTTTACTCCCAATTAAGATACGAGTGTCTGCTGGTTCCGCTTTACATGAGCTGCTTACTGGTTAGTCGCTTTTAACCCGTCAGGTTGCTGCTTATTCATTGCCGAAGTTAGGTAAGTTATAAGCTGGTTTGAGAGACTTTTCCAACCGGTGTGATTTAATATTTACTGTACTTGTGATAAACGTGTGACCAAAGTGCATAAGTGGGACTCGGGAGTCATATCTAAACCGTTCTTCATCGTATTTTCTACTATATTTCGAGCAATTGCAATCTTTCGGAATTACGGCTCCTTTTCTGTATATATTTTTGTTTGTGCGAGAGGATTGCATTTGTTTTGCGAGTCTGCTTCTTTTTTTAATGGCTTGTAAATACTTGGCACCTTATAAATGTACATATGCAGACGTGTATATACATTTTTATTACAGATATATTATGTATGTATTGTATTTTACCTATAACCCAAATACTCTTTCAGCCAACCCTGGTATAATCACCATCGACTTCTTCCAGTACTTTGGAATAGTACTAGACAGAATTATTAGGCTACTCTGAAGGCTTGCTGTACTATATGATGTGCGCTGTATATCATAATAAAACAGCGCTTTCGGCTTTGTTTCTGGGTTGTGTGTGGTATATTTCAAACGGGTGTCTAATGTTTCATTCCGACCTTCGTTTTTAACTCGGAAGTAATACTGGCCTCCGTGATTCATATTGTATTTTGTAGGCCCCCTAATTACATTTAATATTTAGTTTTTATACGTGTGACCAAACTCGAAGTCTGTAAAATGCTGCGTGAAAATATTTTCTGAAAGTAGGTTTCAAGTCAGCCCTTCTCCTGCTTTTCTGCGTGAAGCCCCGTTACGTATTTTATTTTTGTCTCGGATCATACACGCTCGGGGTTGGCGCTCCATATCTATGTATAATTTTGACAGTCCAGTAGCAAAACCATTTTTCGTTTTTTAAGTTATGACGTGCATTGACTTAAAGCCGTTCTTAGAAAGAACTGAGTGGTGCTGCTTGACTCGGGCGGTCCTGGTGGAGACGGGGAGCCCAAGGAGCCTCACGGCCCGACGTGGTCGCCTCAGTTCCTCGGCAGCAGCATCACAGCCGCTCGCGGGCGGCGTAAGTAACGGGAGGGCCTCGTGCTTTCACTTGCGGCCTCGAGCTCCGGCTGAGTTGCGGTGGAACGCCCCCCCCCTCCCCCCGTTACCATACACTGCACCCCCAATGCCGAAAAAAGACGCTTGGTCTTCTGTTGCTCCTTAGGTAATAAATGAAAAACGTGATGAGATAAAAATAGGAGAAAACCAGGTCTAACACGTCGTCTTGTCCCAGGATTTGTAACTTAACGATATTAAAATAGAATCTGTATACTTCCACAGAAATGCAATTTATTCTTAGATCCGTAATCTGTGTGGAGAAGAATTTTGTTATATCTAAGCGAGGCCGTTTTTAGCTTCAAAGGGCAGCACTTTAATCAAAAAACATCCGCTGTGCTGCCGCTGCTTCTTCTTTTTGAAAAACATTCTTTAATTATGCATGTCACCATTAAAAACAGCGGGCCGGAGTTAATGACTGTGGCCATACCGTGAAGCTGCTGTAGATCTGTTGCACTTGGGTCGATTTTTATTCCCTTGCTGCACGTGACAGCCGCACGCACCTTTCCCTTCGCGAGGTACGGTCTCTGTGCGCCTTTCAGCCGGTATGCAGACCCACCGCTGACCCTAAACTGATACCAAACCTGTTTAAACCATAACCGACCTTGTATTCCCCTTGGTGGGTGTTCCACTTATGTAGTCCGAGCTTTGCACACGTTTCGTTCGGCAGCTTAGTTCTTGTTCCCAGTAATTTAAAAATGTCAAACGGTGGAGTATAATATAGGAATGATGCGCTTTTATCAGCCCCGGAGATCGATCGGTTCTCCCCTAGCTGTCTGAAACAGTGCTGAGGCGTATTATAAATTTATTTTCGCCAGTGATGGGTTATGTGATTTGCATAGAAGAGTAGCGGAATGCTGAACAGAGCCCAGGCAAAGAGGATTGTAATAACTGGACTGGTACAGACTTTAGGCGATCCACTGTGAACATGCCAGGTTTGTACGTGGACCAGAGGCCCTGGTCCTATTCATATGTATTAACCCTCTAAATGACTTCAGATCTCTATTTATGTGGTGAGGGCCCACAAATATGGCAGTTCATTCAGATGCTTCAGTAATTAAAAAAATTCATTTAGCAGATGTTTTATCTGAAGTGATGTACATTTCCTGTGAGAAGGCTGTTAGTTCCCGTTGGAGGTTAAAGGCTTTGCTCAGGGGCCCAGTCATAAAAATTCTGTCAAGCCCGGGATTTGAATCAGCCACCTTCTGAATACAGGCACAGCATCCTAACCTGCTGAGCCACACCCCACCTTTGAAGTTCAGTTTTATCTCTTGAATATGAAATGTTTGATGTGCTTTAGAGTAATAGGATTGGTCGTGATAGTGTTTATAAAAATAAATGACAAGGCATTTAAAAATAATCTAATACAATAGACCAGCATACCCTAAAGAACCTACATAAACTTGGTGCAAATAAACAGCAGACAGGGGGCAGAAACTGAACCTTCAGTTCTGGATTTTTAAAGCTGTAGTGCTACAGTGTGAGACACTAAGCTCCCCATTAAGGCCTGGGGTGATGAACATGACCACTGTGCAGTAAAACAGCCGTGGAGCGCAGTCCATGAAAGGGACTCCTTTTCACTTGGCTCCAGAGGTGTGGACCCAACCTTTTAAATGCTGGTGCGCTGGAATTACCCAGATTGTGCAGTGCTGCTGAAACGCCAGTGTGGCGGTTAGAGGGTCACACGGCCGATAACAGCTGCTCAGGGACGTCCCAGTTATTTAGATGTTTGTCAGATAGCTCTCCCCCCACTGTTAAATAGATAAGTGCTTGTACATAATTCCCAGCAAGTGCCTCACCGGGTCTTGCCGTGGGTCGGCGTGTCGGCCAACAGAAGTGATTTATGTATACGCTGCAGAACGGAAGTGGGGGGGAGGAGGGGCTGCCCTGGGGTCCTGCCGTTTGGAGCCGGGATCGATGTGTGCTAGCTGTAAGCGGTGCAGATGCCCGCAGATCAATAATGAGAAACGAGATGTGCTGTCTGCTTATTGGGTTACAGTGTGTGGCCGGCATGAAGGCAGGTCATGCTTCCCCCCCACCCCGCCCAGCCTGCCTCCTGACACAGTGAGGTCTGTAATCACCCAGTCATTCCAAAGATCCGCTCAGATTCTGCATGTCTGCTGCATGACAGCCCTCAGGCTAGAGATGTTAAGTGCCACAGTTAAAAATAGGAACATAGCTAGCACTCAGAAAATGTGCACATTAATCAATTTCATTTTAAGTTTTTCGGCCCTGTGTTCTGCATGCAGGGTGGAGCTCGTGTTTGCGCTGAGAATGACCAAGGTGGCCCCCGGCGGCTTGCTGTTGGCAGCAGTCACCTACCTTCTCTGGCCACCTCCCGATTGCTTCTTCCTCCCTCTCGCTTGGGAAACGAGACTGGGAATGGGAGGATCCCTCACTGCTCCCCTGAAATCTGTTGCCACTTCCCGTAGCAGAAGCATGACAAAAGTGTGACACTCCTGCTAAAGACCTGCGGTTGGCCGCTCCCTGAGTCCCCTTTGTCTCTGAGCCGTAGTCGTGATGACGTTGCCACGGGTCGCCATGCGGGTTATTGCCCGGCAGTCACACTTGCTCCTGGAGTGGGTCAAGATGGATGGCTCTGCTGTGTCTGCTGTGGGAGAGTGACTTTTTTTTGTCCATGTCTGTGTGTCCCCAGATGACCCCGGTGTGGCACTGACCCCAGGACTGCTCCTCCCTCAGCGCGCATGGGCCCATTCTGAGGAGAGACCTGCCCCATGGACCTGCTGTTGCTGATTCTGCTCCTCTTGACCCCCCAGCTGGGTGCTGCCTCCCGGGCCCCTAGGATCTACACCAACAGCTGGGCTGTCCTTGTCTCGGGGGGAGCCGAGCAGGCCCAGCACCTGGCCCGCAAGCATGGCTTCCTCAACCACGGCAATGTAAGCAGGCCGTCATGCCAGCCACAGGGCTGCTGCGTGCTCCAGTCTCTTAGCGCGGGTTTCTCTTCATGGGGTCTACCTGTAAGCAGGCCGCTGTGCCAGCCACAGGGCCACTGCGTGCTCCAGTCTCTTAGCGCGGGTTTCTCTTCATGGGGTCTGCCT
>JAODJX010000020.1:13104246-13116532 GCA_026776945.1 Isichthys henryi | reverse complement strand
GTAAGCAGGCCGCCATGCCAGCCACAGGGCCGCTGCGTGCTCCAGTCTCTTAGCGCGGGTTTCTCTTCATGGGGTCTACCTGTAAGCAGGTCGCCATGCCAGCCACAGTGCCACAGCGTGCTAAAGTCACTTAGCCAGGTTTCTCTTTATGGGAGTCTGCCTGTAAGCAGGCCGCCGTGCCAGCCACAGGGCCACTGCGTGCTCCAGTCTCTTAGCGCGGGTTTCTCTTCATGGGGTCTGCCTGTAAGCAGGCCGCCATGCCAGCCACAGGGCCGCTGCGTGCTCCAGTCTCTTAGCGCGGGTTTCTCTTCATGGGGTCTGCCTGTAAGCAGGCCGCCGTGCCGGCCACAGGGCCTCCAGCAAGCTGCTGGCGTGCTCATTACAGGAATGAGGGGAGTGTTCATACTTAGAAATTCAGCCAATTGAAGTGTTTCCCACGCAAAATGAGCCATATATAAACACTCCAAATGAGCTCAGATCCACGAAAGCGAAGCAAACTGGGACCACGTCAAGAGGACCACTTATGCTGACAATATGTGAACAGGAAGTACACCCAGCTCGCTTCGCTTTTCTCTGTGCTTTTTGGCCACTATGGGACACCATCTTGTGCTGATGTCACAACTGTAAAAACATTATTATGAATTCTTTAGATAGATTACAGTAATTTATAATAGTCTTCAATAATTAAATGAAATTAAAAAATGTAATAAAATCTGATGGAAGTCCTCTTTTGCGGTAATACCTACATTTCAGGTGAGAATGACACAAGGGCTGCCTGAAGTCTACAAAGTAAGCGAGGTGTTATTTAGTATCACTGGGGAATATTACGTGACATAAAACATGTCTGAGAAAACAATGTCTTTTTTGTGGTATTTGTCCCTGTTTAAATATTGAAAATACTGCAAGTAAGCAGATGCTGCCAGCATAGGCACAGCCGTCTATATGAGGAAGAAATGACTAGTTAGTTCAGTGTCAAGAAGGACCAAGTGGGAATGTGAAATGGACTGAGACCACGTGAAAGCTGAAGTGCACCAGAAAGTGAACAGAGTGCTTTTGAAAGGCGATAGACAATGTTTCCAGTCTGGTTCATTTAAAAAGCTCTGTATGTGGAAAATACTGTATGTCAGCGTCGTTTTGAGGAAGGCGCCTAATCTGAATGAAGATGCCCAGTTCTACACAGACCCAGTTATGTGATAAAGCTCGCAGATACTGGAGATTGAAATCTGACTCCCGCAGCCTAAAGGCTGTGTACTTTCACTGAGAAAGGCAGCCTCATCTTGTCTTACGAACAGGACGCCTGGAATCGATGCCTGTCTTTCCTTTTCCTGTCAGACAGGTGCACACCATTTAACATTGCCATTTCCGGCTAGTGTGCCTGATTGGTAGCCACCCCTACTGCACTCCCCAAATCCCATGCAGACCTCAGCCTCACTAATCTGCATCTCAAAATCTGCAGGATTGGCTGAAAAGGGGATTAATCATGCATGTATCTCAGTAGAAAATAGAGATTCTTCATAAAAGCCTTTCTGTCCTTGATACTGAGAGTTGATGTATAGTCAGACCACATTCCCCTGGGTTTTGTCTCGTGACTTCCTGTTTCATTATCTCTGTGTACATTAATGGTTGGCACATAGCCCTCTGCCACATGACGAGGGGCTTGTGCTCACAGACACGTGTTTGTTTTATCTCTATACTAAGCCTCTCAATAAATGTCTCTCCGAAAGCTTCCAAGGCTCCAGTCTGCGTAGTGGAATATGCATTTTAGAAATGTTTCCAGCAATGAGATCAGAAGATGTTCCCGACTAATTCCCAGTGCCTTCCATTGGCCAGCTTGTTCTGCTGGTGATAATAGCTGTTCCTCAGTGGCTTTGAGGTGCAGTGAATCTGTTTGTTATGTATATGTGTGCGTAGATATAATATATATATATATATATTTTTTTTTTTTTTCATCCTGTATCCTGCAAGCATCCCCCGTGGGGGAATCCTGTGTGATCCCCCACCGCTTTGCTCATCCACATCTGCACAGGCCTGCCTCAGTCCCTCCACAGCCAGTGGCCCCCCAGGTGGCTGACTGCTTAGCACTGTTTTTCTTAGGCTGGTAAGACAGTCTGCTTATCTGCTGGAGGATCAGCCTGGCTTGTTCACACTCTCCCCCTGCTTCATTATGTCTCCATAAAGCCTCGTGCTGACCAATCTCGCATTTTAGCCCAGCTTGTGTGCCGATAACCAACCTCAGACATTAGTTTATTGTGTGGGTGAGTGCTGGTGCTGTCCGTTCTCCCTGCTTTCGGCTTACTCAGCCCCCCCCCGGGCTTCCACCCCCACCGGGTCCTAAAGTCCTTAAGCCCGTCCTCACTGCCGTTTCAAAGAAGCTTCTTTGAAAGGCGTTTTTTTCTTGGCGCTGAAGGAGCCTTGTAGGAGGTGAAGGTTACTCCGTGCGGCTGGCCTCACCCACGTTTCTGCATTGCAGCCTCTCACCGTCTGCGCAGCAGGAGCCTCCCGTCCAGCTGTCCAGCCGCTTTATCCCTTTGTCCGGTGGAGTATGGGGGCATCGCTCTGGGGGGGGGGGCGCACTAGATGGAACAATGGAGCGATGCATCCCTCAAGATTTTTATCTATGGACATTCGTTACTGCCGTAGCTCTGTTCCCATAGCAACCGTGGCAACGTACAACCTTGAACGCACTAACAGACAGGCTTGGGTGCAGTAACAGACAGCCCATGTCTGAGCCTGTAGTGAGTGGGGGGTGGCCGGTTTATGCAAGGAGAGAATAGGCATGTGAGCGATAGAGCTCTTTATTTTACTCTGTTTTTAATGAACGGTCAGTTTGTCCACTTGGTGTGAAATGCAGTTTGTGCTCTTTGCGGGTGCCCGCTACCTCACAAGGGTGTGGCTCAGCTTTGCAGCCTTCCCCAACGCCGGCTCTCCCGCTTCCAGCTGCTCCGCACCCTTTCCGGTGCCCCTGCCCCCCTCACCTCAGCCATCGAGTACCAGGCTCACCCCCCGCGCCCGTTCACCTAGGTAACGGATCGTCACAGGGAGGTGTGGCCGGACATGCGGGCCTAATGGATCCCAAGGCGCCTCCTGTGATATTTTGCCCCACTAGGATTTACTGTGCTGGGTACCTTTCTGAATTTGTTGGGTACCCTAAGGTCAATTTGGCTTCAGTGTGGTTCTCTCCGGTTCCTGCAGGGCAGCTTTTGCTCCGTCACGGTGTCTCAGCTTGTTCCCGCGCGAGAAGCTTCTGTGCGTCTGGCTGCCGCCTACAGATTGCCGGCTGGCAGGAGCAGGAGGGGTGGGGACCCCCCCACCAGGGCATAAAAAGCTGAGCCACACGACACAGGTGGCCCAGTCTGTTTCAGAACCGCACAGAAAGTATATGGGGGGTCAGGTTTTATGGGTAGCTTTTGGGGTGATGGAGCCACCCCTCTTTTTTGCTGTTTGTGTTACAACCTGACCAGCTGTAAGGAGAAGCGACGGCGCCCCCTGTGGTCAGCCATCTCCGGTGAGATTCTCCAGCTAATTGCTTCTCCACTGAGACCCAAGGGGGAATACGTCTGTCAGGATTAGGGAATCTTTTTTTAGTCTCAGTGATGTGCGTTTCATCATCGCTGGATGTTCGTTGTGGGCCCTGGTCCCCCCCTCCCCCCCGAGTTCCCTGGGTTGTGGTAGACAGCAGCTTTGGACGCTGTGGGAGCTGCGTCGCTAAGCAGGCCGTGACTTAAGGTTGTGCCCTCAGATACTGCTGAGGAGGGAGTGGGTTGATGCCGTGGCCTTAAACGCTCCTACTTCCCATAGGTGTGTGTTGGACTCTGACTCGCCTCACAGGGCCACGTTTCTGGTGCATGCCGGTCACCCCTCGGCATTCACTGACTTACTGGTGGGGGCCTGTGTCTGTGCAGCAGGGCACTCTCCGTGTGGCTCCTGCTCGCCGGAGTCTGTTCTCCTCCCACCCTGGCAGAGCGGAGTGGGCCAGCAGCCAGTGCTGGATCTCCTGGCCCTGGACTGCTACTCCACACACATTAGCTCCATTCATCTTGCAGCGTCGTTGACCTTCACAAAGGCCAGCAGTCAGGAAATCTCGCCCCGGGTCACAGAGGCCAGTCCGGCTCATTTATTTACAGTAATCATTTATTAAGCTTGTCTGAAGGCTGTTCATGGAGGTGGAGTCCCTGGGCAGCCCGTAACGCCGTCCTTGTTCATGACGCTGGGGGCTGTGGGGCTCTCGAGCTCCGTCAGCGGTGTGGAAAGTCCAGTCTTTGGGTATGGGCTGAAAGAGTGGTTTGTAGAAGAACCTGGGTGTGTCTGAGTGTTGTCTGGCTGTGTGTGTGTGCGTTTGTGTGTTCCTGTGTGTGTGCGCGTGCGTGTGTGTGTGTGCGTGTGTGTGTGTGTGTGAGTGTGTGTGCACTTGCCCTTTTATATACATGTATTGGTCTCCCTCCTAACTCCCTTCACCAGGAATTTTTAAAAATGCCTCCTTGATCTTATTTGTGTGATGAGGTTGAAGGTCACGCCTTTCAGTTTGGCTCTCCAGCCATTTTCCTCTCGCAAGCCTCATGTTCCACCTGGACTGCTGCTCTGTCCACTGCTTGGCATTTCAGCTCTTTATTCTTTGTGGCATCAAAATGGCATTAAAAGCTGACGACAGACAGCCAAGTCGTCACAGAGATGCTGCCCGTGCTGCCAGGCCCTCCCACAGGCTGGCTGGCCGTGGAGCTGAGCTCTGTCTGCTCGCTGGCGTCCTCACAGTCACGTTGTGGCAGAGGGAGCCGCTCAGTGAGCGCCGGCCTGTTAAGTCCAATCAGCCTCACCCGGAACACATGCGATTAACATGACGGGTGCCGGCTGGACCTGCGCTAATGAGCACCATGCGAGGGTTAAGCTGTTGAAATGGGCTGTCATATGATGGCTGTGTGACTGAAATCGGGATGTCCTTTGCTGTGACCACGAAGGACCCAGAGAGATCACATGATGCTGCTCCACACCACCTCGTCTGCTGCGTAGAGGTTATGTAGAGCCAGCAGTCAGATGGCTTCGCTCGGCCAGCGATTTATTCTCACCTCTATACAGTGTTTAAACATGCGTATCATACGCAGCAGCCAAGGCTTCATGAAGCGATGCTGGGTTCCATCTGTTCTGCTCAGAAACCGCCCTCGCAGTGTGGTTATCCGCGCGCGTCCTCGCCGCACTCCCAGGCAGGTGCTGTCTTACCCCGGATTATGGTCATCTGGACGATAACATTCTTGCTGAAAGCAGCTCATTAATTTTGCTTCCCTAATGACCTTATTTATATGTCCCTGGCCTGCCTGTATAAAGCCGCCGCTCTTCCCGGAGACTACTGGCGATGTGATGGCACGTGGGGGCGGAGGTTTTATCTCTATTTTGTGCCCCTCTTACTCCAGCCGCTTGGGTCACGTCGGTCCGCTACCACGGTTCCTCCAGGGCAGTCGTCACTCAAGACTTAAAGCTTCCCTACAACTGATATGCAGTATGACAGTGAAATATTCTAATCCCACCAAATTGCCACCAGCTACCTTTCCCAGAAGAATCGTCCAATGGAAAGTTTACTGTTACTTTACATTCTGACTCACAGCAAACTTTAAAGGGACTGGGGAGAGGCCCCCCCCCCCCTTTGCTGTGAACCCCCGTTGGCTCGCAGTAAGTCAGCATTAAGTCCGTGCCCCCTGAGTTTGTACGGAACCCCCTGCTGTGAACCCCCACTGGCTCGCAGTAAGTCAGCATTAAGTCCGTGCCCCCTGAGTTTGTACGGAGCCACCAGCGGCCCCTCCCTGCCGCAGAATACCTGTTTGGTTCGGCTCAGTTTGTGGTGCCCACCCGCGCTTTACAGGTTTTGACAGGAGGCGGCGGCCGAGGGAATAGCAGGGGGTGGTTTATAAAAGCCCTTCTATGTAGCTGACACCTTAGATGGGGGTAGGAAGCAGCCTGCAGCGCCCTATTTGCCCCCAGTGGGCGTGCGGTGTCACAAGCTGTCTGTCTTTAGTTCTGGATGTCGTCGGACCACTGTCCCAGCGCATCGGGCACCAGGGCTGAGTTTTAACAGTGCCATGCTGGGATCTGTCGAGTGGCACAGGCTTTATGATGCGTTTCGCAGCAACATTACCGCAGTGACGGCTGGCTTGGCATGGCCTGGGGCTGTCTGACAGGAACGTCGTGACTTGGCCTGGGATTAATGGTGGAGTGTGCATCTTGACCCTGCAGGTATTCGGAGAGTATTACCATTTCCGGCATCGTGCGGTGGTGAAGCGCTCCCTGACGAGCCACCGGGGGGCGCACATCAAGCTCCAGAAGGAACCTCAGGTATGTTTGCGGGGTTTTGATGAAATGTGGGGCAGGGTCCTATCAAGGTATAAATAGCCTCAGGAATTTCAGGAGATTCCTTGTAGACAAATCTAACAAAGCCAAATTAAAGTCACATATTGCAGAATTGTGGCAGATCCCTCTCTCCTATCCTCCATTCTCTCTTCTGTCTTCTCTTTCACTTTCACCTAATTCCTAAAGACTGGGAACCCTACACGCACCAAGCCATCCCATCATTCCCAGTTAGGTTGATTCCATAGATTTGTGTATACATTGTTTGAATGTATGATAAGTGAACTGTTTGAGTGGTTTCATATGTTTTTCAACAGGAAGCTGGCAGGAGCATGGTAAAAGCATGGTAAAAGCAGCTGGATACTGTCACGGTTCACGCCTATGGTCTGGGCTGCTGGAGACTCTAGGGCAGGACAGGGTCGTCAGCCTTGTCTTCCGGCAGAGATACTCCCACACCGAATGCTAGCTCACATCTAGCTGTGTTCTGCTGTAGAGATAATCAGAAAAATGATGTACTTAGTGTTAGCGTTCTTCTCGAGAGAGGATAATCATGTCAGTAACGAACTACGTGCTAACCGGGTTTTAGAGCAGTGACATCACGCGTGCAAATGATAAGCACGGATAATCCATGAGCTTCAGCCGCCTGCTAATGGGTGTTCACATAGCTGTCTGCGTGGCTACAGACAGTCGGGGTGTTCACATAGCTGTCTGCGTGGCTATAGACAGTCGGGCTGTTCACATAGCTGTCTGCGTGGCTACAGACAGTCGGGCTGTTCACATAGCTGTCTGCGTGGCTACAGACAGTCGGGGTGTACACATAGCTGTCTGTGTGGCTACACTCAGACCTCACAGTTCCCTTTTCAGTTGAGCGCTGTCCTTTCCGCCAAAGCACAGCCAGGGAGCCTCCTGTAGAGATTAGCGTTTCGATGTGTGAAGGTCCCATCTTCCAACCCAAATCAGTCCACCTGGATAGTAGCCGGTGAATCAGGCTTGTGACGTGATCCTGGTGCATTGTCTTGTCACTGCTTTAGGCTGGTGGCAGTAGGGTAGAGTGCAGGGATATTAATTCTTCGCAGGATGTCTTATCAGTCACCATCAGCTGCCTTTGAGTGTGTAGGGCTCTCAGCGGAGGTGAGCAGCTGAGTTTGCGTCCTGTTCAGAAGGGAGATCTTATCAGCTAATCTTTACTGTCTCCATTCCCTCTGAAGAATTCCTAGGAACTCTGTTTTTGTGGGAAGCTTTTCATTAAAAAAAAGTTGTTTTTCTCCCCCTTTTTTCAGAACTGAAGCTTATTCAGCTCTCTTGCTAAAGACTGTCAGTCACTCTAAATTACTGAGTAATGTAACTTCACTTTTCTCGTGATGTGATGACTGACCACATTAAACTGAGGCACTTAAGTAATTTCAGATGAAAGTGTCAGCTGCAGCTGTTTCTGGTCCTTCCCGGTCGCTGGTCCATCCGCAGATGTGGAGAGGGAGCAGTTGGGCTGACTCGACATCGATGAGCCAGATTTTCTCAGAAGCCGCTGATGACTGTACTGTCGGCCGGCCTTGTCCTCACGTAATCCACAGCCTACAGCTTCTGATGGGATGTGTCTGCTAGCAGCCGCTCACAGCCAGGCATCACTATATGAAGAGGCTGCTGGCATTCAAATAAAAACTGGTATTCTCTAGTCTGCAGTCCATGTATTAATATTAATGAGGGCCTTTTCAATTAATGGGAGAGGCTTGATTTTGTTTACAGCTCTTGGGTCTGGGAATGATTATGTGCTGAGGAGTGGGGGTGTTAGCAGGGTGCCCGCTGACTGGCTGACTGTGCCTGGTGCAAACTCGGCACTGGCAGCTGAGCCCACAGCAGGCTGCCGGCAAGATAATTGAGTATGTTAGGGATCAGAGTCAAGCCAGGCGAGGAGGTTTGGCTAATGGGCCAAAGCTCTCCCTTGTGTTTGAGGGTGTAAAGGCGGGATGAAGCTCACACATGCTCGCTTTGTAGTCTGCCATTTTTCTAAGGATTAAGCGTTCATTACATTCTAGCGTTTTTTTTTTTTTTGTGAATAAATCGCAGGTTGGCCTCCTGTTTTTAGCTGGGCTTATGACCATGCTGGCGGAGATGGGGTCCGTGAGATGCACCCTGCACTGGGGGACTTAACAGGCCCTTGGCCGTCAGGTTATGATCTGTGGCCCTCATCCTCCTGATCGCTCTCTCCAGGTGCTCTGGGCCCAGCAGCAGGTGGTGAAACGCCGCAGGAAGAGGGATGTGTACACAGTCCAGCCTTCGGACCCTGAGTTCGGCCAGCAGTGGTACCTGGTGAGTAGATGTGAGGCTGTACATGATCTCTGTTGCACTTTCTCCAGCTTGCCCACTGGTTGAAAAGATCGCTTTGAAATGTGACCACTGGGCAAGGAGGAATCAGAATGGTGTGGTTCTTTGAGACAATCTGAGCATCTCTGTGCAAGGCCTGTAGCTTGAGGCAGAGATATAAAGTCTTGGTATCAGCCTGGATTATCCCGTGTGGCACGGGGCTGCTTGGCCAGGCTGCAGGCTTCTCAGTGGATGCTTGTGTGTGTTTGGGTTCAGCTCTTGCATTTTGTTTAGATGCATAGAGGTTCTTTGAGTTCCTCCCAGTGAAGATATGCAATAGCAAAGTTACTTCAGTAAGTCCATCCATCCATCCATTTTCCAAACCGCTTATCCTTCTGGGTCGTGGGGAGTCCCGAGCCTATCCTGGAAGCTATAGGCACGAGGCAAGGAACAACTCAGGATGGGGGGCCAGCCCATGGCAGGGCACACTCACACACCATTCACTCACACATGCACTCCTACGGGCAATTTAGTAACTACAATTAGCCTCAGCATATTTTTAATAGCAGGCTAGACAAAATGCTGTGGTTTGTACCAGTCATCAAAGACAAGTCTTTCATATTTTTTGCATTGAATGCATAATGCATACAGCAATACATGTTGTTGGCATTAAGGGGCGTGGGTGCTGATAGGGCAGAGTGGGGGCCGAGCCGTTAGCGGGGGCCGAGCCGTTAGCGAGCCGTTAGCACGGCCGAGCCGCTAGCGGGGGCCACGCAGCACATTTCCTTGGCGGTAATATTTTTGGCCTGGGTGATTTCTACGGGTGCTGGCTGCAAGGCGCAGAGGACGTGTGACGGCTCACACCATTAATAAAGAGCTGAGGAAGGCACCCAGCCAGTCTTTCAGAATATAGCTGTCTAGTCACATTACTGTTCCGGAGGTGCTTGAGAGGGGACTTTATAACAAAAATAAAACTTCCTCATGGCACTTCTCGAGGGAGTGCTGCAGATGTAGCCGCCAGCGCAGTCGTGCTGCGGGGGCTCTCCATGGTGGGCCGGCCTGGGGCGGACCCAGGGTTTTTACCACACGCCCCGAAGGCCTCATGCACGCGTAGATACGGACCCACGGGACCCTGCTCCCCCAGCCTGTTCCTCCTCCTCCTCTCTGGCCTTTAAAGTGCCTGCTTTTGTTTTTCAGTGATAAGAAAGTAGGTGTTATTGCGAGATGTTTCTGCCATGAATATTTATGGAAGCACCTCGGCCCTCTATCAGGAAGAAATCGCAAAGCAGTTCTCAAGCACCATGTGGGGGAAGGAACGCCCCGCACTCTAAGAAGAAAAAACTTTAAATGGAATTGCAGCTGTAAAATTTCTCATTTCTGAAGATGCAGTCGGACTTCCGAGTTTTCAGTCCGCGGAGATGGGATTTGCAGGCGTTTTGGGCTCCGCATCACACGAGCCTGATTCCCCCCAGGTGGATCTGTGCGGCTGCTTGCCAGCATGGGGTGGGGAGGGAACAGTCCCACCCCAGTGCTCATTTTCATCACACTTTGGTGGGGGATTTTCTCAGCTGAGCCCAAAAGGCGCATGGTGCTCAAAGGAACTGAGGCCGGTCAGATAAGGAGGGGGGAAAAGTGGCACCTTGCTGTCTTGGACAGTGATGGGGCATTCTGAAGTGTCAGTGGGGGGGTCCCCTGTGGGTTGGTGGGGGAGAAACGGGAATCCTCCCCCCTTCTCAGGCTTGATTACCCTGAGGTGAATGTGGCTGCACAAGGGCACCAGCACATTTGCCGGAGAGCGAAGGTGACTGTTCAGCCGAGAGATTGTGGCAATGGCCAGTAAGGTATCAGGAATGAGCAGGTGCGCAGCAGAAGGGCAGAGCTTAATACTGCCTTTGAAAGCACCTGTGGAAGCCGCTGGCTGTGCAGCTGTCTGACGTCTCTTGCTGCTTATTTCCAGTTTAATGCGAACCACCAGGACCTGAATGCCAGGAGCGCCTGGGAGCAGGGCTACACAGGCAGGGGGGTGGTGGTGACCATCCTGGATGACGGCATCGAGAAGAACCACCCCGACCTGATGCAGAACTACGTGAGTGCAGGGGGGCAGCCCAGCCCGGGATTAGGATTCATGAATAGCGCATATGTACAGTGCAGGGCAGCTACAGGCTGCCTACTAACGAGAAAATCACAGCATGACCGAGCTTTCAGGCTGTGTATTCTGGGCATTAAAGAGAACCTCAGATGGTTTTCCAGGGTTTGCTGTTGAGGAGGCTTTGGTTCCCTTCACCTGGCATAGATGGTCTCGGATGCACAGCTCCGTAAATCTAGAGCGCCTTCGATGTGACTGGTGCTTTTCCTCCCTGCGGACAGGACCCGGAGGCCAGCTACGACGTGAACGATGGGGATCCGGACCCCCAGCCACGCTACACCCAGCTCAACGACAACCGGTAGGGCCTGAGCAGAGATGGGGGTGCAGATGGTAGCGGCTGGCTTTTAGCGTCCTCCTCTCCTGCTGTAGATGTGCAAGGTTGCTGGGCGTGATGGATGCTGCTCATGATGGATAGTGAGCGTGATGGATGCTGCTCATGATGGATAGTGAGCGTGATGGATGCTGCTCATGATGGATAGTGAGCGTGATGGATGCTACTCGTGATGAATAGTGAGCGTGATGGATGGTGAGCGTGATGGATGCTGCTCGTGATGGATAGTGAGCGTGATGGATGCTGCTCGTGATGGATGCTGCTCATGATGGATGCTGGGCGTGATGGATGGTGAGCATGATGGATGCTGCTCGTGATGGATGCTGGGCGTGATGGATGGTGAGCGTGATGGATGCTGCTCGTGATGGATAGTGAGCGTGATGGATGCTGCTCGTGATGGATAGTGAGCGTGATGGATGCTGCTCGTGATGGATGCTGGGCGTGATGGATGGTGAGCATGATGGATAGTGGGCGTGATGGATGCTGCTCGTGATGGATGCTGCTCGTGATGGATGGTGAGCGTGATGGATGGTGAGCGTGATGGATGGTGAGCGTGATGGATAGTGGACGTGATGGATGGTGGGCGTGATGGATGGTGGGCGTGATGGATGGTGGGCGTGATGGATGCTGCTCGTGATGGATGCTGCTCGTGATGGATGGTGGGCGTGATGGATGGTGAGCGTGATGGATGGTGAGCGTGATGGATGGTGAGCGTGATGGATGGTGGGCGTGATGGATGGTGGGCGTGATGGATGGTGGGCGTGATGGATAGTGGGCGTGATGGATGCTGCTCGTGATGGATGCTGCTCGTGATGGATAGTGGGCGTGATGAATGCTGCTCGTGATGGATGCTGACAAGGTTCTGCCCTGTGGGACAGCAGCCACCTCCTACAGTGTCACACAGCGGCTGACTGACTGAATGATCAGCTGCTTTGGTCTGGCTCATGGGCAGTGCAGATTTTCTTCATATTTTTTCCTTTAAATCAGGAATATAATTGGAAAAACATGTTCCTGCATTTAATTAACTTTGCTTCATTTAGTCTGAAAGCAGGCTGGTCTTCCTACAGTTCAGCTAATTTGCTCTTTTGAAGATGGAGTTGATATATTTTTTTTTAAATTGAAGCTGTACTCATGAATGCTGAAAGAACCGTCCTTATTCAGAAACCTGTTTTTTTCCC
>JAODJX010000020.1:13056085-13090206 GCA_026776945.1 Isichthys henryi | reverse complement strand
ATATGTATATGTATGTATATGTATATATATGTATATGTATGTATATGTATATGTGTGTGATGTATATAACATATAATGTTCGGAGGCAGGGCCACTGTAAGGGGGGTGTAGGACAATTCAAATCACCAGTGAGTGACACGAGCCCCAAAACATTTATAACATAATTCTGAGAGTCTGCGTTGGGAGTGATTTCTCCAGTGGCACGGGACTCAGATGGATGTTGTTTCATATACCTGGGTCAGCAGAGTGATCCCACTATTGGGCCCTTGAGTGAGACCCTTAACCCCAACTGGTCCAGGGACTGGTGTACCCTGCTCTCTCCTCAATGCCAGTTTCATGAGGTGGCCTCCTGGGATGCTTTTCCAGCTGTCCTGAAGGAATAGTCCCATATATGTTGAGCAATAATTGGCTGCTTCTCCTTCATTCTCTAGTCAAACTCCTCATTTCTACTCTGTTTAGGTCAGGTGGCCAGGTCATGTCATGCGACACTATCACTCTCCTTTGTAGGCAGCTTGGTGTGTCCAAACTTTTGATGGGCACTATATATTAAAAAAAGTGAGATGCAGAGACTTTTTGAGTGGCAATGAATTTGAAATTGCTGACTGACCGGGATCCTTGTACCTGAATGTTGCTGGATCATTAGTGATCGAGAAGGAGCATTTGGAAGATCAAACGGGGGCTTGGGCTAAAGGAACAGGTGTCCAGGCTGACTGGAGACAGTGGTGGGCATGATATTCCGCAGCTTTGATACAGCCTCGGGCTTCCCCCCCATCTCTCAGCATTTCCCCATGTGATGCTTTCGATGTCTGTGCCAAGGTGAGGTTCTGCTTTCTCCACAGCCCTGGATACAGACCCTGGAGACGTGAAGGCTCGTTTCCGTCGTGCTCAGGCATTACAAAAGCTGGGCAGGCTGGACCAGGCATTTTTAGACGCCCAGTGGTGCGCACAGCTGGAGACGAAGAACAAGGCCTTCCAGGAAATGCTGCGGCAGATTGGAGCTCAGATCCAGCAGAAGGTAAAGGAGTCATCTGGGGATAGAGTCAGTGCTGACTTACGATTTCCGTGCATGGCTGATCCGCTCGCTGCTGCTTTGTAGACAGTGCAGTCGTCCTCCACTGATGCCCGAGTCCAGCAGATGTTTAACCTCCTCCTGGACGCCTCTTCGCAGCCTTCTGACCAGCAAAAGGTGAGTCCCTTCCCTCTCCCCACTACAACCTCCTGCATCTGGGTGTCCTCATACAGAGTGTTCCTGTGTCCCCCTTCTCCATGCACCAGGCTGCCCAGAACCTGGTGGTTCTGTCCCGGGAGGAGGCCGGAGCGGAGCAGATTTTCCGGAATGATGGCGTGAAGCTCCTACAAAAGCTGCTGGAATTCAAGCAGGAGGACGTGGTGTTGTCTGCACTCAGGAGCCTCGTGGGCCTCTGTACCGGACACCAGTCCAGGGTGGGCTGTCGTCCTCCTCTCTCCCAGGAAGCTGCCTTCCTGCAGACTCCCACTGACCTGATCTCACTTCTGTCCCGCAGACTATGGCCATCGTCAATGAGATGGGGATGGAGAAGCTGTGCTCCATCATGGGCTCCGAGAGTGACTCCGTGTCTCTAGCCGCTTGTCACCTCCTGCAGGTCATGTTCGAGGCCCTGACCCAGGGCATGAAGAAGGACGTCAGGGGCAAAGATGCAGCCATCTTGCCAGGTGAGAAAATAATCATCGCTGCATAGAAATTCCTGGATCGCCAAAAGTACAGCATCCTTCATGATCGTAATTTTAATGTTTATTTCTGCTGGGTCCCAGGCCACTGTGGCGACAGGTCATGAAGCTTCACCAACTAAGACCTTAAATCCAGCTTATGATGCTTCCTGCTAACTGTGTTTTACTACTCGGCATCTGCTGAGCTGTAAAATGGTTTCTCCAGTGAATGGCTTCATTGATCACCATCTATGCATGAAATAATCGCTCACAGTAAGGTCTGCGGATGCTTTTGCACTGATTTGGACTGACTGAGTGGGAGTTTGTTTCTGGAATCCACATGTTCCGCAGAGCCATCCCGCGAGCTGCGCTCCATGCTGCAGCACCTCCTGGACATGCTGCCTGCGCCGTCCGTGTCGGGCTCTGGGCGAGACAGCGCCATCAACCTACTGGTTAAACAGGTGCCTCGCAAGTCGCAGAAGGACCCCGACAACTCGCTCACCCTGTGGGTGATCGACCAAGGTGAGGGTCGTCTCTCACGCCTTCTAATCAAGTGGGATATTTAATACAATGCATTTTCACAAGTCTGCAGTGACATTGTGCTTTACGTTATAGCTATGCTCTATGTTATAGATACATTTTAAATTACAGATTTCAGACGGCCAATAAACTGTAAAGGTGAGGGGGAAAAGGAAAACGAGACCCCCTGTAAGGAAGAAAGAATTTTGGGAAATCATCTGAGTAAATGGGCTGTTGATAGTATTCATGGGAATCAGTGGGAATCTTTTGGTCATGGTTGGTCACTAGGCGTCGATAATCACAGTCTGTTTATCTACTAGTAGGAAGTGGAATGGTGGAGAGGACTTCATGCTGACCTTTGAGTCATGAGACAGAGATGGGTCCAGGGTATCTAGACGTCTGACCTTTGGGTCATGAGACAGAGATGGGCCCAGGGTACCTAGTCGTTGGTGTTGTTGGTCTTCCTACAAGTTCTTTCTTCACTCAGGGCTCAAGAAGATACTCGAGGTAGCGGGAACCATCCCTGAGGTCTCAGGTGGGCCCCCGCTCTCTGATAACACGCACATGAGCTGCTCTGTCCTACTGAACAAGCTGTACGACGATCTGAAGGGAGACAAGGAACGGGAGAATTTCAGCCGTCTCTGCGAGGAATACGTCCAGTTGAGTACAGTGGGGTGTGGGGGGCAGGGCAGGGGAGAGGAGAGGAGGCACCATCTGGTTGACTTTTTGTTGTTGTTTTTGATCAGGCAGCATTTTGGTAGCTCAGCCCTTGACCGCAAGCTACGTGCCATTCAGACGGTCTCAGCACTGCTACAGGGCCCCAGCGACGTCGGCAACCGCTGCCTGGAGCTGTCCGGCGTTATGGATGCTGTCATCTCCCAGTGTGGCTCTCACAACCTCGTCCACCAGCAGGTGGCAGTGGAGGCCCTCATCCATGCAGCCGGTAAGGCCAAGAGGGCCTCCTTCATCACAGCCAATGGCGTCGCTCTGCTGAAGGACCTTTACAAAAAGAGTGAGAATGACGGCATCCGAGTGCGGGCCTTAGTGGTGAGTACAGCTCCTGCCCCAGGCCCCCACCTTCAAGAGGAGAAGAAATCGCACTCTGAGTTTCTGCGTGTCTCCTGCAGGGCCTGTGCAAGCTGGGCTCAGCCGGAGGGACCGACTTCAGCATGAAGCAGTTTGCGGAGGGGTCAACGCTGAAGCTGGCCAAGCAGAGCAGGAAGTAGGATGCTGCTTTGCCACTCACCTGCAGCGTAGGGGGCTGCCTCTCGCCCCCCGCAGAACTGCTGCCCTTGCTGATGCGGATCCTCCCCGGTGCAGGTGGCTGTGCAACGAGTCCCTGCCCGCAAGCTCTCGGCGGTGGGCGATCGAGGGCCTGGCGTACCTCACCTTCGACGCAGATGTGAAGGAGGAGCTGGTGGAGGATAAACAGGCTCTGCAGGCCATGTTCCAGCTGGCTAAGGTGGCTGAGCTCTTGCACCCACAGAAATGACAGGATTGTAACAGCCAGTGTGTAGCCAGTCATTTTACACGTGCTACCTGTGTGTGCAGTCTGACGATAAGACGGTGCTGTTTGCGGTGGGCTCCACGCTGGTGAACTGCACCAACAGCTACGACGTGGAGAAGCCTGACCCCCAGCTGGTGGAGCTGGCCAAGTACGCAAAGCAGCACGTCCCTGAGGAGCACCCTAAGGTGCGTGTCTGCCCATCGGAACCTCCACTGGGCCTCTGTGCCTCTGTACCCCTGTCCTGGATACAGCGTGTATGTGTGTGCGTTTCAGGATGCACAGTCATTTGTGCAGCAGCGACTGGCCAAGCTGCTGGGGGCTGGTGTGGTCTCTGCACTGGTGTGCATGGTGAAACAGGAGAGCCCCACCCTCACAGATGCGTGCCGGGAGTGCATCAGCAGGTCAGGCTGCCAGCAGGCCTCACAAGATAAAAAGCCCTCAGTTTGGGAGTCTGTCCTTGTTCTTGAAGGCTCTAGAGATATCTCTACACAACTGAACCTGTCCTTTCTCTCCCTCTCTCACTCACTCTGTCCGTAACTCTTTAACTCTCTTTGCAGGGTGTTCTTGGCCGTGGTTGAAAGGCAGGAGGACAGAGGCACTGTGGTGGCCCAGGGAGGCGGGAAGGTAAGTTTGTTGCAGCTCTCTCTCATGCTGGAAGATGTTACCCATGGCCCGGTGAGTGCAGTGCTGGGTCTCCTCCTGTTCTCCAGGCCCTGATTCCGTTGGCATCTGAGGGCACGGATGTGGGAAAGATCAAGGCCGCACAAGCTCTGGCCAAAATCGCCATCACGTCCAATCCGGAGATTGCCTTCCCTGGAGAGAGAGTAAGTACACGCTCACTGGCATCTCCTAGAAGAGTGTGTGTTTGTGGAAGGGCAGAATCGATTCTAGTGTGTGTCTCAAGAGCATGTCCTGAGACCACGTGTGTGTGTAAGGGCCCCTGCTCAGGACTGCCCCCTGCAGGTCTATGAGGTGGTGCGGCCGCTGGTGAACTTGCTGAAGCTGGAATGCACCCTGCTGCAGAACTTCGAGGCTCTGATGGCGCTCACCAACCTGGCGGGCGTCAGTGAGAGGCTCAGGTCGGTCGCTGCCTGTCCGCTGACATCCGTACTGCGTCAGTGCGAGTGCATAAACTGCAGCATCCAGTGTTTTTATACAATAACACATTTTCCATTCTTCTCTCTTCACTTTCACACTGCTTCTCTTGTTCACTGTAATAGCAATTTACATGAATTAATGAGTTTTTGAGAGTACTGACATGAAGATTATTGTGTTTTATTGCTGTTTGATCGCACTTTCACACCGTTTCCCGGGCTGATTTATTTTTGCTCGCATTACTCTGAGAGGCTCATTACAAAGCTGGAAGGTGCAGCTGAGGGCATTACATAAATATGCAAGGACACTGGCGGAAGTTGAGGTCTCTTAATATTCCAAGTGGAAACATGCTGATGCGCAGAGCTTAGACTGAAACTAAAATATATAAAACTATATAGTAATATATTTCACAAATAAAAACAAATAACCCACACTGGAAACTAACTAAAACTAACCTGGATTTTAAATGAAAATTGAAAATAAAAAACCTTAGGTGGTAAGTTCAGGTCCAGATAGTAGGAATCCAGACCCAGATTTCTCAGCCAGCCACTTTAGTACTCCATGACTGCCACTCTTTATACGCAACTGCTGGGTTGAAACAAAATCTTGGTCTGGATTCTTACTTTCTGGATCTGTACTATCCACCTGATTTAAATTAAAATAAAGCAAAGCTATAAGACTGTGCTGGCCCTTGCTCATTTAGCTCCCGTTGTCTCCTCACCCCCAGGCAGAAGATTATCAAGGAGAAGGCCGTGCCGAAAGTGGAGGGCTACATGTTCGAGGAGCAAGCGCTCGTCCGTGCTGCGGCCACCGAGTGCATGTGCAACCTGGTCCTGAGCACGGAGGTCAGTGCTGCTCCACCTACTGCTATGATCCACTCTTATTAAGACAGCAGCAGTTGGTCCAAAACGGTGATTAGCCTAGCTGTGGCGTAATAGTCATTTATGGCTGGCCAAATGAGGCGTGACACCAGGGCCGTGTTCTGATTGGCTGCTGACGTCCTGCACAGGTTCAGCAGCTGTTTATTGCCACGGGTAACGACCGTCTGAAGCTGCTGGTGCTGTACAGCGGGGAGGATGACGACAGGCTGAGAAAGGCTGCAGCAGGCACGCTGGCCATGCTGACCTCAGAGCAGCCGCAGCTTTGCAGTCGCGTCCCCGAAACGGTGAGCCGCCGGCACGGCCCAAAGATGCAGACGCGCAGGAACGATGGGAGGCAGTGCGGCTCTGAGACGTGGGGTGGGCGATGGGAGTGGGCAACAAGGGGTAAACTTACATATGATAATCCCACCGACTGTGGCTTTAAAGCCTCCCATCAGTAGGCAACGCGCACGGCACGAATGCACACAGAAGGCCACATGACCACTGGTGCTCTCTCCTGCCCCCCTACAGACGAGCCACTGGCTTGAGATCCTGCAGTCTCTGCTGCTCAATGACAACGTGGAGCTGCAGCTGCGAGGAGCCGTCATCACCCACAACATGATGCAGGCCGAGCGCAGCCTGGCCCAGCAGCTCATGGAGAGCGAGGCCCTGGAGATCCTCTCAGTCTTGGCCAAGCAGGGCACCCCGGGGCAGGGCCCCGTCGCCAGGACAGCCAAGCAGTGCCTGGATGTGGCGCTGGAATACGGCTTCATCAAAAGCACTGGCGGCCAGGGGGAGGGGGGCCATTTTGCTGAGCCCTAACGCCGTGGGGATGGGCTGGGCTGGGCTGGGTACGAGCAGCACGTCACCTGGCGCTCTCTCTGACACAAGACTACCATGAAGTGTAGCCAGAATTATTTATATTCACATTGTTTCTCATCACAGGTTCTGAAGCTAAAATGAGACCAAAATTTGTTGCCTCTCTGCTGCTCACACTCTATTTTTTCCATTGTTTTTTGCATTCCAAAGTCCCTTTTCTACTTCCCAGTGGAATACGATGCTTCACTTCAAAGCAAAGCAGAAAATGTATGTAGCTTAAACTACTGGGGCTACCTGTGCCTTTTTAGAAGTGTTTTTTAAGTCCAGCACAGTTCCAGTGTTTTTAAATAATTCACTGTAAACACAGATATTATCATTGCACTAATAAATAAATACCTAAATCTTACTGTTTTTAATATTCTTTGTCTTTAATACCGTATTCCGTGCCAAAATATGATATTCAATAATATATATCAGGGACGGAGTGAATGGTTTGTACCCTGTGTTACACGCGATGAGTTACACGCCTCTGTCCAGGATCAGCGTTTGGTAAATGGATGGATTGATGCTTTGGACTTTTAAAAGCATGCCTGCGCCTTTATGGGAATAGACCTCGCCAATGCGCATGCTCCGGGTTAAATGTCGTCCAGCGGTACCTGGGTCTCAGATGGTTTGGTTCGGCTTCGGCTTTAATGCTTTTGGACAGATTCGTGAAGCGGCGAAATGCGAGGGGAAAGAGGGAACGGGACAAGACGCCGAAGTCAAAGTTATAGTTCCCGTGAAGATCGGCTACTGCGATTCGGATCGGCAGCCTAAGCGCGAAAGTGAGCCTGCGGCTGTGAACACGGGACAGACATTCGTCCTGATCAGAGCCAGCTGGAGCCGAAGAGCTACCCTGCACCTTGGAGGTGAATCCCCGCCTACATTTTATGGAAATTTAATTTGTTCTTATCGTAAAACGTTTGAATTTAATCCATCTCAAGCCAAGCAGCCCATGCAGGCTTTAATGGGACATGGCTTCCACTGCAGCCGCAGGGTTGCCGGCTTTCACACATCCGGCGTGACACTCCAACTCCCCTGCAGATGCCGGTCATGCCTGTCTGTCCGGCTTCGGGGCCCCTGAGCACACTACGCCTCACAGCGTGTCGCAGAGCCGCGGCTGTCGGGATGCGCAGGTCTCCGAGAGATACTTGACCTTAAGCTTCGCCGACCGGGTGGAGTGTTGGGCGCTGGAGGAAGTGACTGGCGCGCCTGTCTGGAAGATGGACCTTGGTCCTGCCAATGAGGCTGGTACTGTCTTCAACAAGTACGAGTTCTTTGTAGCTCATTATACAGGGTTGATGTTATTCTTAATTACTGTTCTGGTTGTTTGTTTCTTCTTTTGCATTTGCCTGTATCTGTAGGGCTCCCATCTGCCCTGCCTTTGGTCCCAGGAGGATATGTTGGGACAGCACCCCCGTTTTTTCATCCTTTGTCTCCACAGCTGCATGTCACCAGCCTGGCTTTGGGGCAGCAGCATGCTGTCTTACTGAGTGCCTCAGGGGGGGTCTTTACCTGGGGATCAGGCAGGTGAGGTGCCACGGTGATGGGGTCTGATCCCACTCTCACTCAGTGTACTCCGTGCCCAATATCTGCCCCTGATTTTCTTTCTGGAAGGGTTGGCACTGGTGTGACTGCTCTGCTTCATGGTTCTGTTGGCAGTCACGGTCAGCTGGGGCACGGCGAGCTGGTTGGGGAGACGGAGCCACGTGTGTTGGAGGCACTGTGGGGTGTGGCTATGGCGGGGGTGGCAGCAGGGAACTGGCACTCCGTGTGCATCAGCAGTAAGCCCCGCCCGTAATAAGCTTCTTGGGCAGTTATGCTGTGGCTGAGATTTATGGGTGTGTATTTCTGTGATGGCAGGTGGGGGTGATGTGTACACCTGGGGCTGGAATGAGAGCGGTCAGCTGGGGCTGCCGGCCAGAGCGCTGAATGAGGCGAGGCGGCTCACAGGCCAGGATGCTGGTAAACCTGACAACTCTATCCACTCGCTCTTATCCATGACCCTGGCAGACGTGCTAATGAATGCATCATATATAGCTGTCACCATTGCACTACGTGTATTTGCACAAACCACTGCATTTTCCCCTCTCTGTTGTGCATCTTTTATCATGTATTTATTCTCTGTCTGTAATTAAGTTTCTATTGTCATGTCTCTAACAAGCTTTGCCAACTCAAATTTCTACCCGGCCTTGTCTGTGTGACAATAGAGACTCTGATTCTGATTGTTTTAGCCACTTACTCTAAATAATTATCGTTAGCAAATTGGGCTTCTTTCTTAGAGATTAGGGCTACCGCTGACTGGAAAACCACTCCATCCAGTTAATTAGTAATTCTGAAGTCTGTCCTTTGTGGTGTCTTACTAACCTTGTATGGCTCAATCTTGGTTAGCAACTCACTTGCAGTCAGATGGAGACGAGGACAGCAGAGGGGTGTTCATTTCCATCCAAGCCTTTCCTGCCCTCGTTGACATCCCCGAGGACTCCGAGGTCACCAAGGTCAGCTGTGGGTCACGTCACACAGTAGCCGTCACAAGTAAGTAGCTTACAATAAGGTCATTGACATTCTGGTGATCCTGAAGGTTATTGGATGTTCTTGACTTTAATTTTGTTGTTTCAGAAACTGGTGATTTGTTTACATGGGGTTGGGGTAAGTTTTTTTTTTTTTTAAAGGATGAACAAGATATCATCAGTCTAGGTAATGTCCTTTTGACAGGAAATTTACTGAAAGATAAAGTGTTTATTAGGATGAAATGGTTTATTTCTATTGTTATGTTACTGTAACAAATGTTGCCATTCACAAATGGTATTCATTAAATGAAGAGGATGATTTTGAAAATTCTTGATTGAAGTGTTGCACTTTACACATTTCTCATCCAAACTGTTTCCTAGGTGATTATGGTCAGCTTGGACACGGCACCCCCCGCAGTTCAGACCAGCCACTGCAGGTTGACTACTTCTCCAATCAGGGACTGTGTGTTTTGGATGTCGTGTGTGGGCCTTGGAACACCTTTGTATATGCAGTTGAAAGGGAGCCCTCACTCAGCTGATGACAAGGCATTGAGTCTCCCTGCAGAGATTAAAAATGGCAAATCAGCACTGTGAGGTGATTCCAGCTCCATTTAATTACACAAGCTTTGCTCTACACAGTCAGCTGTGCTTGAAACAGTCCAGCCTGACATGGGCTAAAACTGTCATGGATTCAAGCCTACTTGTATAGTTTCAGTGACTGTAGAAGAAAAAAATGCTGAAAGGTAAATTATATGTGAAATAGCTTCCAAATATCGGGCCTGTGTGAATTGGATCAGGAAAGCAGTATTACGTCTGAACTAAATATTGTGGCTCTCATTTTTGTAGATAATAAAGTTTCCTGAGACCGAAAGCACTTTCCAGTTTCTATCTAACTGGATTCTAACACAGATTTGTAATTTATTTAAACTCACTACAATTATTTAAAAGACACTTATAGTCCAATACGTTTTCTTCCTAGATACACAATAAGGCAGATATCTAAAGCTCTGGCTGCATCGGTGCCACCCTGCAAAAGGAATCTGCTTCATCCTTTTTTTAAATAAATTCATCCGATCACTTTCAAGCCGCATCGGCGTCCGCAACTTGACAATGAAGAAAACGACACGCCTTCTAGCTAAACGCCGTATGTAGTTAATATGCGTAGAACTGGTCTTCGCCTTGAGTTAATTGTGTGCATCTACTGCTAGAATAATACTTAGTTATAACACATCACTTCCAGATTTCAGTACCACACGACTGATGCTGAGATCGCCGTGCGTTTGTTCCTATAGTAACCGACATAATAGATACTGTATGCAAATTATACGCGCATAAGCGTACCGTGCTCGAAGCAGGATTATTCTTGTTATTTTATCATCATTATTATTATTGGCGGACTTCAAGACAGGCATGTGATTAGTGACCTAAGGGGCCTTCCATTTGGCAACGTCATCATAACATCCCCGGAAGAGCTGCACCTCATTCATTCGGGTTTGTGATGATGCTGTGTGTTATGTTAATGGCATGTATTGCTCAGGCTATTAGGAAAATGGAAAACTTTCGCTCCTGAAACACCTCATATATCTCGCTACATGGCGACGTGCGTGACTCAGCACTTTGTTTACAGCGATCAGGACTTTGTTCGTCATGTCTGCTGGTCTGAACGACGCGGTAGATGCTCAAGACTGTCGAAGTTCGACAGTATGCTGAGGTCCGGATGGGCTGCGAAGATGAGCCAAGGAATGTTCCGCTACCACCTTGGTGATCTGCAAACTCGAATTCTGCCTGGTGGATCACAGTTTGTAATTCAACTCAACATCAAACGCGGACAGGAGAGAAGGAAACCTCAGGAAATTCTGAGTATTCGACAAAGTTTCGATCCAAACCAGTTCAATTTCAATAAAATAAGTGCAAACGAAATTATTTTTGAGATGAGCAAAGAGAATACAATTGAACCACATTCTGGTCCTCATCTGCAAGATGGAAGAGGACATTCCTCTCACGATTCATCTAAAAGTGGACTTGTCAAGATGCTTGTTGTGATTAATGTTAGTCCCTTGGAGTTTGGTCACTGTCTGTTTATTCCTAATCCAACACAGTGCCTTCCTCAGATTTTAAATGCTACTACCATCCGAATTGGAATTGAATCTGTGCTCTTGAGCTGTGTTCCGGGATTTCGGGTGGGATTCAATAGCCTTGGGGGATTTGCTTCGGTGAACCATTTACACCTTCATGGTTATTACTTAGATTATGAGCTGCGGATAGAATCTGCTCCATCTGAATCCCTAATTCCAGGAAAAGGATTCTATCGTCTAACTGAATTCCCATTTGGGTTTCTCTTTTACACTGAAGGTCTGGACTTGTCAGCAGTATCTGGTGACATTTGCCAACTGACTGACTATTTAGTGAGAAAGAACATTGCGCATAACCTCTTTTTTACCCGAGGCTGCTCACCAAGGATTGGTTTTCTCCCAGACAGCGATCGATGTGGAGTGCGCGTTGTTGTGTGGCCACGGACGGCTGTCTTTGGGGCCAAGGAAGAATCGGCATTCAACGTGGCCCTTTGTGAGCTTGCTGGACACCTGCCCTTTAAGAGCCAGGAGGAGTTTGACACTGCCACTG
Source organism: Isichthys henryi (assembly GCA_026776945.1). Classification (NCBI taxonomy): domain Eukaryota; kingdom Metazoa; phylum Chordata; class Actinopteri; order Osteoglossiformes; family Mormyridae; genus Isichthys; species Isichthys henryi. The sequence goes on along the minus strand of JAODJX010000020.1, from coordinate 13,078,549 downwards.
AAAATAATGTGAAACACATTATTCAGAAATATCTTCTTCCCGAGGAGGAATTTCTTCAGCTGCAGCTGGAGCTCATAGAACTATTTACACAATCGCTTATTTGAGGTGAAATCACATCAGGGCTATGATGCTCCTTCACTTTGTGGCTGTTACCTTCATTTGTTTTTGATTTTTTGTTTTTTCTTTTCTTGCATCCGAAAGCAAAGGGGCCCACGAAAGCTGCAGTGCTCGACCCAGCGGTCTGCACAAAAAGGGGCCCTCCGAAAGCTGCAGTGCTCGACCCAGCGGTCTGCATAAAAACGGCCCTCCGAAAGCTGCAGTGCTCAGCCCAGCGGTCTGCATAAAAACGGCCCTCCGAAAGCTGCAGTGCTCAGCCCAGCAGTCTGCATAAAAACGGCCCTCCGAAAGCTGCAGTGCTCGACCCAGCGGTCTGCATAAAAACGGCCCTCCGAAAGCTGCAGTGCTCAGCCCAGCGGTCTGCATAAAAACGGCCCAATTAAAGCTGCAGTGCTCAGCCAGCGGTCTGCACAAAAAGGGGCCCTCCAAAAGCTGCAGTGCTCAGCCAGCAGTCTGCAAGCTCGCTGCCAGTCACACGCTGATGCATTTATCCACATGAGAAAATCCTGTCCTGTATCCTGCCACTGGAAATGCTGGCGTTTTGCTCATTGGCTTCCAGTTAACGTATGTGTGAATATACACAAAGGTTTAGTCAGTGCAGAAAGTTACAAAATACTTGACTTTCAAGTGTTTTAGGACTTAAATGCCATTTTGTTTTTAATTATTGGAGATATGTAACATAAAACGTAAAATTTGTGCAAATGTAATTTGTTGCTTTGAATATTTCTTATATGGCAAGATTTGTGTTGGGTGTTTTGGGTTTGTTGGCTTCCACACCTGCTGTATCTATTATTATTCTACATGTGTTAAAACGGAACTTTAAGCTGAAAAAGGAATATAAACTATTATACAAAAATAAAAAGGTGCATGACCAGTGGAGGGATTTCAAAGAGAGGTGCATGGGCTTGTTCATAGTGTCCACTAGAGGGCGCTGTTTCACAAGCAAGCAGCTGCGAGGGTGAGTGCGGTGTTTTGTGTCCCTGGGACACTAAATGAAAGAAAAAGCTAATTTCTAGTCATTTCTGCTGTTCTTCATGGCCTATTGCACTGCCAGTCCACATGCCCAGGATTAACCTCGGGGCTTGTGATATATGACAGCTGTGGGGGGTGTGGCTGCATAGAATGATCAATATGCTTCCGTAGCTGTGAGTAACATCTCTCTGCCAGTTTGGCAGGTTTACTCACTGTGTCACATGACTGCTCAGCTACATATCACTGGCAGTTTTCCTACGAGAAAGGAAGGGTTAATTTTCTCACTCAGAAACTGTTAAAGGCTACGTTTTGTTTTCTTTTACATTAATCTGTACATTGCTTAATGGTCAAGAGCTTATTTTTCAGCAGCAATAACTCTATTTTTGTTTTATACACAGTATACTGCCTTGTGTTTTTAGTATATATGGATATTTACCAAAGTGTACAACCAGCCAAACAAAATCTTGTATTTTTTTTCTGGATATTCAATGAGCACAGTGTGAAATTAGAGTTTCCCATCAACTGCTTGTTGGTGGATGGGACTGGATTTCAGAAAGTTAAGAGAATGTTCTCCTGGATCATTGAGTCATTTAGGGGTGTCTCCCAGAGGTGAGAGAACTGGTTTTCACCGTCCGGTTTCCCCCGAGTTGCTGCCCACACAGCGCCCAAGCTAAATGCTTTTGTTGGAGTGCTGATCGGACTGATAACATTTCAGCCAGCAAAGATAGGTTCATGACTGAGTCAGAGGCCACGCTGTGCAGTAGCAAACCAGCTGGGGGGGACAGATTGGGAGCTATCGCTGGATCAAGCAACCTGGCACCTCGTGCTGACTGGGTAAGAACAGCAAGACAAGACAGGAACAGGAGATAATGGCATCTTGATCTAATACAAAAGAAACCTGCTATCAGATCAGATAAGATCTTAGGTGCAACGAACTGGCAATTTTCTTTTTTCACGTGTGTCACTTGAATGCAGGCAGGTGACACTTAGACGTTTTTGTAAATTCAAAACAGGCAAAAACCTACGAAATCTCATTCACAGTCAAGAGACCTGGATATCTCTTGCTGTAAATCAGATTATTCTCCATTTAGATGTTTAGGCCGCTAATCACATGCTATTTCAACAGGTTAAGACTAAGGCTACATTCCTTAGTCTAGCTATTGATAGCATTTGATGTAATTATCTTCTATTTAAGAGAATGCGTGGCAATATAGGAATGCTGCACAAGTCAGCAAGCATCTCCCGAACTCAAATACTCACTCTGCCAAGTAAAGAAGATCCTTCCTTAAGTTTGAGGTCATATATAGAACGGGGAAAATTTAATTAAAGTCCTATGAAATACAGTGATAAAATCCACAGCTGCTGCGGATCTGAATGAATACCACGCAGAAACATGAAATAATTACCCGCAGCTGAAACAGGGCTTCGAGGGGCTATCAGCTGCCAAAATCAAACGTGGAATGTCCAGCACGTGGTCTGCTAAGTCCACATGATCAGCCACATGAACAAAATATTGTGGGAATGTGACTGTTCTGATAGAGATAAGGAGAACCCACTTTCTGTCATTGTCACATGTGGTGACTTTAGATAGGAATGCGTTTAAAAACCAGTTATGAAGCGGCCAGGCTGAGACGCAGCATGAATCTTCAGACTACACAGTTCTGTCAATTCAATGATATTTTTTGACACTTGTGTACATTAAAATAATTAATGATGACATACAGTTTCACCTGTTAGTCAATGAAAATTATATTTCCATCTACATTATATGGACAAAAGTGTTGGGACACTGGCCATTACACCCACAGGAACTTGTATGACATCCCATTCTAAATCCATAGGCATCAGTATGGAGTCAGTCCCCCCTTTACAGCTATAACTGCTGCCGCTCTTCTGGGAAGGTTTTAAACCAGATTTTGGAGTGTGTCTGTGGAAATGTTTGCCCTTTCATGCAGAAGAGCGTTTGTGAGGTCAGCCAATGATGTTGGATGTGAAGGTCAGGGCTCGAATGCCCCCATATATACCACCAAACGAATTCAAGAGTGGTTTCAAAAACACCAGGATGGAGTTAACTGCCTTGCATGGCCTCACATCACAGGACCATTGCTGAAGCCTTCAGGCACTGATATGTACATTAGGGACGTGCATTTGTAATTGAAAGATTGCAGATTCGAATCCCTGACCAGCAAAGTATCACTGAGGTACCCTGAGCAAGGTACCGCCCCCAAGCACTGCTCCCCGGGCGCTGAATTAGCTACCTCCTACTATGTCACATTGTCACATATGAGTTAAATGCAGAGGACACATTTCGTTGTTATGCACTGTGTGCTGTGGTGTGTCAACAATGACAATCACTAAATTCTAATTCTACATTTCTGCTTTGAAGTTATGGGGGGGTTCTCTTCTTGAACAATGGCCAAATACAGCAGCAATCACCATTCTGGACTTGTGTAACGGCATTCCACAAGGGATTCAAGCAGTTCTGAAGGCAACCATGCCGCTCCTTATTATTAATAATGAGCATTATTATTAATATATTGTCAGGGATAATTTTGCCCATCCCTATATATCCACCATGCATCCAGTGTTACATCGCAATTTATGTTATTGCATGGGTAATATATTGATTTTGACAAAACCATTCGTGTTTATGGGTCATTCTTTAAATCTTTTAAATTGTCCTGCTTCCTGCACCCTATTGTAATATTAACCTTAAAACTACCAGACATTAAAGAAATCTATATTTTTTAAGTTAGAATCGAGGGCAGAGATTGGGGAACCAGCATCACCTGAAATTTCAATTAATTGTTAAGGCCAGCATTGTACTGTTCTATGCTGTTCTGTGCAGGCACTTTGCACCTTTGCATGAGTGGTTTGTTGGTACCTTATAGTCATACTAAATAATAGGTTGTGTGTGCATCAGATACATACACATAAGGTAAGCAAGGTGTGTTTTTACATGTGCTACTTTCGGTCCATATCCAACATATTAATTTATAGCAAGAACAATATTTTTTTATTCCAGTATTTTGTTCAGTGTCTAAAGTCAAGACCAGTAAAAATTCCACCCGAAGACGTAACCGAATCCACTCATATTTGGATTCCAATTGAACTCGAGTCCAAGTCTGGACTCCACTTCAGTCGCTTACCACAATATTATAAGAATGAGCTAATAAAAACCTAAAACACAATGTTAAACATGCTGGAACGTGGCTTTAGCATGGTGTTCAGCAGAATCTCGCCTAGGACACCCAGACGCCCAGGGCCAACCCTGACAAGATCACAGGGAATATTACTGAGCTACAGACATATGGAAAACACAGTTATGTCACATAGGCCTATTGCCTCATTCTTTTTTGCGCCTTGATAATATCTGGAATGTTCAAGAAGCGGTGAGATATCCTCCGGATGAACTTGCCGTGACAACCTTTTCTGTGTGTGCTTAACACCTAATGGCAGGAATACTTCTATAAGCTTTTTATGTCCTTACTCAATGTAGTGCAAATTAATGTGCGATATTAATACAAGCATCGCATGTCAGCTGGAAAATAGTCTTTCTCTTACCTTCAGTTCTGTAAGGAGTTTAAGCTTAATTCGCGAAAACATTTTTACTCTTTCACAGGAAAAAACACTTAGCAAGTTTTGAAATGTATTCCTTTTCAAGATATTGTAGTATATGTTTAAAAATCCAGTTTAAAGTTTACCTCCCCTGCTTTTGCATAAGTGTTCCATGCAATCTCTGGAATAACTATAATCAGGCATTTCATGTCCCACCCCAAAACACCGAAGTACCAAAAAAGTACCCCAGCTGGTCTGGTACTTTAGGTCCTGGAACTTTTGGAACTGGCACTACACCAGAAGTCAGTATAAAAGGCAAAGTACCAAAAGTTCCACACCAAAAGTACAGTACCTGGTGTGGTGGAAAAGCGCCTTTAGACAACTTTTTATTGATTCATGAATTCGTTATTTGCTTGTTTGTTTGGTTGCTTTTCTACAGGGGCCATGCGAGTGGCTATGAGGGCGGAGCCTCTGTGCCTGTGATTAGAAGGTCGCTGATTGGAGCCCAGCTACAGCAGAACAGTCACCTGTCCATGGACCCTTGAGCGAGGCCCTGAGCCCCCTGATCCATGGGCACCGCTGCCCCCTCACTGCCAGGCTTGCTCTTACTTACATGTGTGTCATGGGGAGCAAGACAGGGACGGTAAAATGAGAACTTACCCACAGGGATCACTCAAGTCTCATTATTATTAGGTATATACGGATAGTACTGAATGCAGGATAGGCGGCATTCTCCTGTGCTGTGATCCGCAGTCCAAGCACCACCGCGCTCCCCGCAGCAATCTGCTTGGTGGTCAGACTACATTCTTCGAGATGTCGACTTAGCCAGCTGCATTTCCTTCACACTGCTTTCGCACATTTTCAAATGTAAGCAATGGATTCCTTCATGATCCCGCAATCTCGGTCACTTTCCTTAAAATTCTTACCGATGCAGGCAGCAGTAACTACTAATATGTCATTTGTGTGAATCAGTAGCTGTTTTAGAGCTAAACCTCATCTTTCGCAGCCGTAAGCCCAGCACATCACATCAATGTCATACCTAGCTGGCATCAGCTGTCATTTGTAACCATTTCGGTAATTTGCACTGATGCATGGATAGTTATTTTATTATTATTATTTCCTAGAAACCACAACCAGAAACATGCGGTGCAAAAACTCTGTATTCTAGTTGTCTAATTGTCGAAAAATATGTGTGAGTCCTGGGTGGGGGGCAATCAAGCGGCAAATATTTTCAAGTGACTGACATGTGGCTCCTCACCTTAGATACGGAATTGTCACAGGTCACATTAATGGGTGGAGCAGAGAAGTACAACGATGGACACACCTCTGTGCCCGACTTATAAAAGGAAACAAAATTAACATCCGATTCACTGAAGAAACAGCTTCGACGACACCGAAGTCTTAGACAGCCTCGTCTAAAATGGGGAATTGCTTGCAGTGCATTGGTTGTTTTACTTGCTTGCCGAAGAATACTAATATTCGACCGAGTTTCCCGGCTGTGTGCTTCGTCTGGCAGATAGCTATGATCATCCTCTTCGGCGTCTTCATGCGCTATGATGCCGAAGCCGATGCTCATTGGCCTCAATACAAACAATCTCACAACATAACAAGCGACAGCGAGAATGACTTTTACTACAGATACCCAAGTAAGTGAAACACTACACTGTAACGCAAAACTTTAGATTAAGGCACTAACTGCAGTATACAGCGGCTGTAGGTTGAGGTCCACCGAGAATATGTGGCAGGTCAATGGGATACCATGTGTTGCGGTTGCTATCAGAGAATCACGCACGTAAGTGCTTTCGGAAATAAATAGAAAACTAAAAACAGCACAATTTTGCCGCTCGCTATATTTAGAGCTGAATTTTGATCAAACATTTAGTTATGGATAATAAAAATAATAGGCCTATGTTAGTAATTGCATTAATAATAATATTTATAATAATTTAATAAAAAATAATGATTATTTTACATCACCGAATGATATAAAAAGTAACGAAACTCTGAAGGTGTATTTTTGCTTAGCAATGCTTTATTTTGTAATAATAATAATAATAATAATAAATGTTGTCTTAGTTATTTAAGTTATTTATTGGTTTATTAAATAACCAACGGTCGCTTTTGCAGCCTCTTTCAATGTCAGTGTTTTAGAGTGATGGTAATAATGCATCATTAGTAATGTCACTGACCGAACGTACGTTTTCCTTCTTTGATTACTTAAGTACATGATCATTTGCAATTGTCCTTACATATGAGTAACGTGATCCCGTCTTGTCTGCGGGTATCACTTGCAGTTCGTGTGTTTGTAAGGTAAGATCATACTCAGGCTTGCTTTTGTTGTGTGGGAGCTGCAGACGGGTCCAGAAACCAACTTTACAGTTACATACAGTACGTAAACTTCCCGGTGGCCAGCATTTCGGCTGCTGTGCAGTCCTGCCGGGCTCTGTGGATTTTAACACCAAAATGGCAGTGGTTCATTACGGTTTTATGTTGTAGCTGTAATCAAACTCACGAATTAAAATGTTACCAAACTTTTATTTCAACCTATGTTCGCAGAGAAAATCAAAGCCCTCTATTCCTATAGTTGCCTAAAACACTACATAAGCTAAACTGATGCTCAAGGAGTGCTTCCCTCTTTGGACCACCACACATTTTGGTTCTTTTGAATCGATTCCTGAGCTGATAGAGAACCATTAAGTGCAGGTGCTGGTGCTGTGCTTTGTTACCTTAACAGACTGTAGTCTAGGCAGCACCTGTGTTGTGGACACCTGTCTTTACGGAACACAAATCTAAGGTTCACTGCATCTGGATTTCAGACTGGGGGGGAGTCCTCTGATGCTTTCCTACCAGTTGGTGAGCGTAGTTCTGTACCAGTGTCGCTGCTTTTTGCCCTGGCTCTTCCTAATCCTAGATAAGATTCTATACAAGAAACTGTGCTGCATCATTGCGGTCCAGCTGCCCTATCCTCTGGGGAGGACCCTGCCCTCCCGAAAAACACTCCTGTCATGTCCCTGTTCACTGCAGGTTTCCAGGATGTCCACGTCATGATCTTCGTCGGCTTCGGATTCCTCATGACCTTCCTGAAACGCTACAGCTTCGGAGCTGTGGGTTTCAATTTCTTGATCGCCGCCTTTGGTATCCAGTGGGCTTTGCTGATGCAGGGCTGGTTCCATTCCTTGGACTTTACTGATGGGAAGATCAAAATCGGAGTGCAAAAGTAAGCCTAGCGTCTCCATGAATGCCTGTCAGTTCGAGGTTATCTCTGGACGCTGACTCATGTGAAATTTAAATTAACTTTATCTTCTTGACCTTAATTCATCTTAAGGTAATTTTTAAGTTGGCAAGCCATTGTATGAATTCCTACGTTGTTGAACTCTTGCCAAGAGCCAAAGGGAATCACACCTCATAGGTCTGTCTGTCGAGTTTAGGATCGAGCAGCTCCTTTTTGGCGTTTGTCCTTGCAGTCTGTCTGACTGATCTGCTGAAATGTACAGCTGTGTTAATGAATCATTCAGATTCAAATTAAAAATTTATTTGTCACATGCATCATCATACATAGTACAGCCTGCAGTGAAATGGGTATTACATTCTCTGTGTTAGAAGTTTAACGTAAGGAGGTTCGGTGAGTGTCCGCCTCTGATCAAGTGCTGTCACTTTATGCAGCTTAATCAACGCTGATTTCTGTGTGGCGGGATGCCTGATTGCATACGGCGCCGTGCTCGGCAAGGTCAGCCCAGTCCAGCTGCTGGTCATGACCCTCTTTGGTGTCACACTTTACGCCGTGGAGGAATTCATCATCATCAGCATCCTGCATGTAAGTCACAGGTGACAGAACCAGGGAACAGAAATGCTGTTTACCTTAGAAGTCATGTTGGTTGTCTGCAGCTGGTCATGTGCAGCTGTATCTCTCTGTGACTCTCACCTCCGGGTTCGGACTCCCCTCTATCCTCTCCAGGCTCAGGATGCTGGTGGCTCCATGATAATCCACACCTTTGGGGCCTACTATGGTCTGACCATCTCCTGGGTGCTTTATCGGCCAAACCTGGACCAGTGCAAACGTCTGCAGGGCTCCGTGTATCATTCAGATGTATTTGCCATGGTTGGTGAGTTTGGCCTGTTCAGAAATGAGCTTCCTTGTGGTTGGTTGCGGATTTAAGTGTATCGGTTACCTAACAAGAATAAAAAGAAGGATGATGATAAAGGCAGGAGTGTAAGGTGACGGGGCTTCTGAATGTGTTTCCGCACAGGCACGCTCTTCCTCTGGATGTTCTGGCCCAGCTTCAACTCCGCCACGGTGTACCATGGTGACGGTCAGCACAGGGCGGCCATTAACACCTACCTGTCCCTGGCAGCTTCCGTCCTCACCACCATGGCCATCTCTAGCCTCTTCCAGAAGAAGGGCAAACTGGACATGGTACTCTGTCTTTTACTATTGTTGTCCATTTTGTGTACGAATCTTAAATTATTATACTTCAGAAGGTCTATTAGCGGTAAGAAGTCCGAGATCAGGACCTGCAGTTACTGATTACCAGTTCAGTTCTTTGACCTCTATGGTGTTTACAGTCACCCTGGATTTTATGTCAAGCTGTGTTAATTGACCTTGGCTGACTTGCTCCCTCTGTCCTGATGCAGGTTCATATCCAGAACGCCACTCTGGCTGGTGGTGTGGCTGTCGGCACGGCCGCTCAGTTCATGCTGACGCCCTATGGCTCCCTGATCGTGGGCTTTTTCTGTGGCATCATCTCAACTCTTGGTTACATCTATTTCACAGTAAGTCCGAGGTCGTCCATAGTCAGCCCCACTCATGTTCATCAGAGCTACACCATTGTCCGGAATGTAAAAACATCCAGAATGTGTTTTCCATTAGAAGGTACTGCAGTGATAATCACACGCTGTGAATTTCTGAGGAGACATGCCAATATTTATGAGCCACGTTAAACCTGAACTCTTCTGTGAATCTTGCCAGCCTTTCTTGGAGAAACGGCTGAAGATTCAGGACACCTGTGGGATCCACAATCTCCACGCCATGCCCGGTCTGATTGGGGGCATCGTGGGGGCCATCAGTGCTGCAGCCGCCACAGAAGATGTCTATAGCTCTGCGGGGTGAGGAGCCCCTTGCTTGCCATTCATAGTTCTTTGTCTTGTGGCTTTGGGCAGGATTGTCTGGTGCAGGGCACAGGGTACTTTGGGCACCATACAGAATGTGCTGAAGATATCCATCTCTTCTTGCTGCTTGTCTCCACAGACTTATCAACAACTTTCAGTTTGTGGGGCCAATTCAAAACAGAGTTCCAACCGTCCAGGGAGGGTACCAGGCAGCAGCAATGTGTGTGGCTCTTGTCTTTGGCATTGTTGGAGGACTTTTGGTTGGTGAGTACAGATGGTGAAACCAATGCTCCTTTAGCAGAGCTCCAACCAGAAAATATTGTCTTGCATACTCTTATCAGTGCCTGGAAAGAGGCAAGTAACTGAGGCCACAGCTCTCTAGTGCAAGAAAGAAGGTGACTTGAAGTGGTAGTTATCTGAACAAATAGTTAGCAACAACACTGGAAGCCCAAACTCTGCTCCACCTTTCTCTGCAGGCATCATCCTGAAGCTTCCCATCTGGGGAGATCCTGCAGACGACGGCTGCTTTGATGATGAGGTGTACTGGGAGGTAAGAGCTCAAAGTCAGCCAGCCTACACCACTGCTTTTGCACTGAAGTTTGTTACCAAACCATTTAAAATGACCTTATGCTGTGAACACTACCAGTGTAGCATATCGGCAGCTCCAGGCTTCACAACAGTTTGCTGCGGTGATGATGTCGACATTTGATGAAATCACCATTTTGCATGGCAAAATAAGCTTACTGATGCAATGGCATTTACAGCTGCCTGAGGATGAAGAGAGCATCCCACCTGTCCTGGAGTACAACAACCACATGACCAACAAGCACTGTGACATGTGAGCGTTCTTGGTTTCAATGATGCAAGTTTTTTTTCATTATCTGCACTGTTAAGTATTTAACCAAGGAGGCTTTGAAAGTTACTCATTTTCTCTGTCCTCAGGTCTCAGTCCAGCTTCTCTGTGGAACAGAGCTAGTGTCTCCAGTCAGCACTCTTCCACCTCAGCAACGGGCAAATCATTGCCTCACATTTTGGGACAAATAATAAATGGCTTCTTAAAGTTTAGTTTAGATAGACTGGGTATGTTTCACAGAGTGTTTATAATATCCTCAGTGTCTTAACAGAAATGTTGTTTTCCTTTCCTTTCCTGGATGCCTGTGCTCCCCTTTCCTAGATGCCTGTGCTCCCCTTTCCTGGATGCCTGTGCTCCCCTTTTCTGGATGCCTGTGCTCCATTTTCCTGGATGTCATATTCTGTGGCACTTCAGATCCCAGCTCAGCTGTGCGAGCAGGTTGCTCATATGCTGGTGAAACTGATGAAATTGCCGTTGCATAATGTCACTCATTGTTCCCACTACAGTCCTAACTTGTCTCTTTTCCCATAAACCCTTAACCCTTCTCTTTATAATGTTCTGTGTTTGTGGAATGTATTAATCAAAAACATCCTATTATTGTCATATAAGATAATAGTGTGACACAAGGCATTTACAATTTTTCTTATTTACATGTATCATTTGTTCTGGGCAGTTAAGTTTTATTTATGTAAACCCATTATATGATAAGTGCGTACTATTGAACGAGCTAAGTTTACACCATGTGTATAGACACCTTAGTTCTTCACATAAAACGCGCTTCATGCTTCTTTTCTATTATAGAATGTAGTACTCTGGAATAGTATGCTAAGGATGTAGTACTCTGGAATAGTATGCTAGGGATGTAGTATTTCTGTTTCAAGATGGATCTGGACTTTCTATATGGCACTTTTGAATTAGCAAAAGTTAAGTGTCAAATCACTCACTGTTTTCCTTGAAAATCCAAAGGTATCAGGTATACAGTTTCGAGAATTCTGATTATTCTTTTTTCCATTTCCATCCAGTTTATTTGACACGCACAATTCCCTCATTCATTTATTGTCTTAGTTGTGGCACTCTGAGTAAACCGAGGTTTCAATGTTTTGTATGTCAAGAATAGATGATTTGCACAGAAGCTTGTTCTCATTTCTAAGAAAACAATAAAGGGCTGCATACCTATATCCTGATGGCCCCACTTTCTGATCTAGATTGAAAGAAAATCTGTCTCCATTCAGCAGCCCTGCTTGATATTTTGCTTGAGTCAATGTCATGCTGATTAAGGTATAACAGGTCTCACTAGTTTAGTGAGACAACAGGCAGAAGCAAGTCTGGGCCTATGACTCATGGCAAATTTCCCAAGTGGAAATCATTAGGCTTAAGCTCAGATGGTTTGAAACAAGATCAGTTTCTAGGTGAGCTGAAGTCAAGCCTTGAAGGGATCTTAATTTTGGTTAATGGAATATCTATCAAAGACGGAAGGAGCTAGTCAGGTGGAATCTAAAGGTGATACCCGATCCATCACAGAACAAAGGCCTTGACAGATCTATGAATATCAGTGGGAAAAGGGCATCAGATGTCCACGGTTTTCCCCACCTGCCTGTGTGTTATTGTCCCTCCGCTTAGGCCCCTGAGCCCAGGAAGGCAGAACCTTCTTATGTTAGTGTCATATCTCCATTGTGCTTGACAGCTTTAGGACCAGCAGCAGGACCCTCACCACTGGCTTCTAAACAATTCAGCAGGTAGTAATGGAATTCAGATTTTTTTCGTCAGGACATGTTTGTCTGACGAGATGAGAGGAAAACACAAAACACCAAACAAGGAGGCGAAGCAACTCTTGGTGTCCTGACCTGCTAGCTGACCTGGCCGTACCAACATTACATTATTTACAAGAACTGCAAGGGCATCGTCTGCTGTAACAAAAAGTTATTGGCTCCAATCTCCCTCGACTGAACACTACAGAGCTGCAGGACAAGGACACAGGTGGCAGGAGTCATCAGCAAATCCTCCCAGCCAGGTCACTGCACTGCGAGTCTCTGAGAAGCAGTGCAGCCCGGAACCTGACAGCTTCCTCCCTGGATTGGCTCATGTGTCCAACACCTCAGATAACTATTAGAAACATCATGTGACTTTCAGACACATCATGTGACTTTCAGACACACCATGTGACTTTCAGAAACTGATATACACAACAACTATAATAATGCAGTGTTTGGATTATACTGCGCATTCACACAAGTAACACTTTCATCCATCTTCTAAGCATTTCTCTTGGTCAAGGTCTCCAAAGTCTATCCCAGTCAGCACAGGGCATGGGGCTGAGCTACATCCTGGATGGGATGTCAGAGTATTGCAGGCCATACATCCGGACAATTAAAATTAGCTTAACTACATGCGTTTGGATTGTGCAAAGAAACCAGAGCACCCAGATGAATCACACCCACACACCCAAATGCATACACACACAGAGATTTGTGATAGTATCTTAATGGGGACTCCATTCATTTCTATGGGGAAAACTCTAATCCCAACATGACAACCCTGGCCCCCAACCCAGCCCTAAACGTAACCACAAGTTTTTTTGGCAGTTTTGGTTTTTTGCAGTCACAGATTTTTATAAAATTGAATTTCCCCTTGTGGAGAATGAAAACCCCCCACAATGTCAATATAACAGGTTTTTATCACACTGTATGCCCTTCGCAGTGTGTTTCTGGCTCCCACTAAATTTACTTTCAATGTGTGCACAACGTGTACCCTTTGTAGTGTGTATCTCGCCCCCATTAAAAGCACTGTCACTGTGTGCACACTGTGCACACTTCGCAGTGTGTTCCTGGTCCCCACTAAATGCACCGTTACTGTGTGCACAATATACCCCCTTTGCAGTGGGTTCCTGGCCCCTACTAAATGCAATGTCACTGAATGTGCAGTGTACACTCTTTCCAGTGTGTTCCTAGTTCCCACTAAACGCACTGTCACTATGTGCACACTGTGCACCCTTCGTGGTGTGTTCTGGGGCCCCCACTAAATGCATGGTTCCTATGTGCACACTGCACCTCCTTTCTAGCATGTTCCTGACCTCCCATTAAATGCTCTGTCACTGCATGTACACTGTATGCCCTTCACAGTGTGTTCCTGGCTCCCACTAAATGCACCGTCACGGCGTGCACACTATACACCCATTACAGGCAGCACAAATATTCCACTTCAGATCCTATAGTTTTTTAGTATTGCACGAGTGAATTCATCACAAAGAACCTCAGGCTGTTGCTCAACCAGTGGTTGTATAATGACAGTGTCTGGAAAGACTGGCTCTTTTGTCTAAATAAAAATCTAAAATTAATATTTTTGGGACATAAGTATGAAGATAAGTTTGCAGGCTACAACCTGGCCAATAGGAAGCAAAGACACTTCATTGCTTGAACAATTTATCCAATTCTTGATTAATATAGTATAGGGATGGTTTAGGTGCTAATTCCTAATGATGAAACAAGGCTTCAGAAGCATAAGTTGTCAGCCTTAGCAAATGAAAATCAATTAAGTCATCACTGAAAAGAAGTGACATTAATCCCTCAGTAGTGCCACCCATCATGTTTCTCTATCATCCATACCCATCTCTAGTGTTTGGCTTCTTAACCACAAATATAATCCCTGACAGCTCACAGATTCCACACATCTCGAGCTTCTCCCCAACCTACTTAAGCCTAGCAGTCTTTGTGGGGACTCCATTAATTTCTACGGGGAAAACTCTAATCCCAAGATATATATGATGCAGTAAGAAAGTGTGAGTGAAAACTGCTTAAGATGATACAAGATACAAGACACACGTGCCTGTCAGTACATGCCCAGCAGAGTAATGGAAAGAAAGCAGGAACCGATATCCCACAATGCCCATTCCTAATGACAGGCCTTCCTGTGGACCATTTGAAACATGACCTCCATTTGTGATCAGTCCCCACATGGCCTTAGCTGGTGTCCACTTGCCTGAGGATGGCGTGAGGAGGTGATGAGGAGGCTGTATCCCTCTTTCAGCTGTTCGGTGGCCTGGCTGTGCCTGAGGATGACATGAAGAGGTGATGAGGGGGCTGTTTTATGGACTTTTCCCCGGCAGAAATAAAAACAATCACATCAAGTCTGCTGCTTTTGCTTTCCGCTTTTTGGATGTTTTCCGGCCTAAATGCTCTGGGGTTTTCCTCACCATATGCTGGCAGTCAGTAAAATTCTATTTTCAGCAAGGCTGTGTAAATGCCAAACCTCCATCCAGCCATCTTCTAACCGCTTATTCTGCTCAGGGTTGTGGGTTAGATGCCGACCAGCTACATTTTTTTTGTTATTGTAAACAGAAACGCAGCAAAACCATTTTTTTATGCATGAGGTCCTCCCTACATCTTCAAGTTAGAGCTGGGCCTGATTTCCTTCCCCCATGCTGACCACATACTGTTTGATATGCTCTGTGGAATGTGCCCTAATTATGAGATGACATACCTATTTGTACAGCTGGATTATTTACTGAACTTGAAGAGTTACCCCCAAGGGAAGCATGATGGTCTTTAAAGAATGCCTCCATAGTCTGTTTTCTTATGGCATGGTATGTGGCACATTGCTGCTGACAGGTTTTCAAACGAGAAGAACATTTCAGACATTCTTCTCGTCTCTTTTCTTTATATGCTGCGAACCAGGGGCGTGACTGTGGGTGGCTGGGTGGGGACTGGGCAGGGCCCACACAATGGGATCGTCTGCCCACCCAGCATCATTAGTGATTAGAAGACAGATGGCTAGTGGCTGGCTTCTAACTTAACACCAACAGGGCAGTGCTGTGAAGGACCGCTAGACACCATAAATTGTGTGCATTTCCTCATTTGCTGTTCAATGATTGTGCAGCAGAGTCTAATCTAGTGTGAGGAGATTCTGCACGTACTTCTACATATATGAAAACTCAATATCTGTATATTTCTGGTTCAGTATTGCACAGCAAAGGACCTAGTGAAATATTCATGGGTGTATTCAAGGTGGAGATTTCTAATCCAATAATTTATTTCCAGACATCCAAGAACACTTTACCATCCATGCAAGTATTAACAGGGCACCTTTAATGTCCATTTAAGAAAGAGACTGGATCATGACCGCTCCCAAAATGAGTTGCCTTATTAAATCCGTGTGATGTTGCCCTGACTCTCTGTCCATAACTTGTTCACCATCTCTTGTCCTCTTGCTGACTCACTGCTCAACAGTGCAAACAGTAGCAAACAAACAGTAGCAAACAGCTGCGGCGATATTCACCCAAGCGAATCACGGGGTCTATGACGTTATGAAATTTCAAGGATAACTGGCTTTGAATAACTGCTGGTCTTCTTTTTTACTTTCATTTTTATTTGTCCCCACTCCAGAAACCGCAAAGGGGTGGTGTTTACTTAGGGCCAGCAGGCAGCGTTGGGGTGGGATTCATTTTCGGCCCAGGAGTTTTATACCTGAGAAGTTTCACTTAAATATATGAACAAGCAATTTGCATGGTCGAAACAGGCTGTAAATATAAAAACAAAAGTCAAACTTAAATATAAAACTGAAACATCGATATGGATTATGTACGTCCACCTGACCCTCCTGCCTCCTCCCTGACGTGGACTGTTACTCGTTTGTCTTACCTGTCATTCCTAACCCTTGGGTTAATTACTTCTAGCTGCTTCGCGTTAGCTCCCTCATTAGCCCCGTATATATGTGCTTCCCAGTCCAGTGTTCCCAAGTACAGTTGTCGAAGTTGAACCTCCATGTTGCCAGTGCCCTTCCTATGTTTAAGTCCTCCTGTTTTGATCCCTGGTAATCCAGTTTGTTGTCAGTCTATGTTCCTTTAGTTCAAATAAACCCTTTTTGTTTTACTACAACACATGCCCTTGAGTCCTTCATCTCTTAAGTCTTGACATTATGATCTATAAAACTCACATTATGCTATTCTATAAAACGCTGTGTAATACAGTTTTTAATACAAATATAAGCAAGCAATTTGAGCACAAAATATAGGGTTTTAGCTCTGTGGATTTCTTAACAAAATATGTCAAATGAATAAATAAAATTATATGAAAATAAAACACCAGTATATTGCATTCCTACAAAAAGAAAAATTCTGCCACTTTTAGAAAGTCTGTACTTTTTCAGCCCTGTCCGGTCTCTTTCCATCCATGGTTTGAGAAACTTCCAGTGATTAGCCAAAGTGAGCAATTAGTTGTGGTACCTCTGCAACCAGACACTGTGCTCACTCAACTGTCAAACAGTCACACCACGTATTTGCACATTTCTCTATGCATCGTGGTCTATTGTGCATGTGTTTGTGTGTGTGTGCGCATGCACACGTGTGTATGAGGGAGAGAAATCTCACAGGGTAACATTCTGAAGGGTTGTTGTAGAATTTTAAACTTGTAAAAATTTTCTGTTTCCGACAGACTCAATTTTTGTCATGGTAGACGGAGCAGAATGACCAGGATCCAGGTATGCAAGCCGGATAGCGCTTTATTCTAGAAAACCAAACAGAGGCACCAGAAGGGATAGGCGAGAAGCAGGGTCGAAAAACAAGCAGGGAGGTCGTTAGCCGGGGAGTCAGTCCTACGAGGAGACACGAGACAGGAACACATGAGGGTACGGGAACGAGACAAGCCGGGGCCGGCAGGGTAGTCGGGTCAGGTGCGGGAACGGGTCTGGAACGGGAGAGAGAGAGAGGTAAGGAGAGGACACGAGGCAAACAGGCAGGGTTCGGAAGCTGGGTAAGACAATGGACAAAAGAGTGCTTAGTAAGGCTATGAAACATGAGCGCAATACTTCGCGTCGGACTGGTGACTACTAGTTGGTTTTATATCTAGCCTTGTTACAGGCAACGAGCTGCAGCTGGGGGTGTCCGCCCGTGTGGGCGTGACAATTTTATACTTGTCAAATTATTTTGTTTCCGATCAGCACAACAGCAGTGCAACCCACTGGGAATTATTATTTAATTATTATTTAAGTCTCCCGATTGACCACTCTGGGCCCGATCCTCCTGACTAGCCACTCTGGGCCTGAGCCTCCTGATTGGCCACTGCAGACCTGCTGGCAGGGAGCTGTTCCCCTGAATGACCTGGATCCATTTCTGCTGACCTGTAGATACCTGTTTTCTTGGTTGTACTTTGCTGGGTTTTTAGGACTCCTCAGCTTAGTTTGTACTAGAGAGCTGCCTGTGATTCTGCTGGCTTCATCACCAGAGCAACAGTGGTGTTTTCTGTTTTAGGCTCTAGAATTTTAGTTTCCAACATTAGAACACATCGCACGTGAGTTTCAGTTCAGTTTAGATTTTTTTGGGAGGCCAGAAAGCATTTAAATTCTGCAGATCACTTGTGTCCCTTCAGTTTCTAGCCTTTACCCTGCAGCCACTGACATTGCCTAATTTTTAATGCCCTAAAGAGGGATTAACGATTTTGGGGATTAGGCAACAGCCAGGTGTGAATCTTTTTACCAGACTCTCTCTGGTTATACAGACATTCCTAAACTGGTTCTGGTAATCATAAATTCCTTCAGATAAATGCATAAATTACACAAGAAATTTATTATTGCATGATTCAGTCGGACAGAGGCACAATTCCCACGCACGCACATAAGCCAGAGTCTCACATTCTTAGTGTAAAAGCCAGACAGCAGTTAATCATACTGTCCCATGCTGATTATAAATAAGGGAGGACAGTGTCTCAGTGGTGGGAGACCCACTCACAGTGAGTGTCACGTGACCTTCTGCATATGTATAAGTTTGCATGTGCATTGATGCAAAGTCATGCAGTTTTATGCAGGGAAAAACGACTTGTGTGACCAAAGGTAATAATGGGTGTGTCTGGCTGTGCAGTGAGCCAGCAGGGGTGGTGGAGAGATCCCCCACAGGACTTGAAACCCGCATTTGTTCAGAGGTTATCTCAGGGAAATTCCCATCAGTGGTCCAGCAGGCTGACAGTCTCCACTTTATTCAGGCTTTAGACGGTCGGGTCGTGGTGCTCCTACGTCCAGCAACAATACTCTTGCTGCATGGCTGATATGAATCCCAGAGACAATGAAGCTCCGCACCATGGCATTCAAGTGAAATACAAACCAGTGCTCCCACTGCCATATAAGTAGCAGCCCTAACCCCACAGGCCAAAATGCAGGTCCATAAGATCATACAAATTCCAGGTGCAGAAGAGAACTTCACAGGAACCTGTGGCAAGGCCCATGTCCTTATGGGGCCACTTTCAGGAGGTCCAGCAATATTGTCAGTTAAATGATAACTTGCTTGGGATTTAAAGCACTGATTAGTTACAATACAAAATAAAAAAATTTATTAACATAAATAAGAGTAATTAAGAGTGGAAAGTTCTCACTTACAAGCATGAAAGCTGGGCATCCATCCAGAATAAATTGCTGAGTAATAAAGTTGCCCTAATGAATTTCCCTAACTAAACTAATTTTTTTAATTTTTTTTTATTTTTAAGTTATGGTTGTTAGTGGTGCAAAGTCCATGTACGTCTGTGTAAGGCCCAACAGGATGGGAACAAGGGACTCCTGATATACGTTCACCTTTACAGACAGCAAAAGTGAAATTCAGAACTACACCACAAGCCCTTCTCATAGGCCTTCTTCTCATGGGCCTGAGCTCATAGCCTTGTCTCTCATGGGCCTGCTTCTCATTGGCCTGCTTGTCATGGGCCTGTTTCTCATGGGCCTGCTTGTCATAGGCCTGCTTCTCATTGGCTTGCTTGTCATGGGCCTGATCCTCTTGGGCCTGCTTCTCATGGGCCTGCTTGTCATAGGCCTGCTTCTCATTGGCCTGCTTGTCATGGGCCTGTTTCTCATGGGCCTGCTTGTCATAGGCCTGCTTCTCATTGGCCTGCTTGTCATGGGCCTGATTCTCTTGGGCCTGCTTCTCATAGGCCTGCTTGTCATAGGCCAGCTTCTCCCTGGCCTGCTTCTTAGTAACACAGTACTGCCATATTGGGGCGTGCGATGGCTTGTGGTCAGCAAGCACCTCTGTGAAGCTGAAGGGAAAATCCCAGAGAGGATCACACAGTGGAGATATACGCTGGGAATCTTCTCCTCTCTCAGACAGATTTCATTGCTCTGTTGGGATCAATAATCTAGATTTCAGCAGCTGATAATTGCTTTTTTAATATTAAATAAATACATCTCTCTCACTAGATATACTATGATGACTGCTGAAGATCAGTATTTTTTGTCAGTTAAATGCAATTTCATAATATAGTTATAATACAACTGTGAAGTAATAAGAGAACAAAAGCTTCTGAGTCATATTTCATGCAGAGGGAGTATGACACTGTGCTCCATGCACTCAGATGTATTTTGGAGTATCGTTTGAGCTCATTGAAATTCTGGCACAAGATGAGAATATGGTATTCATTTAAATTATATTAACTTTAGAATATTAGTGACATTAGAATAATTATTTGTTATGCGTCCTATAGTAGAACTCACCTTTACTACCCAAGCGAAATGTCCCAGTCAGTGCTCCCGTATCTGCTTAGACGTCCGTGAGAGACCCTTCTTATTTTTTTGTTGGTGTTCTCAAAGCTTCCACCAGGTGGTGTGTCAGATACAGGTTCCAGCAATGACACTGAAAACCACACATCTAGTAAAGGAGATTGGTTAAAGAAAAAAAAAGGCTTTATGTTTCCTCGCATGATCCATGAGCATCGTATGATAAATCGACGCCCGCAAAATGCCCTTAGCATGTGAGTGTCTAATGACAGAGCAGAATTCCATCCTAGGCGTGACCCAGCTACTGCCTTGTTACACATCAAATAACTGAGCTCTTCCCTAGGGGCCTGTTACTGATAATGGTTAAATGGAAGATCTGTATGATAATCCACAACATGACGTCTGTTGCATTTGTTTTTTCGTTTGTGTCCAACATTGTTTGGTCCAAATCATGAACCACATTAAACAATAATTTATTATCTCTGCACTATTTATTTACTGCCTGTGTGCACCTTGCTTGTTACCATGATATTAAGTGTACTATATGTTACTATATGTGGAGAAACGTTGTTTCATCACTCTTTGTACATGTATGAAGCTGCTGATGACAATAAAGGAACCTTGAACCTTGATCACCTGTGTTGTGTGCAACGAACTG
Source organism: Isichthys henryi (assembly GCA_026776945.1). Taxonomy (NCBI): domain Eukaryota; kingdom Metazoa; phylum Chordata; class Actinopteri; order Osteoglossiformes; family Mormyridae; genus Isichthys; species Isichthys henryi. The sequence continues at coordinate 13,057,820 of JAODJX010000020.1, read as the reverse complement.
CACAGAAACTCCAATAGCCACTGGACAACAGTGTCTATTAACTTGCCATCTGCGTGTTCGCCAGTGTTAACAAATCAGCTAGAAGATATAAACCCTCAGTCTCCTTGCAGTAGGCTGATTATCCTTCCTTATAAGGGAAGTGCTGGGTCCCACATACCACAACACATGGGCTTAACTATACTTAACCATATAGTCATCCTTAAACCTTGTGATCACAAACCAAGTAAACAAGGAATCTCTGTTTGACAAGTACAAGTACAAAGAATGGAAAATCGTAACCCATAAAATCAACCAGTTTATCTGGAAAGGTAACCAAATTCCAAATGAGGGTAAGTGATATGTCATAAAATATTACAGCTTCAGTGTGGTCAGCATGGAATGATGAAGGTGCTTCACTGCTCATTTTCAGAGCCTTGGAGTGGATTATGTTAGCACAGACAGTCCTATAAAGCCGGTGGGTGACTGCAGTAGGAAGGCTTCTGCTTTAATTGAGTACAATATCCACCGGAGCATACAAACACCCGAGTCTCTGAAATGTTTTTAAAAAGATGCCCGTTCTCCAGAAGACTGAGGAATGCTGTTAATCGTGTACAAAACGTTTGAAACTGCAGAGGGCGCTCTCTGCAACGGGATACTTCATTGAAAGTGAAAATGGATATTTCAAATGTTTTAAATCCTAAAGGAGAATTTTAGCGTAAAAGCTAGGTTTATTCCATGCGCGTGCGTGTGAGTGTGTGATATATTTATGTCGAGTTTATAGGCGCGATAGCACATTTAAAAATAACAAGTGTCAATCCAAAGGGTCGTACAAAAAGAGCATTAAAACTAGCAAGACAGACATTAAACAGACTCAACTGCTATTTAACAAAAATAAAGGAGTTTTAGGACGATATTTAAAAGTGATAATGCATAATATGGCAAGTTTAATATAAATTAGAAATTTAGACAGTAATTAAGAGAGACCTACAATGACAGAATTGAAAACTACGGGAACTATTAAAAACATTAAACAACTAAAACATCAAACAGACCCAAATGTTGGGAGTAAAAATGAGTTTTAAGCCGTAATTTAGAAGTGGTAATGCAGTTTGTGACTGACCACAAATCTCCCAAAAATCCCCATTTAATGTCTTAAACCGGAAAAGTCTTTATGCAAAATGGTCAGGCGCTCTTAGGGTCTTCCCAGCCAAGAAATAGGCCTAATTTAGATTTGCACAATGTTTAGCTCTCCGCCCTCTGTCTGATCAACTACAGAATATAGGGATCACTTTACAAGCACAGTAAATGGAATGATTAGTTAGTGCGGTGGTTCTCAAAGTCGGTCCTCAGGCCCCACACACAAGTCCCACCTGTCTTTCAGCTTCTGATTGACTGAACACACCTGATCCAAGTAATCAGCGGTGTGCAAGGCAGGGATAGCTGAAAAACAAGCAGGGCAGTAGGGCCTGAGGACCTAGTTGGAGAACCACTGCGTGAATGAAATCAAAGTCCTGTGTTTCAAACAGAATGCGCATTTGTATGTTTTGGCCATCCACAATGATCTGAGTTGATTTTATGAAACGTAGACGGGTCACTCATGGAACTGACTTTTTCCGAATAATAACACAAAACTTTTGGTAGAAAAAGTATGTTTACAGTGCATTATTTGTGTGTTTCGGAATCCATCCATCCATCCATCCATTTTCCAAACCGCTTATCCTACTGGGTCGCGGGGGGTCCGGAGCCTATCCCGGAA
>JAODJX010000020.1:13044666-13055985 GCA_026776945.1 Isichthys henryi | reverse complement strand
AAGCAATGGGCACGAGGCAGGGAACAACCCTGGATAGGGGGCCAGCCCATCGCAGGGCACACTCACACACCAGTCACGTACACACATGCACTGTTTCGGAATCATGTATTGGTATTCGAGTGCATCCCTACTAACTAGACCCGTGGTTTTCAAACGGTCGCGCACTGGTGCGCCTTGGGATCTGGCCTGGTGTGTTGTGGAATTTGGCTATTCTAATAATGTTTTACTTGTATAGGTGTGCCTTACAAATACTTGTTTTCATAAATGGTAATCGTAAGAGCGATCTTTTTCCTGTTTTGCTGTGTGGCTGCGAAACATGGACGCTATCCAGTGACCCAAGAAAAGACTAGACTCCTTCGGTACTGTGTCTATTCGGTGAAACCTTAAGTGCCTGCTAGTCCGACTTTCTGTCAAACCGCCGGGACCCCGACGTGTTGTGGGACCTCACCTGATAAATGTTGAGACTTGCTTCAAAAATGCTTGCGAACCACGGAGATCTACACCGGCTGGCTAGCTGGCGAGCCCCCTCCTTCGCCAGTCCGAAACTGTAGATGAAGCTGCTCCGGCAACAAGGCATAACACTTCCTCCATGTCCTCGCGTTTTTCTTTTCTTTATTTTTAAGAACTTCTTATATCCTTTGTTCTTTTGTAAAGAAAGTTATTTCTGTAAAGTAAAATAGTCAGCAAGCTACCACTAAATGGCAATAATGACAAGCCTGGTACCCAGTGCTCTCGCTATCTCGTGCTCACACAAAGTCCGCGCGTGCCGAGTTGTGTGGAGAGCCGTTGCTTGCACGAGGACTCAAAACGTACATTATTTATATGGGCTTTAAAGAAAATCCAAATGACGGGTTTATAGATCAGATTATTATTATTACTGTTCTTGTAAAGAATAAACGAAAAGGTGTAGGATATATTTTCAAATTATATATTGTAAAATACACAAGGCAGAAATAATACAGTTAGTTTTAAGGTTAGAATTTAAAGTATGACAAAACCCACTCGGAAGATCACCGCCCTAGGCTGTCTAAGTGAACCATCCTACAATGTAATCAAGTGGCCTCGGAGTCTACACTGATACAGCGAACATCACGAAAACTCAGCAGCATATAACCACATACAAGTTAAATATTAGGTTCAACATGGAATCAAGTATGAGAAAAGTTTCTAATGTATACACTGCAACAGATTCAGAAATCATAAAAACATAAAATTAACACGTTCGTTAAACTTAAAATTGTGTCCTGGATAGAAAATAATTAAGCCACACAAACAAGACATGTAGGTGGATCTGCATGAACCTGAATACTCCGACGGCCGTTTTAATTAATAAAACCACAATTACTAAGGACTTTATATCTCTATACGCCTCCTTACGGTAGCCCGATGAAGCGCTTTAATGACTGGTACAAAAAAACGAATGTCTATAACAAACTATAGAACCCCCAAAGCGAAGTTGTCTGGACTTTAGGATATTAAATTAGCATGATGAGGAATTTAGACGTGGTTCAGGCTCGAAGGGGAAGCGGGGGGGTGTGAGGCTGGACCTATTCATGACAGGGACAGGGTCAATAGGTTGGGGAAGTTCACAGGGCTGTCGCCTTTATTATGCTAACGCGGAATATACGCCCTAATGCTCAATGTCTGCGAGATAAAAATGCGCGAAGCACAGTTCTGTGTCTTACGGCCGTCGACCCCCCCGCCTTTACATTGTCGAGTTGGGGGGCAAATCACCGTCAGCTAACGACCAGGTTGTTGAGATATCTTGGCTTCCTGCAAGGATATGCTTTTGATGTCGTGGTGTGGTGGCCAACAAAACGGTGTGTATCTTTTGCAGAGATACCTCCGGGTTTGCTCAATATTTCAACATACAGTTATATTCGCATTATCTGACACGAATCCGTAAAATTCGCCATCTCTCGCATGTAAGTTTATTGTCCTCTGTGATTTCATCTTTGTATCATGCATACACCTGTTTTTACATCCTTGAATGGGGAACAACTGCACTGAATTAATTCTATTACAGTTCTTTTAAAATACTTCTAGCAAACAATGTGCTAGTTCGATCATGCATGTGAGCCTGCAGTAATTAACTAAGGCATCATACAAAGGGCCGTATTTATTGTCAGTGAATAAATGTGACGTGATCCCGCAGTGCCATGTGACCAGGTGTCTGTCTGTCATAGGAGGGCACCACAAAGGGGCGTGGCCGAGGCGACCATGAAATATCTGTTTTTGGTTTTTGATTCATACGGGCTCACTAAAACATTGCTAAAATGTTGTCATAGCTGTCACCCTTTCATAGATTATAAGATAAAATATGAATCAAATTTAGTGGATTTTTTTGGTCTGTGGTCGTGCGCAACCGTGTGATATTCTGGGTATATTCAGAGCTCAGATAAATATTCATTCACGACTAAAGGATAAGAACGTGTTTCACGGATTGACAGCAGAATGGACCGCACTCCTGTCCTGTCAAGTCCTTCAGTTGTTCTCCTCTTGGGAGGGGCCCTGACAGTTTATCAGACTTGTAACCTCTGACTTTACAGTAAGCTGCCCTTAATTCAAAAGAGATCGGCGCGTGTTTTAACAGCGAAGGCTCAGCGTGTCCCTTCACGTGCGAATTGCGTGTAATATCACAGGTTAGGATGTATCTCAGGTTAGGTTATATCTCTACTCATTAGCATTAGATAGGTTACTTCACCGCGTGTCTGATTACTTATATACATCAGCATGCAAGTTTTTTTTCCCTGAAACAGAAAATAGATTGCGCTTATTATCGGGAAATGAATTGTGAGGCTATACTCAGTAAAAGAAGATTCGTATTTGTTTTAAACTGTATTTAATCCATTAGCGTGTTGGTTTATTTATTTATTTATTATTTGGTGCAGTATCACTAGTGTCAGTATAATAGCTATTTAATGTAATACACGCTGTGTATCAAAGACATACTAATACTTACATGATGCCGTAAAACCTGACGCACGTTAATCGCTCTGCTTTACCGCTGACAGATGAATATCCAACAAGCAACAGACTAATGAATTTTGGAAATGCGTATGTTCTTGTATACTTTTTAATAACATCATTGAAAGGAATTTCTTATTGAAACACGGTTCCTTTTAAAACGGGACAGTAAATATGCCATAAACTGTCAAAATATTAAACGCGCTGCGCTAAAACGGAGACTCATAATAACAGCAATTCAGAATATATCATACTGAAAATATCTACTGGCAAAACATGTCATTTAAAAATTATTGATTAAATTAATATTTTTATTCTATGACAGATTTTTTTATAGATGTGGTGAAATATTTCGCATTGCCTTACTTTGAATGCATATATAGCATTCAAAAAGTTTTATAAAATTTAAAATCTGCATTTTATTTTATACAGCGTCTTTCCACAACAGACCTTCCACAAAGCGGTTTAAATTGGCGTTTTGTAACGAACAGAGGGAAGATTTGAAAGCTGACCCTGGTGTGTTACCCACAATACACGGTGCAGAATGACTGCTTTAGGAGATCATTTAGAAAATTATTTATGCTTAAGATGCAGGCACAGCAAAGCTAATCAGGTATATGTTGGTCCTGAGGTGCTGTAAAATATAATCGAAAACTCTGAAATGTAAATGTTATGTTGTGTAAGCAACAAATAAACAAGGCTCACCACAAATATGAATACTATAAAAGGGACTATTTACATTGTTGTTCAGTGTGTTTAATTGTGAATTTAAGAAAAATATTTAAGGACAGTTTAAAATCATCTCTGACCTGGAAGACAATATTCTCACAGATTTCGAGTGAAAGAGTATTTATCGAAAACTGCGGCCCATTGTTTCCTATTATCTTTATTTATTCTGCAATGTTTGAATAAGTTTGTATTATCTTAAGTTCTCTGCGTTCACATCTACGGTTATTCGTTGAATTAAATTTTATTCAATATGAGAAAATCAATTCAATCCGCGAAATGACCAGAATTCGGTCAAATATTTCTTGTTTTTCACGGGTATAACTTGGTGACTGACCGTGTGAAGGCAAACACTCGATGAGTGGTTGTTTCGTGCAGCCAATCGTTTGTCGCGGGACAGAATTCGGCCACAGACAGCCAATCATAAGTGACATATGGTTTGTTCAAAACTGAGAGCCCCCCATACTAAAGCGATTTAAGAAAATTTTGGTCACGTGCACAATTAACACACGCTCAGTAACAGCATTGAAAGTATTCAACTCTTTCTTCTCTGTAAGATATTTCTTACCTTTAAGCCGCATTGGGTAGGGGGAGGAAATGCAATGTAACGAAGACAACAAACCAGGCTGTACTTGACGAACTGTTTTGTCTTGCGCAGTCCATCTAAATTACATCTCTGGTTCAATATTTATTTTGTTCGTGGCTAATTATTTCGCAGAATATGGTGTTTTGCCCGTAGATTTACTGAGAATAACGCGGTGTCACGCGAAACAGGAGCATTACACTGACCGGTGCTGGAAGGGTGCTTCCTTACACACAAATACACCTGTCTTCCAAAAGAAGAATGTTTCTGATATTCGGGGGAGGAAGGGTATCCTTTAACCTGCTATTTGCCTGCTATTTGAGATTTAAATTTCACTTTACCTCTTTACCAGGAATTTTGTCATTTTATCACGAAGTAAAGAACAACCTGCTTTCTGTTACATTCGACGCTAATAACATCGTCTTCATAATCACCAACAAGAAACAGAACAGCAAAAATAACACGAGGCTTTATTTTTAGATATATTCTTGCATCGGATAAATGTTCATAAATGCACATTTGCCATTACTTTATATAGTTTGTGTAAATAGATAGGCCTGTGTAAATTACCATTTGTTTGAAACAGAATAAGGCAGGTCAGCCAGACTTGGTGAATTAATTTATGGAGACGTAACCAAAGGCCAGCAAACGGCAGTTTCGTTCGGAGGGTCCGAGTCCGCTCGCCTGCGCCGCTTCTCACCGTCCTATTCCATTCACGTCCCGAGCTTGTTCTTCCACTGCAGCTATTCAATACTTCATTAAATCTTAATGGCAGCTGGTAGGGAGGTCATTGAAAACAGTCTTTCTCACACATTTTCATGCAAATCTGTCAAACTCCGAAGAACCAGAAACAAAGAGCGCCGTGCCGCGCTGTCGTGAAATCCAGTGGCCGAAAGGAGCTAAATGTAGCGGTTACGCGAAGAAGAAAAAGTAAGAATCTTATTTATAAGCCTGTGAAATGTACACGGTTCTGTCAAATGAGATTGATTTGTTTCGAATGAGCACATTAACTTCCTCAACTGGTTTACAATTCGGTCAGTTTGCTTTTGTACCCACACTGAAAGACGCTTTAGTAACAGCGAAATTTTCTATTTATGAGAGTATAAATCTGGCTATGACACGGCTACTTTTATTTCTTAGAATTACCGGATATGTTTTCGCATGATTCCTTAATATTAATTGCTGTGTAACTATGTAGCGTACCTGCTGCGTCACTTTTACCGTCTCACACAGAAAGATCATTCAGCAATTGACTTTTCTTGTGCTTTTCATACTTTTTTATTCTTGTAAATGATTCGCACGCATTTCCCTTCAAATCCTCACTGGCTGATTCCAAATGATGCATTTTATCATCAGAATACCACGGGGAGCAGTGCAATGGCACCGTGACAGCTGTAGGTGGCGCCATGCCCGACGTATATAACGGAGGGTGTTCTCCACAACCCCCCAGGTGCCTCCGCTAAGCAGGTACGGCGCTGTCCAGGGTGCTAAGATACGCAGATGTTACAGACAGTATCGGTGGCCCATTTCCTACTGCATGCAGTGAGCTCATGTTTACTTACTCTAACGCGCTTAATTTCTGAACATTAAAAAGTGGTAATTTAACTCTAAAACTAGTCATTTGACTGTCCTGTGGGGACTTAATAGACTGGATTTTACTTGATAGTTCCAATTAATCAAGGATTTCTGTTAAGAAGTCCCCAGATCCGGTGATGAATTTCTTTCTTCACTAATACCTGCCCTATTTCCATGAAGGTGTTTGGCTGTGATTTATTTACACTCATCAGCAACATGGAACAATAAATGGTCTTTGGATGCATGTGAATGATACTTTATTTTTTTTCCTGAAATTAAAACTTAACGTACTAAAACATTTGTAAATATCCATACAACCGCTAATATTCTAAACATTTTCAAATCAAAGAGGTGGTCTCCATTATATCACTGCAGAAGACGATCATTTTTTTTTAATCAAAACACAAAGTAAGACAAGTGAGAATTTTGAGATGTTCTCCTTTTCACATGCATGTAGGTGTTTGATGATCCTCATAGTACACCAGCATGCACCAGTGCATGAAGCATGCACCAGTACATGAAGCATGCACCAGTGCATCAAGTCTACGAAATACAAGTAACGCCAGTGATTACGCAGTTTTTCTGCTCCACAGCTGCCTAAAGCCTGCTGGTTACACCCCCAAGCTGCAGTTCACTGCCTGCTTCCCCTGGAGGGTCTCCATGTGCTGCCATGATGAGCTTGGTGACCCAGCCGGTTGGGGGGGGGGGGTGGTGTCTCTCTGCCTGATGCGCATTGCACCTGCAGGATGAGAGGAGAGTCAGGAGGCCACCACATGTTCCCAGCCTTGCACACTGTGCCTCTGAGAAGAAGCTCTGTCTTCCTGGGTTCACCTGTACCATTACGGTTGGGTGTGCAGTTCCTCAGCTGTGCATTCACAAACAATCACACTGTGCACTGTGGCTCCCGATTACACCCTGCCTTTAATTAGCAGTTGTTTGTGTACCATTTGAATCCTGTTTTGTGTGTATTGATTGTACGTGCTCTTCTCATGTTCCGTGGCTAACCAAAATCTTAAATTGCCCGTACTGTATGACTGTGTGTGTCTACGCTGCTCAGACTGGCCCTCTCTTGCTTGGACTAGACTCTTAGCAGGATAAGTAGGTATAGGATGGGTGCATTGGGGCCTGTCCTTTGTTTGCTTTAGGCACATAATAAGAGTTATAAGCTAGGGAATGAGCCACGGCAAAGCTGGGTCTGCTTTGGCCATTAAATAACTCAGCTCAGGTTCACAAAAAAAAAAACAAAATACACCAAACTTGCATTTCCCATAATACCCATAGACTCTCATTTAGAAACAAATTTCATTGACCTGTTATGAATTGTAGGTGAACATACTTATAAACAAATACATTTCTTTGGCTATTTATTTTATAGTTTGTATTCCAACAACATAAGCTTATGCTTATGCTAAAGTAAAAAGTAAATTAAAGTTTCCCTAGCTGGACACGATGCACTGTCAGCTATTTTATTTCATTCATCACTGTGCATCCACCATGCAATATATCTGTGTTTCCACACACACACACACATACATACAAGCACCCATGTTTGTATTCATGTCGTCGTGGGGACTGCCAATTCATTTCTATGGGCAAAACCCTAATCCCAACAATAAGAACCCCTAACCAGCCCTACTATAAGTAACCCCTCAAAGTATCCCCTGAGAGCGAGTATCCCCTGAGAGTGAGTAAGTATTCCAGGCCCCCGCTGCCGTTCGCTGGAATCTGGGTGTGGAGGTTGGGGGCTCAGACACTTTGACATGTCAGCTTTTTCACCAGCGCATTGCTGCCTTTGCCTGCGTCTCCCCTGGCAACAGCGCAGACCAGGCTGGCTAAGCGCCCCACAAGATGTCGCATTTCTACTGCTGTGAACGTGAACTTGTCCCGCATGATGATTAGGCTACAACGGGTCACCGACAGAATGAGACGGGAAGGAAGAAACGAAAGGACGATTGTCAGGGAGATTAAGGCACTTTAAACAAGTCACAGACAAGGCCAGACAAAGATGCCGCATGTCTAAAACTCCCCCTGGGGTCTGGGGTCTGCTCTCCAGGCTCGGTTATCGCTGCTGCTTTGTCATCGTAAAATGCTGGAACAATCTAAAGCGCTATGGATGGATTAGACTTTGTTCTGAGAATAATTTTATAACAGCCACAAAAGTATCTGAGCAGATCATTAATTCCAAACAGTTCAAATTAAGGAGAGGTACTTCATTTCGAAATTGGCAAATTAATTCTAATTTCTTAACAAAAGCATTAGTTTTTTTTTTTTTTATAATTCTCTAATATTTAAAAATGCTTATCATTTTATTGACTTAAAGGCTACATGACCCATCACTCCCACCAAAACTGGGAAGTTCAACGCTAGTAAAGATCGACCCTGACCTACCATGAATGAAGAACTGTTTCTGTGTGCAGGATATAGACAACCAGTGCTAAAGCTGTTTACATCCTGGATATGCAGTGTCAGAAAAAAGGGCCCCAGCCCTGCTACAGTTTTGTCCCCCAAGGTACAAATAGCATTACTGTACCTTAAAAGGTACATTTATCTATAGCTAGGCTTGAGGGTACAGCCCCCTTGAGGATAAAGCCCCAGTGACAAGTAATTGTACCCTCAAAGGAGTAAGTTGGTACTTTTTTCTGACAGTGTGAACTATCATCTACATCGAGGAAGCTCTCCTCACGGCTTTACTTTAATATCCTTAATATCAGCAATATGCATTGAACTATTGCCCATATTATGAGTACAGTTTTATGGAATGACCTGTACTAAAATTAATTACTTGATAAGCAACGGAAAATCCATGGCGAGGTGTGCAGTTACACAACGATAATCAATGACAACTTGCTGTAATGTTGCAGTTGATTTTTCCCATAAAACCACACACCTTGTTTACACTGTGGCAAACAAACAAAGCACAATCATAGAAATAACAAGTCACAGTTAATTTTTCAGAAGAAAATTATATTTCTATATAATTTTATTTTATATATATGCCAATAAGAACAACTGTTTATTTATCAGTAAAAAGGCACACAGATATTTCTATTAACATGTTTAATAAAACATCAAAAGACTTTAACATAAAACTGTTTTTAGACTGGCAGAGCTACCTGTGTGGTTACATGAAAACACTCAACACCCATGTGACATCTCTGCACCAATACGAAAACAGTATTGATCAAAGACTTCTTCAGATGACCATGAGTGCAAAGTAAAACAGCAGCAGTAAAACAACAGCTTCCCACAAATTTTAGGCACTGTGCTATGCCTGCAGACTCTGTTATTTCTGAAAGCACTCCCAGGTGCTCCAGTCAGGGTGGGCTGAGCTGGCTGCAGACAGCAGACCTGCTGGGCCACCTTTTCCAGATGCTTGGGCAGCCTTACCTGCCTTCCAGCAGCAGCCGGGATCTGGGTCGAGGCAGACCTTGGAGGCTCCTGCAAAGCCACTGTGTCATGATATGATAATCCTGCTGATCCCCGCATAAGAAGGGATGTGCAGTGGAGGTAAAAGTTGGCTGCGGATATGGGAGTGAACAGGGGAGGCTGTAGGGTTTTGTGTTACTGTGTTTTATTGTGGATGCCGGGCCGTAGCAGAAACACCACCGGATGCTTTAACCGCTTTTGCTGTGCCAGCTGCTAGATACGGTATTGGTATAGACATGGAAGCAATCACAGCAAATCCCCAACATGTTCACACACGCACACGCACACACACACACAGACATTCCTCATGTAAGCATCTGCTCATGTCTGGCCTGGTCCATGGTTCCCACCCAGCCCCCTACGTCTGCAGCCCAGACAATGAGACAGACGGGCCGGGGGCCAGGGGCTGCTCACAATGCTGCTATTGTGCAGGGGTGTCAGCGAGCCCACAGATAATGTCACATCACCAGTGACGCGGGGGCTACGGTCAGGGGTTAACATGGTGTGGGGCACTTACAGTGCGATGCTGCAGCCCGCTAGCTGCTAACGGCTAACACCGATGCGGAAGAGTGCCATCCCGCTGGGGCTGCCACTGCTCTTGATCTTGACCTCTGACTCAGACCCCCAATTTGACCTTGATCATCTCAGCTCTATTCAGCCAAACACGGAGGCCGCGTCTCACAGCTCCCCCTGCAGGCCGACATGATCATGGCCCTAGAGCATCGAGCATCATGTCTCTCATCACTTTACCATGTGGTTTATCGATGGAAATAGGTCACATGGTAGTTGCCATGGGACCAGCTTGGTAATAACAGTCTGTTTCCAGGGCTTTTCTTCACTGCCCCCCCCCCACGATGGCGACAGCCCCCTTCTCCTTCTGTGTCCTATTGGAAGGAGCAAATAAGTCATACTATTGTCAGAGAGATGGAGGAGGATGAATAGGTGCCTCTGCCCCCCCCCCCCGATCCCCAAAATGGCAGCATTGCTACAAAGTACTTTGCTTTCCCGCCAGTTTCTGTGGTGATCCCCTACCCACCGGCTGCGAGAGGCACCACCATTCAGTTTGATCACATGCATTATCTCGCCATGTGACAGTAATTACCATGGAAAGCTGGGAGACATAATGAATGGAATACAGGAGGGAAGCGGCATAGGGCCGGTGTCCCAGTTCTGCAGATTCGCACGGACCCACAGGTGCATCAGCCCCCACAGGTGCGTGAGCCCCCACAGGAATAGCCACAAATTCCTCTTTAATTCCAGCCAAGGGTCCGCATCCTGTAAATGAGGTCAGCGGAGATTACGTACCACCGCCACGCCTCACACCCACGCGACGGGGGAGCCACATTCCCGACGCGCGTCTCCGACACGCAAACGGCGCACGACGCGTGCAATTTCACTTTGTGTAGAGAACACTGGTCCACGCCACACCGTTACTCTTCACGATCCCGCCATTTGCACCAATTAACCTGCTACTGCTGTCGACTTCTCTTTCAGCAAATGAATTACCAGGGTAAAAAATGTATAACACAACAAATGCATTGTGAGCATCCCGACTGTAAATAATACATCTTGAAAGCCCACGTCCTGCTGAAATGCGCTGCTGCCTACAGGTTTCACCAAGTCAGTTAAAATCCTCTTCCCAACGCTGGATTATGTCATCAGCTTTTCGCTCCAAATGCCTGGCCAGGTCAGCGAGATTCCCTTGCATGTAAATCTGCGCTTTAGTGTCTTGGCCAGAAACTGGCACTGCGGATAGCTGCATACCTCCCTGGTTGTGTGGTGCGATCCTGAGAGTCCTGGCCAGACACCCCATAAATGTCTGTGTCCCACTGGAGCCTCTGTCAACACCTCGCTATACATTTATTATAATACCATGGCCTTTGTAGTCATTTAGAATGTGCTGGCACTGAGCTGGGGGCAGCGGGGGGGGGGGGGGGGGGCGGCGCCCAGTCTGCGCCAAGCGCACCCCACCAACCCCTGGTGTGGAGCTTTTGGTAAGGGACCTCCAGCATGTTCTGCTGGTCAGAATGTGGTGTAGGGTG
>JAODJX010000020.1:12984133-12995594 GCA_026776945.1 Isichthys henryi | reverse complement strand
CTTCCGGGATAGGCTCCGGACCCCCCGCAACCCAGTAAGGATAAGCGGTTTGGAAAATGGATGGATGGATGGATGGAATCTGAGCAAAATTTCTACAGTTTCATAAACAGTTGATTGTATGAACAATGTCATAACTTTACCAGTAGTTTTAAAAAAGGTTTCTGTTTCTTTGATTTCTCTAGTTGTCTACCTTCTGCCTGCAGTTGTACAGATAACATACACTATTCCTTTCGGTCTTGGCCTTTTAACAGGTACCCCTGTTACACATGTTAATTAGATAGCATGCCTCCATGTATTCAAGATTGCATCTGCAAGAGGAAGTGACAGACCAGTCCCCCCCCCCCAACCTCAGGAAAAAATCGAATGGTTAGACATATTAAATATGGTCTGCAAATTGATCCACCAGCAAGCCTATCCCACCCCCCGCTTGCTTGGCACAGTTTACCCCCACCCCCCTAGATAGTCATTTTGCTGACTCAGTAATTTGAAACTGGAACTGAGCCTGAGAAACGACATAATTTCCTGCGGCAAAAGCACAGCCAGGTCGGAAATGTATTACATGTACAGTGTTATACTATTTTAACATTAATTCCAAAAATATGCCGAGGTTCATTAGAGTTACCAAATTGCCTGTAGATGTGTGTGACAGGTGTGTGCGTGCTCTCTGTGATGGGTTGGCGCCCCTTCCTGGTGTGTCCCCTGCCTTACGCCTGTAGGATAGGCGCGACCCTGAATAGTGGTTTCAGAAAATGGATGGATGGATAATTTAAATTCTTCGTTGTTCACATATTGTTGCACACTTGTGTATCATATAGTGTCCATGCTGAAAAGACGGCGATCACCTGAGCCGAATGAATTTGCTTCATGTAAAGCATGGAATTCCCCAACATACCTAATTCTCTATCAAAAAATGAACAAATTCACATGATCTCGCCGACCGAGAGGTAATTACTGTTCTCTGGTCTGTGGTTGGTTGCTGCCTCACATTACCTCATTTGCCACAAAGTTAAAAACTTTAAAAAGTAATGTACAGACACAACATAACGAGAAAGCATCAAATTCAATATTTATTGAATATTTCTTTAAAACGCTACAGGCGTTCAGTTTTCTTTCACGGCTTTCTCCAATAGACTGTATCGTGATCAATGAACCCACTCTTCAGACATAGTGCTTCTTGGGCATCACTTGGCCAGCAGGTGTCACCTTCATGCGATATTTCAAAACATGGAACCTATTTCGGAATCAGTTGTTTCACTTGTTTCGATCTCTCAAAAGCCCCGTTTTGCCAATACTGCTAGAAAATACTCTGCATGCAACGGTCCAATGTTAATTTATTATACCTGTTCGCTAATGATGACGATCCTCCGGCAAAACCTTCTGCTATTCCCGTTTTACTAAGCCGGACTTGTGGGTCAAAAAACAGACCGGAGCCCACCCTGCGGAACATGAGACGCTTCGTCGCGTCGGTGGCGACTCCGAAAAGGTCGAGCCGCTCCATCGGCCTCCCTTCGGTCGCCCTTCGGCCTCCCTTCGGCAACGAACGTCAGCACTCCTGCCGGCTGCTGCACTGCATAGCCCCGCCCAGCGCCGAAGCCCAGACCGACCGTCTCGAGACTATCCGCGCGACAGCCGCAGCCGTTTTTTTTCTCGCGAGGAAGGACGCCATTATCGGAATCGCACAAACAACACGAGAATTCATCATTCAAACGGTAATATAAACCGAGCTTGAGCTGTTCGTATCCCGCCGCGGGAACCCTGAGCTGAATGGCTGGGTATCGCGGTCCCGCCGGCCGAGAAGTGTTAGTGGATTTCGCTCGACATTACCACTAGTCTTTACTGTAATTACGACCAGAAGCCCTGCGACCGACATTTTGCGTCTTTAGCCAGCCAGCAGGCGCCGGGGCCTGTGTCGCTAGCCGGCTAGCTAGTTAGCTAGCTGTTTCATGGAGCATATCCTATTATCCCCTTACAGCGTCCAGGAAAAAATGCGTGTGTGTTCTGCATCATATAACATATTAGATGTTTCATTCAAGACATATGATTAAATAATAATATCGGAGGGATATTCGCTAGGATACACAGCCGGCTACAGAAATGCTAGCTATGGATTACGGCTTGGATCCAACCGACAAAGTACCTTCTCCCTGACTATTTGGCATATAGAGCAGAAATCTAGCAAGCAGAAATGGACAAATAATGCTGTGGTCAGTTAGTTAGCATGAACTATGTCATTCGCATGTATCTGTGGCAGCAGTTGCCTAACAGTTTCTGTTTAATGCCGCTTTTGTGTTTGCCGGACAAATGCCATTGATATTTATTTACGACTTTCTAAACTCCCTGACTGTGTACTTTTCCCTTATCAGCCGAAGCACACATTTTAAGTTACAAACCACAGTACAATTAAGGCGTAACATTTTCATAGGGTGACATTAAAATTAGCTCCAACCTAAGCCACTAATAAACCCTGGGGAACAGCCCCGATCCGACGCCCGACGATATTACTTTGCCTAGGGGCAATTCACACAGACATTTTAGGAGTGTGGGAGAGTTAGGATCTTCAGAATAAAACCGAGCTCTGTGTAAATGCATGTAATCACAGAGGCATTAAATAACCCCCGAGGCTCTATGGACATGCCCCCCTCCTTGTTCACACCTGTGTCTTATTCCAACTGCAATTTCTGCTATGGTTACAGTCAAATAGTATTTGCCTGGGTCACGTTTAAAGAAATCCAAGAAAATGGACTGAAATTGATATCCAACATGTTCAAAAATAAAAATATATTTATGAATGGAAAACGCAAGATTTGCTGAAATTATTTTTTTTGCATGTTGAACACCAGTTCATTACCATAATGGCCGTAAACCTTTTTTTTTTTTTTTTTACTATGTTAAAGCTTAATTTTATATGCTTCTTTAAAATTCCAGCTAATATACCGGTTTTCTGACAAAAGGCTTCATATAGGACAAGAGCAAGGCAATTTTAGAGATAACTGTGACTAACACGTGACTGTGTGTATTCTACCATACAGTATTCAGTGTTTATAAGTAGGGTATTATTGCCAGTACCATGGCATATGTTTTGAATGCATTAGTAATTCAACAATACTAAAGTAGGTTAAAAGTGAGCTTGACGCTAAAGGAAACCGGTTGTTAATTATGGTAGGAACACACAAATATTTATCACATAAGGAAATCAGTAATTGAAATTATGCTATAATTAGATATATATCATTCAATATCAATGATTTCTAAGCAAAGGTAATACTGATTATTTAAGTACTGGCTCTCCAAGCTTCTGTTTGGTATAAGATGTTAGCGGGAATGTGTCTAAAATGGTTAACTGATGCCATCAGTTAGTGTGTTAATGATAGAAGACATCAGAATTACCCTGGGTGACAAACTGGTGCTCAAGAACCTTTTGTTACTGCAGGTATTATGGATTTTCACGGTTCATACTCATAATTGCCAAAACTTTTTATTGAATGATACATGTAATACTTCTAATGTGGAATATGATTTATTTGTGTATGTTTTCAGGGCATCTGGCTTGAGAGGTTATACAGGGGAGTCATTCTATGGCTTTCTGTGTCCTCTATCCACTTCCTGCTGGCCCATGATTGGTTAATGCCTTACAGAGGAGCTCTGTAATTAGTGCATTGTTAGGTTTTGTGGCACCGGCAGTCTTAATGATGTCGGAGCAGGATCTGGTGGAGATGGTTCAAATTGCAGTGGGAGACTTGAACCAAGAGGAACCTCCCGGTAAGATGCTTCATTGTTCCCCTCATTTTCCTACAACCTGACACCATTAAACTCACCATTTACAAACTTTTATTTTTTCAATGTACCCTTGTTATTTGCTATCACAGAGCAGTATACACATTACATAAGATTAAAATATAAATCCACTGGTGATATTGATTGCTGCTGAGGATGCTAACTGCTGGTGTGATGTCTTTAGTTGTGATCGAAAATCATGATGATGGCGATGACAAGCCAGAGAGGAAACGTCAGCGGGTGGAAATCAACTGTCAGGATTCCTCTCTGAAGGTACACAACTGCATTATGGGTATGCTGTCACACACCTTGCATTGTGGGGCACAACACAGTCTGATGCACTGCATAGAGCACTTCCTCCTTCATGTTAGTATCATGTCATATATATATATCTCCATACAGACAGATACAGATGATGGGAATGAAGGAAATGAATGTGCATTCCTCTCTGTGTTTAGTTCACATAGGTTTCACTCTTCATTTTTGTTTATGGGGTGGTGGTGGTGGTGGTGGGGGGGGGTATTATCTCCCCTCAGCCTGCTCCACAGAGCCTCTTAATCCCTGTGGAGGGGGGGTAGGGTTATGCCAGTGTATTTACATATTAAAAGATGTCACGTCTCCTGATTTTTTTCCTCACTCTACGTTATGAAGTAAGATATTTAAATCTCTGTCTTTAACCAGGGGCTTATGGAAGAGCATATTCTTAGGTCTCTCTCTCCCCTCTGCTTTGGTTTGCAGTCTCTGCTGTACTCCATTAATCAGACAATCTGCCAGAGGTTGGAGGCCATTGAGGCCAAGCTACAAGTCCTAGAAGCGGCTTGTAGGACACTGGAGGAGAAATTAGATCTAGTGATGAATAAGAACCAGGGCCCCATCCAGGTGCCCATGGTGGCCGGGTCCCCACTGGGTGCTACGCAAACCTGGAATAAAGTACGCTGGTGAGTGAGGAAGGAGACCAGGCGCAGGACCTACAGTGACCTCTCTGGGGCTTCAGCACAGGGCTGGCCTGCAACCGCAGTGTGCAGCAGCTTGGCCCTGGGCAGATGAAGGAATCTGATTCAAAATGTTTTAATAGCAGCTAGCGGGCAAATTGTCATTTTCTTGTGTGCCAATAATCCCTTTCTTCATTCCTTAGTGTTGTACCCCAGACAAATGTAATTGTGACTAGTGACCGGCCAAAGGTGGTGGGCCAGGAAGAAGCTACTATGCAGGGGGCAGAGTCACTGGAGAACCTTCTCAGCAAGTGAGTGTCATCGTCCTGTTGTGGCCACTGTCATTCAGATTTCAGAGGCTTCCAAACACTCCATGGAGAGGCAGAGCCTGTGCTAACCATCCTACATGTGCTCACAGCACAGTGACTGGACGGAGGCAGAACACAATCCTGGTGAAGGTTCCTGCACCGGAAGACAGTCAGGAGGACGTGGAGAGTGGCTCAGAGGCAAGTGACTCAGTGTCCAACAGCGGCCAAGCCTCTGGCCAGAGCGCCAACAATGTCACCTTCATCACCCTCAACTCTGAAGGTATGAACTGCACATGCAACCTAGTGCAGAAACGCTAATGCAGTGCAGACAGTTATTGTGTGAGGGCATACTGACCATTGCTTAATAGTCTTTGTAATTGATATTGACGGAAGATGAGAATCTTGTTTTAGGTTGAAAGGGGCTTCAGCAGATTACAGCACTGAAGGATTAGGCTTATGAGTGGGCAGGTGTCGATTAAACTTGTTTTACAGTTTTCTGTCTCATGGGACATGGTTCAACCATAGCAGAAGTGCATAGCTTTAGTCTTTGCCCTCTCCAGCCCAAATAGACTGGTGGTATCACTTACGCTTGTTCCTTTTTTTGACACTAGAGGGCATTTGATGCCTGTTTTAATAGTACAGCCTTCTGATTTTTTTTAGTGTTTCAGCAAGTAAATGCAGGCTGAGCGTTTAGCTGTGTCATTTGGCATCCTTTCACGTCCTTGACTTGATACTATTAAGAGCTGTGATCTAGAGAAGGAAAGACTGAGTTTCAGGGCAGGCCAGCCAAGAGGAGCTTTGTGTCTCTGAGAAGAGCAGCCTGTATTCAGACCAAATGACGTACAAACACAACGTTTTCCTGTGTCCTTTCTGGAATTTATTCACCAAAGAAAGAGCTACTTCAAAAGGGAGTGTTTCTTAAAGGAATAAGTCTAAATTTCTTTAATAGCATTATACCGTACTGACATCCCGCTTAAAGCCAAGACACGGTGAATTACTGTTATGTGAAATACTGTGGTGCAGATAGTAGCCCATTGTGATGACAGGATAATCTACACTGGCTTTAATTAGCGTGGCGCTCTTGGGGGTGGCTTTCTGCGGATGGCAGACTGTGTCGCGGGCCTGAGATTCTACAGACAATGTTGCATTGTTTTCCTAAATTGCAGCAATTTGTAGTGTCACGGGCGACATGCTTTTCACCGCCACAGATGACAGGCTATTAGCAAGATGGTCTTTATAGTCCTGGCTAATTTGAGAACCTATGCCCAGAATAGCCTTCAGTACCAGTATAGACCCCATTGGTATATTTTAAGTATTAATAAGAAGGCCTCTACTGCACTACCCTAGACAGATGGATGGATTAATGGATTAACTGTAAGGCACCCCTGCCCCATCCCCTGTGCACCCTTTACCTTTACAGAGGACTTTCCTGGGGGCACCTGGCTGGGCGATGAGAACAACCCAGAGATGAGGGTGCGGTGCCCCGTGTCGCCTGCCGACATGTTGCACATCAGCACGAACTGCCGCACGGCAGAGAAGATGGCCCTCACACTGCTGGACTACCTGTTCCACCGTGAGATACAGGCCGTGTCCAACCTGTCTGGCCAGGGCAAGCATGGCAAGAAGCAGCTGGACCCCCTCATGATCTACGGCATCCGCTGTGAGTCCTCTGCGCCTCCCCTTCAGCATACTCAGACCTCAGATAACTTTGCCCCCTGTCAGACCTCCAGTAGGGTGGATGTGGTTATGTTTAAGCTTTCTTTGTCTAGCAGCAAGGATTGCCTGCTGTGTGTGGTGATTGGCTGTGGGATTAGGAATACACAATGGTGTTGGCGGTATGCCTGCCCTATCGACTGCATGGTACCAGTGCAATCCCAGGCACACGTACACACACGCATGCACACACTTTGCCTGATTAGGCAGATGTGTGCTATTCGTGGTGTGTATATGCTTGTTGTTTTTGGCTGGTGTTAAGCAATTCGCCTTTGTCAAAGAAAAGAAATCAGAGCAATGAGATCTGCAGACAGTAGCTGTGACACCTGCGTACTGACACACAGTGTGGGATTGCAGTCTTGTGTGAGCAGCTGCCTCGTCCTGAATGAAATACACCATTGTTGCCAGTCATAAATAAGCGACGAGCAGGCATTCTTTGGCATGTTTAAAATCGCATTGTTACCTTTTGGCTGTTAGGTTAGTTGCTACTGTTTAATTCTTGAATGTTTAGAAAAGTTGTTTGCATGGGCATTAGAGGTTTTCTAAGATAATTGCAGTAAATCAGAATGCCATGCATTTCACATTTTGACAGCTTAAAATCCCCGCATTGACCCCCTTCTTTCGGTGAAGGTGGGCGTCCCCAGTGTTGGCACATGCCTGTGCCTGAGGCCAGGGGTGGGGAGGGAGTGCCCTCACCCACAGTTCTCCCCAAGCTCCAAGGGCCTTATTAATCTGCCCTGAGTGATGCTGTCAGCTCAGACAAATTCTGCCACCTTCTCTCTGCCAAAACCAACAGGCAGTGTTAGCTTGATGTGTCCTTGCAATGCCAGAGCCTCGAGTCAGGTAGAAATGCACCGAGAATGCTGTGGTAGGTGCCCCGACATGGAGATTGGCATGATGCTATTTTTTCAAACAATATTGTTTGCATTGTATATGAGGCCACTTTTCACTGAGGGCTTTCCTTTTAGCTTGTAGCTACAAGGATCCCTGTGTGTGCCAGTGCATTATTTTGTGCCTGCTTGCACATACGCAGATGCCTGTTTATTTAAGAGCTGGGCTGGTGTCCTGAAGTTAGCAAATTCACATCTTCAAAGGCTTGACGATGCTACAGATAGACTGTTTAATCCCTTTCTCCTGATCTTCCTTAATTCCTTGATCTTCTCTCCTTTCTTTACCCCTTTTCTGCCCCTTCTGAGTTTCAGTTTGAGTTTATCTATTCCCTACAGCTTATCCATTCTTGCTGGCCTTGTGTCACCCATTCGCTTCTACCTCTTCTTGCCTTTTCTTTCCTGACAAATACCCATCTATGATGTCTCCTCCCTATCCCTGGTCAGGTCACCTGTTTCACAAATTTGGGATTACGGAGTCAGACTGGTACCGGATCAAACAGAGCATCGACTCCAAATGTCGGACGGCCTGGAGGCGGAAGCAGCGGGGGCAGAGCCTGGCCGTCAAGAGCTTCTCCCGCAGGGCCCCCGCCTCGCAGACCACCTCAGGTACTGAATTTCGCCACTTAGTTCATGATCCCAGCAGTGACCCCCTGGAGCTGATTGTGTCGTATTAAATCGCCATAATAAGTTGGCAGGCATTTCCTCTTATCCTCTTTTGGGATTTGGTTCTGTGTGCCTTTGTGTCTAGTTACTTCAGTACATCATTTAGTGCAGAAGGCTTGTCCTGGTAACTGCTACTGTTCCAGCATTAATTGATTACTTTGGCTAATACAACATACTGATCTTACGTCTGTATTTGTTTTTAAAAGCCTCAGATAATTTGCAAACAGTATTGTTAATAAAAATGTTATATACGTGCAGCTGTTTTTGCCTTAGGGAAGAATTACGTAGACCGGAGGTTTTCAACCTGGAGTAGAGCAGTTGCTGGGGGTCCACAGCAACTGTTAAAGCCCCCCAGGACTTAAGTGGTCAGGCATTACAAGTAGGGGGTCCCTACTTCTGGTCTGTTTATTTGGAGCTCCCTGGTTTAAGAAAGGTTGAAAAGCCTTGATTGAATCAGTGATCCTATTAATTCCAGGGGTAATAGCAATAAAATAATGAGCTCATGAAAAGTAATTAGGGCTTTAGCAATTAAGGTTTTAATAGGAAAAAGTAAACTAAGTATTTAAGTACTTACTGCAGTGCAAACCCACTCAGTGAGACGCAGAAATGTCAGGGCGTGTCATATCGTAGTGATAAATCAAGCAAAGATCCCAGTCAGATTGTTTCCGTTAGAGACTCAGCTGGAATACAAACCAGCATACAAACAAGGTGTAAAAACCTGGGTCTAGAACCCAGCAGCATTTGGGTTTCAGGAGGGACCCATGACACAGCTCTGCATGGCTGGCTTATTTGAATTCTTACTACAAGGGATGGTGTAAAAGAAAAGGAAGTGAGGTGAGACGCTCACTGTGCTGGAGCAGAGCCAGGCATATGGATATAATCTGCACCCTCCACATGATCACTCAGCTTTTTCCTTTGACTCGGGGTGATGGAGAACCAAAATAGCCAGTCCATGGGGGGGTACCTCCCTTGGCCCTTGTGTGGAAGAAGGAAGAATTCTTCACTGCCTTGCCTGGAGTGTTCTCTGTATGGAGCAGCTCCCTCCTGGAGAGAAGCAGAGACCACACTGGGCCTGCCATCCTCGTGGGGGGCTCCTTTTATCTCATCTGGGAAGATGGGGAAAAATATAAGAGTGAAACATAGCCAGGGACTGGGAAAACAGGCACCCTTCAGCTTAAAGAGGCGCTCAGCCTTGTAGCCACAGTCCCTGCCAGTGGTCAGATCTGACGCTCCAGGCACCGTCCTCATGCGATGGGATTGTGAACACACAGTCAGAGCCGTGGAAGCAGAGCTTGAGGCTGGTCTGACCGATAAATTCTGTTTTCTTTATCATTACGATATGAACATATGTGATAAATGCATCGCAAAAGACTGCGATACACATTTGTAAATATATTTTATTTATTATTACCATATATATAAAACGTCTAAAGCCAATTTGTTTTGTTATATTACTAATGTATATTCAGCTTAGTGCAGCAGTGTATCTGTTAAAGCAAAATGACATGGGAACTGTCTAGTTAACGTGCACACTTCAATATTTATTTATCACAAGTCATCATCATTGCAATATTGAGCAATATTGGTACATATTGCAGACTTGCCTTGTATGCTGCGCCTAGTTTGAACTGACCTCTGGCTTGTGTCCCTGTGCTTCCAGAGGGGGCTGCATTGGCAGGGTCATCGCCGACGGAGACCTCTGCCCAGCAGGCACTGCATTACGCCCTTGCGAACAGTCAGCAGGTGCAGATCCATCACATAGGGCAAGATGGACAAGTGCAAGTGGTTGGTATCTCTCTCGCTCTCCCTCTCTCACGCATGCACACCCGTACACACATACACATACACTCACACTTACACTCATACACACACATTTGTATTCATATCTTTGTGGGGAGCATCCATTCCTTTCCTGTGGGGGAAAAACCCAGTCCTAGCAATGACAACCCTAACCCCTTCCCAGCCCTAACCTTAACCATAAGTAAGCAAACAGAACCATAATATTTACATAACCCACACACGCAAAATGCAGACTAATAGGTCAGACACAAACCAAATTAGCGCACACAGCAACAGATATTAATGCAGACATACACACTTGCAGGCACAGATGAGATGTATCGGATAGCTTCAGCACACACTTCGCCTGACTTTGTTTGTTCTCTGTACCGATTTGCCCGAGGGTGTCATATAAATATGCTAACAGTTATTAGAGAGATGAGTAACATCAAAGTCATGAATATTTCCCGAACTGTGGCATCACCTTGGCCTGAAGCACGCAGCCATAAAATTGCCCGAAAAGCCCGGTGCGTGTCACTCACTGGCTCTTCTTACAGATCCCTCAGGGGCACCTCCACATCGCACAGGTTCCTCAGGGCGAGCAGGTCCAGATCACACAGGACAGTGAGGTGAGTGTCCCTCAGGCCGCTGCCTCCTGTAGGTTTGGGTGTGGGGAGCAGAGGGTGTTTTTTGTAGATTGAAGCATTCCCGTATGTCTCAAATTGGTTGTTGAATCGGGGATGTTTACTTGTGCTGTGTTGTGCTGGTTTGGTTCTGCTTCTGGTATTCATTGCATGGCATTTTGGAGAGTGGGGGGTGTATCTGTGTGTCTGAGCAGTGGTGTCTGTCTGGTCCTCATGATATCCCTTTTTGTCGTGTCTGTTTCACAGGGAAATCTGCAGATTCACCAGGTTCATGTGGGCCAGGACGGACAGGTGAGGACTCTGCTTTTCCTTCGCCAGTTGTCCTGGTGGGACACAGCTGTTGATGTGACTCAGCTTGTTGCTGCGTTGGACTCTTTGTCCTCCCCTCTCATCAAACATAGACACCATACAGAGGACGTGAACTGAAGTACAGCCCTTAGCTCAGGATATTTGAGCCATGGTTTGGATTTTTTGTATTTTTTAGTGCAGGATCCAGATTTTACTCTCTGCCTTAGTGTTTTAGGCTCTGATTTCCTGGTCTTGGCATACTGGTCAGGAACGAGGATACTGGTATGCAGAGATAGTAAAGAGATTTACATTTTTTAGTTCTAACTGTGATGGAGCAGGGAATGGTGTGATATGTGAGGAGGGTGGCACAGTGGGAATGGTGTGATATGTGAAGAGGGTGGCACAGTGGGAATGGTGTGATATGTGAAGAGGGTGGCACAGTGGGAATGGTGTGATATGTGAAGAGGGTG
>JAODJX010000020.1:12958929-12979295 GCA_026776945.1 Isichthys henryi | reverse complement strand
CAGGCGGGGATTCGAACCCGGGTCCCAGAGGTGTGAGGCGACAGTGCTAACCACTGCACCACCATGCCGCCCCCCTTTAATTATCCCTCTGCTAAAATTAGACAGCCGTTATTCATGGCCAGGCTATTAGGCACTAAAAATAAGCCTGACTGAGACTGTCTGGTATCCATCGTAACAGTAGCATGAGCCACGTAAAGAAGCCAGCTGCGTTTAACCTTAATTGTAGGTAATTTGCTGGTAGAATAGCCCTGCCTTACACCCGTGATGGCTTGCAAAAGGAGTAGTTCAGATCTGCAGGGTGCTCTGGTTCTTGTTTTGATCCAGAATCCCTGCCTGAGTGAAACTGAGGGTGTGAGATGCCTGGCTACAGTGCCATAATGTATGGCCAGATGAGAAGGCCTCAAGGAGAGTTCGAGATGCACCTCACTGACCAAGGAGCGTTTGAGATGCACCTCACTGACCAAGGAGCGTTTGAGATGCATCTGACTGACCAAGGAGCGTTTGAGATGCATCTCACTGACCAAGGACCGTTTGAGATGCACCTTACTGATCCTGTCGCACAACCAGCTTCCATTGTAACGTTGACATTCCGCTAAAGAAATGTATCCCGAAGCTGCTTGAACCGTGCAAGGGATCAAATACCTTTTTTGGGTCTCGACTGGACTCAGTCTCATGCAGAAATTCACATGCTGGCAAAGGGATCCCCGCTAGGACAGAGTGGTTTGGTCGCTCCTTGTCCTCAGATGTTTGTGATCCTTCCAAGCTCCTCCTGTAACCCAGATCTTCTTGGTAAACTATTAAGGAACTGAGAAAAATAAGGAAAACTCACTTTTCTTCACAGAAAACCAACTACAAAAGTATTGCAGATTTTATTGGTCTGTGCATCACTGTTTTAAATGTGTCACATCTGGACTTCCAACAAGCATAGTGATATTATCATCATGCTTAATAGATATTATTTAACTGTTATATGTAGTCTATTGCAGCATTTCTTTTTTTGTAGTGGGAAATAATACAGCCAGGGGTCAAAAAGTTTTAAAGCAGGATGCATAAGAAGTTCTGATTGATGGTAGATACCACTGCCAATTCTTCCGTTAGGGTCTCGATGTTCCTGTGTCCCCCACTCCACTCCTCCAGTGGTTTGATCCGCACATCTGCCTTGGCTCAGACGTCGTGTTAGCGCAGATGTTGTGGGCCGCTGCGGACCATGCGGGAAGCGTTGCTGCGAATGCTGTTTCTGCGCTGAAGCTAATAATGGGAAGCAGATTGGCCAAGCGGCCCCCTTGCCGGGCCCTCGGAGTGGTGGAACGGAACACTCACAGGCCAAGCAGGAGGTGGTGGTCTCAACCAGACCGCCGGTTATTACTTCACTTTTATTTATGTAGCCCATAGTCACGCATGAAAATAAGTAAAAGGGGGGGCACTAGTTTAGTTTCATTCTTCCCTTTCTGAACGCCTGCCTGGAAACTTCAGTTAAACGTCCCGCCAATTGATACTGTATTTCTGTTTACGTCTCCCCTCATTTGTATTATTATTATTTCAGTGCCAATGTTGTCACTGTAGCTAGCAGGCTGGTGGCGTTGTGGTTGAGAAATGTGGCCATAGCTTACAGGTTCAGATCTGTTGTGTTTGTGTCTGTGGTGGGTGGGACCGCTAGACACACTGCCCCCTGGAGGTTGAAACTGGTATTGTTTCCACATGGATTATCCACCAGGACTTCTCATACATTATGATCTGTCAAAACTGGGTAATGGTTGCAGTCCTGACTAAGTGTGTGAGAGATTGCTTTTATGTGGGCACTTATCAGGTGGAAGATATTTTTTGAATTCATGAAAATCGAGAGGAAGGTCCATTAGCAACTCTAGTGGCCTGTCACATTTTGGGTATGAAAACGAGGCTCTGTGAGACTGTTGTGATGAAAATGCCAAAGGCCAGTTTTGTATACTGTCTTCTTGTTGTCTCGCCATCACGCTGGTGGGTAGTTTGTTTGCGGTCCAGGTCTGTGTGCTTGTGGTCAATTAGAGCACATTGGTGGTTCAGTCACAGTGATAATCTGTGCGTTTTGTGGGCAGTCAGATTTCTGTTTGCTGTGTTCATGGTTAGATTATCACAGCATGTTGTCACCAGGGGCACTCTAGAGAACTGACAGAGATGCCTTTTGATGTGTCCACTGGCGTTCGTCACTCATGTTAGAATTGTTAGCATTCAGCTCTCATCTGTAGGAGGAAGGAGCCGCTATGGCGATGGGGCAGAGTCTCCCACTGTGCCAGTGGGGTTGGGGAGGCTGTAACTGAGGTTTGTGTGGCATTTTTCAGCAGAAATAAAAAATAGGGAATGTTGGCATTCCGACTGTTCTGTACACTAGTCTGAAAGAAGAAAGGGGCATTGAGTGTGCAAAGAGGAAAATGGTGGGGGGGTCGGACCATTAATCGCATAATCTCTTCAAAGTAATGTGCACATTCGGTAAAGGTTTACTCAGGATAAATTCTTTAAATCCTGACACCTTATCTCTAAGCGCACTGCTACAACGGGCCCCATGTTCACAGTCAAATCGATACTTCTGCTTTGTTTTCTTGGTTTTGCTTGCGTTTTTACAAGCAGACACTTCACGGTATGTTTACTGGGGAATGAGGAAAACAGGCAAGGCCATAATTCCAGGGAAAATCCCTCCCTGGCTGAGTGATGTCTTATGGGAGCGTAACATCTCAGCATATCCTGCTTAGAGATCAGAAGCTCAGCGTGTCCATAAAGTCTGCAAGGCCGGCTTGTCTCTCATCGTGTCTGTGTTAATGCTTTGCATTTGGCTGCCTTTGCTCCACAGGTGTCTGCGTCCTCCTGGCGCTGATGTCTGGGGAGTGAATATGACCTGTACTTTTGCTGCAGGTCCTCCAGGGGGCGCAGCTGATTGCCGTGGCCTCGGCGGACGCGGCGGCGGCGGGCGTGGAAGGTTCCTCGTTGCAGGCCAGTGACATCCAGGTGCAGTACGTCCAGCTGGCGCCCGTGGCTGACCACACTGCTGCCGTGCAGGTGAGACCGGGGGGGCAGAACTGGGACCCTGTCCCTGCCGCTGACCCGACAGACAGCTGCCCAAAGGGTGCATGTGCCGCTCTGCACTGAGCTAATGCGTGCTGCCTGCCGTGCCATTATGCCATCTTCTCATGGCTCTAATGCTCACGGTTCACCTCAAATTTTATATACGTGTCTAAATTAATTGTTATTTAACAGAGGCATGAATTTCTATGAACGGTAATGGCCTTGATGGTTTTTCATGCTGGAGATATTGCACTTACTGTCCATGTGAAGGAGAGTACATCCATGCTACATCAGGTAGAGGCAGTCTGACCAGCCCCATTTCCTTCTGTGCTCAGGGGTCAGATTCAACCAATGAGTGATCAGGACCGGCTGCCAGTATTATCATCCGTTATGATGTTGACCCTCAGTCGACCCTCAGGAGACCCTCGGTGGCATCCAGCTTCGGATCAGCTGGAAATCGCTTATTGCTTGCACTCTTTTTTTGCGTGAATGTGGCAGTACTATTCCTTGCGATTAGTTAGCGTTTCAAACAAACCATAGTAATTAGCTTGGTGTGCCTTTTCTCCCCCAGCTTTTATCAGCAGAAGATCGGTAATGATTTCCTCATGAACGAGCAGCGTCAATGGCGCCGCGTGAATTCCGCAGTCTGATATAAATGTGGACTCAGTCATCGCAGACATGATCTGACTGAACACCATGTTCCCTCAGCTCCTGAGCAAACACCCAGTCCTCAAAGTCTGCCCCTTAGGAAGGCCGATACTCTGCCGTGGCAGAGCCCCAGGAATAAAGACGTTTTATGTGTTTCTATTGGTTGGTTTTTCACTGAAGTGCATCGCCTGGGATATATTGTGTTGCTGTGAAGATGGTGTCCTCTGTTGGGCTGTTTAATGGCTCCATCCCCTTAATCGCAATTCCTCATTGCTGCTGCTGCCGTCATTCCAGCTTCAGAAATGCATGGTCAGACAGTGAGTGACCTTTTCCCCTGTTCCTCTGTAGTACTGGGGAGACCGGTTTGCAAGGGGGAGGGACAAGCACTCTCAGCTCTGCTCAGCCCAGCTGCCTGCCAACTTGCTGACTGTAAAATTATTGTTTCATCTGCTTTTAAATCCCGGGAAAACTATATATCAAAAGGCAGACTGCAGTTACTCCAAGCTTAATATCGTGTGACTCACAGTAGTAAGAATACGTGTATCACTTA
This sequence comes from Isichthys henryi, assembly GCA_026776945.1. Taxonomy (NCBI): domain Eukaryota; kingdom Metazoa; phylum Chordata; class Actinopteri; order Osteoglossiformes; family Mormyridae; genus Isichthys; species Isichthys henryi. The sequence goes on along the minus strand of JAODJX010000020.1, from coordinate 12,975,064 downwards.
GCAACAGTGTACCTGGGTGACTGCCATGCTACTAGCTCTGTCCCTTTCACATGGAGCTCTGCACCCAGCGTCTACTAAAGAAGTGGATGCAGGTCAGCTGGTGACTTTTTTACATGTGGCTTCCATTGCTGGAGTTTTTGGTGAGGGTACATGATTTGGAGTCTGTATTACCGTGCAGTGTATTTAGGGTTTAATTTTACTGTTTAACACAGTTGTGTTAAAACATGCCCAGTGGGTAAGGTCATAATCAGAAAATCACTGATTTGAGCTCTGCGATGAGGCCTCCTCCTAAAATCACAGCACTGAAGTGCTCCCTCTGCATAACGTTTCACTGCAAAATCCACTATGAAAGGGAACGTCTTAGCAGTCACAGTAATTATAAACGGTAGCAAGAAACATGTGCTGATTAAATCAGTCAGTGCCTTTTGGTTTTTAAAAACCATGTCCTAGTATAGTGAAAAGTATAGTGAAAAACATTGCACCTAAACCCTGTCCCTGCGTGCAGTGCCTGCGTGCAGTGCCTGCGTGCAGTGCCTGCGTGCCTTAGCTGCTGTGTCGATCCATAAGCTCTTGCAGGTAGTGTGCCTAACCCTCCTGCTAGACCTGGTGTAGTGTGGCGAGTCTCTAATGCTGTGAACAGCAATAGTCAGCCTTTCTCCCTGGTGTCCGGAGTGATGTTCCATATGACTAAGTAAATAATTTTCAGTAAAATCACAGCTTGTTTATCTGAGAAGAGCAGACAGGCTGAGTTGTAGCCAGACGCTTTGCTGATTACTGCCAAGCATATTGCGTGCTGGCATTCATTCACGGCAATCAGAGTGTTTACACTGCATAGAGCTCTTAAAGTCTCCCTCAGTGGGGAATTATTTGTTCTAATGGCTGACTGTAGATGTGCCATTGGCCGGACAGCGTGGCTTACCGGGCTCCCAACCTTCTGCTGTAGCTGGGCTCGGCCTGGCGACACCACCTGCAAACGGAGCGGAGAAGCTGGAACAGGGCTGACCCGGGACAGACACCTTCTCAGATGCAGCCAAGCTGCACGCACAGCACTTAATAGGCCATCCCTGGGGTAGCGTGAAATGACGTGTTACAAACTTTGATTTAATAAGCATAATAGGAAATGAAATGTTGGATGAAGATGTTACTGAGTGAAGCGGGCAAGATGCACGCTGATGAGAAGGGAATGAAAAATTAATTGCATTAGTGTTTCTTTTTCATTGTGTATTTGATTTTAATATTATGAAAGTTTGCTTTTATGTCTGTTTTAAATTGAATTTAAAGAGATGGCTGCATGAGTCAGGGCTTTAACCCTAAAACCACATTTTTATGAGCTTAAAAAAAGAGTAAACCTTTGGCATGAAAATTTTATGAAATGTATTCCAAAGCACACAATATCAGTTTCAATAATGCATCCTGATAAAGCATTCTGAAACGGAGCCTAGACTTTCAAATCATAAATCTGACTTGGGATTAATGAAATTGTGGAGAAGGTGAATTCTTGCGGAATGGCGTCTGACAGTGACAGCTGCGGTCGGTGCCATCGGCGCCGCCCCTCAGAAGGGGGAGAGGAATTCAGAGAGGTGCTGTGGCGGAGTCACCGTGGAAACCACTGCAAAGCGAGGCAGGCAGTGAGCAGTGTGATGCGGGGAGGGGACCATTGTGTGCCACTGAGTGAGATGGACTTTCTGAACCGTTGAATCTCACTGAAGTTTCTTTCCCTCTTTTTGGTCATTCCTATAGTCAGCTGACCAAGTTAGATCTTTTCCAGACATATGGTAGCTGTTATATATGTGCTTTAAAAATTGTTCTTGCGCTATTTGTTTAGATGCTTTTTTTCTTCATTTTGTTTTTGCCTATTTAATAGTTTCCATAACAAATATTGGATCAAATAGACCTTTTTTTCTCCCCTGGACACAAAGTAACTGATTGTATAATCAAACTCACCTAACTTGTGTTCTGTTGGCTCTGTTGGAACGTTAGGGCTCATCTGGTGGTAATTCAAAACTCTTAACTACCAGCCAAGGTGCAGAATGGTGCAGGGAGGAGATTCTGGCACAGCTCCATAGCTGTCCATTAAAATTCCAGGTTTAAAATATAAATACACGCTTTTTATGGAAAGGAAAGGACTTCTTAGTACTTGTTAAATGGGTCTTTACAGGAATATATTTTGCCACTAAGCGTGAGTGCAGCACAAAGCCATTAATTTTCTGTTATTGTATAAAGATTGAATTGTTGATTGGGGGGGTGATTTCTCCGCTCTTTTGCTTTGAGTCTCTAGGTTGGTCCTGAAACAGTGTGATGGGTGCATGCAGAAACTGCCTGTCCAGGCAAAGCACTGAAACTTCCCAGTGCTTTGTGAGGTCAGCTGTCGGTTTTAGGGCCAGTCCCTGCTTAGCTTCTGGCTGTGTGGTAGACTAGCACATGTACGCTGTAATAACATGTACGGTGCTCTCCGCCGCAGGGAACAGAGGCGCTGGAGCCCGGCCTGCAGGCTGACATGGAGGTGAAGCATGGAGCCATTCAGATCCAGCAGGGTGAGAACGGGGAGCTGTTGCAGATCCAGATGCCCGTCAGCACCGTCAGCACTTGAGAGATTGGGCTACAGGGCGCTTCTTGACAGTGGTGACGGACGGCCATTTTGACACGGCCCAACGAAAAGAGCAGAACAGAGATTGAGCGGTTATTTAAAGCGCAGTTCCACTTAGTAAATGAACTTTCTTTTTTGCTTGAAGCGGATGATCAGATAATACAGCCCACGCTTCACGCCTGTATCGGAACAGTTCTTCAAATCATGGACACAGGAGAAGTCCCTTCGAGGGACGTGCCTTTGAACTCGGTCAGCTAATTGGCCATTGCTCTCTACTGCCCTCTGTCTATGAAGTTCAGTCAGTGTGTCAAAAAGATGTGTGGAGAGCACATTTATGGACACAGTATAGATGAAAGCAATGCAAGCTGACATGGAAGCATTTTTGCTGCTGCCAGGCCAGACAAACATGTCAACACGTTCCAGTCCTCAGTGCACCAGGGATTCCTCCATGTCATTTGTAGCTCCCTGTAGCTTTTCTAGCAGTCTGCCGTCTGCACGCTCAGCACAGGGCCGCTTGACGTCGCACGTGTCAAGCAGCTCTTTGGAAGATTGTAACAGCTCAGCTGAAGCCCTGACGGACCTCTTCACCTCCACCTCGACCTTTCCCTGCTAGGCGTCTACGCAGCAAGAGCGTAGCGAACCCATTTCAAACTGTTGAGACTTTTAAAAGATATATAAACAATTAAAGTTTCATTTGACTTATTTTTTGCTTTTGAGAATCTCGGCTGTGCTTTGTAATTTTGTTGTCCTTGTTTTGATCCTTGATATCAGCTTTGCTCATTTGGCAATCTTTAGTACATCTTGATTGTTGATGTGCATTTAGCGTTTCTAAGATGTAACGGAATAGGAGGTGATAAAAATAAAGTTTTTTGCCGTGTTTTGTGCTTGAAATTCATTCACATTATTAAAATTTTATAAGTGCCGTATATTTATTTCATCAGTCACAGCATTGCCAGGGTTTTGTCAGTTTCAGGCTGGAGGTCTGGCAGTGAAGTCTGGCATATGGAAGATGCACGGATTGGGTGGGGGTGCTCAAATTCACCATCCAAAGGCCCCAGTTCTCCATGTTTTGCAGTTGTCTTCCGATTAGTAACAGGCTTAGAAGAGTAACACTAAATAGTATTATTATGGTAGGTTTATATAATAAGATCAATTGCTTGAAATGGTCAGATGAAAATGAGGGCAGACAAGGCAGGCAGTTGTCCGGGGCCCCTGAGTCGGGCCGGTTACATCGTACATTGCAGTGATGAATCGGCTTTATTTGTGTATCCTGTATTTCTCAATAAAGTGAAAATACAAGAATGCGTGTATTGAATTATCTTTGTTGATATAATTAATTTTGTCTTCACGTTAAAATAATGGTCATAAATTTTGCCATGTCTGGTAGGGTTTGTTGGAATACCTCATGGAGTTTTTATCCTTTGGCCCCCAGTATCCCTAGAATCACCTTCTGCTCACAGACTGACCATATATGCGAAGATCTGGTAGAAATCCACAGTCTCGTTGTCTCAGAGGACAGACGTCCGTCCTCTTCCTCTTTCCCCCTCCATCCATGGCCTCGGTAACGGCCAGGTATACAGTGTGCACACGTATGTCATCCCCCTGGAAGACACCACTAATGAGCGATATGTCTGAAGCTGCCCCTGCCTTCAGAGATTATGAATCACCATTTCCACAGTCGCTTTCGTTCGTGCAGTTGCTAAGATACACGATATGGGGTTTGGTTTAAGTAAAGAATTTTAAGTCATAAATAGGACGTTTATTTTGGTAAATCAGCAATTGCAAACAACTTGGGAGTAGTTTGTCTCCTGCTGGCATGGCGACAGATCAAATAAAAAGCTTTTTTTTAGTTTATGGCAAACATGTTTCGTGTAACTAAAGTTGAACTTGCATCGTATGTTGAACTGGCAGTCTTGCAAGTTTAGTCCAGCGCTGCAATGTTGGGTTAATGTGCGTGTTTCCTGCCACTGTGTCTGCGTTGCAGTTTTTAGTGCCCCCCCCCCACGACTTCCAGCCCTATTTTGTGATAAGCAGAAAGCCAGGAGACTGTAGTATCCCAGGAATTAAAGTGGCGTCTTGAATTTGCTCCATGCTACGTTAGTTAAGGGAAAGCAGAGTGGATGTGATGACAGGATACTTTGGGTGAAAATGAAAGACATCCCGCAGTTACATCTGCCATTCATCCCTTAGTATTAAATAACACACCAAATAGCCGCATATCAGCAGGGAGACACATCTGCACCGCGGAAAGTGAAAAGTTAAAAGCGCTTGGCGAGTGGGGACGGGGTCCGTGAGGCTGGGGCTGCGCGTTACGGCGGCGGGGCGGCGGGAGGACGCGAGGGGGCAGGGAGAGACTGAGGAGATCCGGCTCTGCGCAGCATCTGAACCTCAACATTTCCACAAGTTTCACAGGCGTCTGCTTCTCTTGCGATTTCTTCATTGGTAAGTCCCCCTCACACGGCAGAATGACCTAACGTCGTCTTTCCACCTGGCGTTTCTTTTTACAAAGTAACCGGCGCCTTCGAAGAGGCAGCAGCGGGCTGCGGGCTTCGCAGCTGGCGAGCAGGTAGCGCTGCCGCCGATCGGCGTCTCTTTACTTCCGCTTGTGTTCAGTGCATCTGTAGCAGCAGAACTAAGAAATATTTCCATTTGCTTTCTTGTTGCGATTTAGTTTACGTTCAGTTTTCTTTTTTATGTATGACTGTGACACAGGTTACTTACTATTAGGCGCGCTTTGTTATTTTGTTATATTCAGTCAGATTATAGATACTGTGTATTTAGATATAAAGAGTGAATGGATGGTATATGTATTGCAGTTTGAGACACAGATTTATATAGTAAGTTACTGAAGAAATGTACATTATTTAGTAGACGCATTTTCACCAACGCGAAGTATACTTTTGAGTCGCTTAGCCCCACTATAGGACGCGTGTCATCCTTGCTAATCCTTTGTTTATCATTACATAAAATCACATCGTTCCAAAATAGTCGAAATCCACCAATAACTATATTTCCCTAAATCAGAACTGTAATTACGGTATCTCTTATTCTTGGAGAAAAAAAATCACAGGTTTGTGATCGATGAAGAAATAAGCAGGTGTGCATAACACACATTTTAATTCGTTTTATAAGACAGAGTGTTTCGTTGATGAAATGTGGAAAACTAGTGTGGTGGGGAAGGAGGGAGGGAGGCTAGAAAGGAAGTTGGAAGGGAGGGAAGATGAAGGATGAGAGGAGCGAGCGGCTCTGCTTTCGGGCGCATCCCGAAAGAGGATGAAGTCCAGCGGCCGGAATACGCGAACAGCGCTGAGTTACACTGCAGTATCTGCTATCGGAGCGGACCCGTTAAACAATAATACTGCGTACAAATATTTACTAGGGTGTACACAATATCTTGCTTAACTTGCCGAAGTAAAATGTATATAAATAGTTAATCCGATCATTCGAATGGCACAGTAAAGGGCTGTCAAAAAGAGGTAATCTGGAAGCAAGGTTTTGCACGAACTTTTTTTGGATGGGTTAAATTCAAATAATTGAGCTATTAAAAGGAGTAAAGTGTGTATTGAGTCTTAGTGCATTGTTTAAAATGTTAGATATTAATACCACAAATGATGTACATTTCAGTACTAGATTACGGGTGTATTAGTCTGCTAGTAAGTGACCTGGAAATGACAGGTAAACCTTAAACCAGGCATTGTGAAGATTCATGTACCTTTCAGGATGCTCTGTTGTAGAGCTGTGACAGATCCAAACTTGTGATCAAAAATATAGGCGGCAATTCATATTCCCAAAAAAGAGCCTTGTACTGTACTGTTGACTGGGGTATTTAACCCAAAGCTGTTTCAGGGATCCATGCAGCTGCAGGAGGGTCAGGCAGACATGGCAGGCAGGTCGTAACATAAATATGTACGTTTTTCTTAGTCCCAAATGGGACGTGAATCCTGGACACCCTGCCCTGACTCACCTGCCCCAGCATCCCGCTCCAGCTGTGTGGAGGGCTCAGTGTGGTGAGTTCAGTGTGACGGTCTCAGTGTGGAAGGCTCAGTGTGACGGGCTCAGTGTGGTGGGTTCAGTGTGAAGGGCTCGGTGTGACGGGCTCAGTGTGGAAGGCTCAGTGTGGTGGGTTCTGTGTGAAGGGCTCAGTGTGGAAGGCTCAGTGTGGAAGGCTCAGTGTGGTGGGTTCAGTGTGAAGGGCTCAGTGTGACGGGCTCAGTGTGGAAGGCTCAGTGTGAAGGGCTTGGTGTGAAGAGCTTGGTGTGGAGGGCTCAGTTTCGAGGACTATGTGCTTCTCCCCGGGTTTCACAGCGAGATATTTTCAAAATTTCTGTTAGATTGACACTGGGAGCAGGTGAAAAATAAGACTTATTTCAATAGCTAGTAAGTGACATCTTGTCTTTTTGAGTCCTGGAAATGGCTGAATGAGACTGAATGAGTCACCATGAAGGTGGCCATTGTGCAGGGAGGGGTCCATGCATCTGCATTCCACACCCCCACACAATATAGACACATTTGCAGATCTTATGATAAGGTCTAAATGCTCTCCCCCCATTGTCTGCTGTACTCTTCCCGGGATGGGATTTGCGTCTCTGTGCCTCCGCGACGTAAACCACTGGAAGGTGTGTGGATATTGTAGCTGATGTGCTTTTATTTGATGTGAATTCCCAGTGCACTGCTCAGAATGACTACCAAGTGTGTCATGGTCCAGCTGTTCATGGAGAACTGCCTCGGTGACTCATCGGCTCGGTGAAAAATACAAGCAGTCTGATTACTTTTTGTTTTTTGCTCGTCTTTACAGGCAATAAGGACTCTCCTCCTTGGGGGAAGCTAAATAATGTGTTATTCTCTGTAACTTCATTTGGATCAACTTGCCCTGAATCTCTTACATGCATCATACTCTTAATCCAGGAGACCATCAACTGGCACCAGAACCTTAATCTCGACCTTAGACCTGGGAAATAATGCTCCAATGGACTTAAAGAACCTTGACAATTTATAATAAAAACTCTGAATTACTTTAACAGATTTATTTTTAAGTGTCTTTTAAGTCCCCTTGCAAGCGAAATTCTTTCACTGATGTTGTATGTTACGGCTGTGAACACCAGGGCCATTGCTGTGACGTCTTGGCACCGTGTGGCTCAGCGGGTTTGGACGTCGTGCCTGTGATTGTACGCTTCAAATCGCAGGGTTGGCGCAGTGATGCCACCGTTGGGCCCCTGAGTGAGGCCTCTAATCCCCAATGACTCCAGGGACTGACTGACCTGCTCTCTCAGCTGTGTGTTGCTTTGGATAAAAGGGCCTGATAAATAAACAAAATGTAAATTTACACCAGTTTGAATCTCTGCAGACCTTGGACCTGTTTAGACAGTTCATTCTGGTTGGGAAAGGAGAATCTGTGCTCCATGGGAGAAATGCAATTGTTTGTTAACAAAATATGATGAAAGGAGGCTGGTTTTTCAACGAAGCTTTCAGCTGCCTTGGGAAACGGCATTTTCTTCCACATATTTGTTATGGTTACAAATATGATTATAGTACAACCGACATGCGTCGTTAGGAGCCCAAAGATGTTTGATAAATATAAAAATCCAAATGTAGTTGAGCTGACAAGATATTAATTTAGGGGAGGTGAATGGTGCCTGATGTGTTAATTATCTGGCATGCAGCCATGTTCCTCAGTGTGCCTGTGGCTGATTGGATATGAGAGGGTGTGACACCTACGGGTAGTGTGTGCCTGTGGCTGATTGGATATGAGAGGGTGTGACACCTACGGGTAGCGTGTGCCTGTGGCTGATTGGATAGGAGAGGGTGTGACACCTACGGGTAGCGTGTGCCTGTGGCTGATTGGATACGAGAGGGTGTGACACCTACGGGTAGCGTGTGCCTGTGGCTGATTGGATATGAGAGGGTGTGACACCTACGGGTAGCGTGTGCCTGTGGCTGATTGGATATGAGAGGGTGAGATTTGATAGCTCGGGCTGCCCATGTGAGGGTATGATTGGCATAATGTGCCAGAAGACATTAGTAGTAGTATTTTGACTAACCACATAGTGCAAACAAAGCAGAATATTGTTAGCAGCAGAAGTCACAAAGTCCCTCTGTTAAAGCTCAACTGACATCTGTAATAGTAAATTCTGCACCACAGCTGAAGACATCAGAAACCCGGATGACTGACAGCTGGTGTCGTGACCTGAGCTTCATCCCAGTCAAGGCAGTCTAAACATGCCTTTCTCCTGCAGATTACTGTCTCCAGCAGAAGAAAGGTCACCTTACCAGTGGGTCGTTCCAGAACATTCTTAAACACCATCCTATCCTGATTTAGCAAGTAGAAGAATTGATTACTAGATGCTTTTTTTTTTTAAATTGGCCCAGCATGACTTTTATCCTGCAGGGACTTGAACCGCCAACTCTCCGTTTATATCAGTCTTTATTATTTTATCTAACAGGCACTGTGTCGCCCTTAAGGTCTGCTTACAGTATATGTCCTTTTTTTAAATATACATTTATGTTTTTAGATTGAACTTCTTCTTGTTTTAACTGTTTCATAGGTTTGTTTTCTTGTAAAATCAATTATTTGTATAACATTTGTTTAAGCCAAGCAGTTAAAATACCAGTTCATCACCCAAAGCACTTTTACATATTGGATTATGAGTCAGTTAATTCCTTGCAGAAGACGGAGTGATATTTTTAACTTGATTTTTTAAAAAGTCAGGATGACATTCCGCTGCACTTATAAAATCAGCCATGTTTGTATTGCTTTTTAGAAGTGAAATGACACAGATGGCATGAGCTTGTTACCACGGCAGCAGTCAGCACTGGAGTGTGCCAGACGAGGACTGAGACTGCTGGAGATTCACCAACAGATGAAGAGTGCAGTGACTCTCCTTTGTAAAGCTCTCCTTTGGCAACACTGTCCTCCAGTATGGTGTGTGACTGGCCCCTTTGCTATTATTTTTCCACTTTTCTTGGCGTTTGCTCGTTCTGGACAGTGCGTGCATTGGAAGCTGGTGGTGTGACCATGTATGCTGTGGTGTTGTGGTCCAGGATTTGGAGTCTTCCCCTGGCAGAGCACAGCACTCAGACATCTCTGACACATTCTCTAGTTAGCTAGAGCTGGGTCTTTAGTCTGGGTCTGGAAATGGGGTCCCTCTCCACTTTGCCTGAGTTATGCTTAAGACAGGGAACCCAGGAAATCACGGACTAAGGGATGTTTATATATGTTTATATATGTGTGTCTGTTTACATTAAATATTATATATGGCTCAATAATACAGCGGGTCTTTACCAAATATTTTGCAGCTGTAGGGAGAGTCCCTAGATGTTGGCCATCTGTGTAGAGCTGTAGATGTTCGACATCTAAAGGTGTTGAGCTCAGAGGAAGGACTGATCATGCAGTGCCCTCATTGAAGTGCCAGAATTTAGCCTCCTATTATTAGCTTTCAGTAGCTAATTTAAGAATTCATGGGTCATTCTGAACTGGCATGAGATGCATTAATATGCTGCATCCTTCATCTGTCATACACTGCATTTACTCAAATTTTATCTTCCTCTCCCATCGCTTGCTCCCTGCTTCTTTGCCGACATTGCTCACCTTTCCTGCTGTCATCATGAGTAACGCATGATAATCAGTCTGGAAAGTAAAAGATGGTGCTTCATTGGAATACAGTGAGTAGAGCTTCATCAGTCATTGAAGGAGCCTGTGAATGGTGCTGAGGAGAGAAGCCGCCTCCTTTCCCTGACGCCCAGCAGAGCTTCTCCCTGGATACAGCTGAGGAGACCTGCATTTGGGCTGCTTCTACAGGGAGTCACTAGAAGGCCTTAGCAAGGCTCCTCTCAGCTGCAACCTGCCACGCCTGAAGCTTGTCTAAGTTAAGTGCTGCTCTGTGTATCAGTCTACTTGCTTGCCTTGGCTCCTTGTTCTTCGTCTGACGTGGGTTTGGTTTCTTGCTCTGTATTCCCTGTATCGACTTCTGCCCATGTTTTGGATTCCCCAGTTGGATGTCAGTTTTGGTTTGCTTTCCTTTGTTTTCTTTCTGTCGGCTTTTTCCTGCTCCTACCCTCGGACTGTGAGTCTGGGAATGAACCTTCTTGCACTTGTCCAGTCGTTTGAAGGGAGCCGTTCTGAGGTGGAGAGGATGCACCTTTTATTGTGTAGTTTCAAGGTAATTAAACTTGGAATTTTCAGGTGTGAAAAGTTATTTTCTTCCTGGCTGACTCAAACAAAATAAAGAGATACTTAGGGTCAGCTGTTTCAGTACTTCAGCAAGCAGTCAGGACTGATTTGGGCCAGATGTGTGTAATGGTGAGTGGGATTTGTAGACTCCCCCTCGCCTCAGCTGAGGTGCCTGTCTGTGACTCCACCACCAGAACTACTCTGAGCGGTAAAAGCCAGTGTCTCCAAAGACCAACACAAATGCATGCCTCAAGTTTGTCAGAAACCACCTGTGTGATCCTCAAGAGTTCTGGAAGAGATGAGTCAAAACGTGGACTTCGTTGGTTGTGGAAGACCCTGCTATGTCTGCTGAAAAGTAAACCCCCCATTCCTTAAGAGAACAGCCCAAGTTTGAAGATGTTGGTAGTGTCCTGGAGCTTCTGGAGTGTCATAGAGTTTCTGCCCTGTATTAGAACCTAGAACGACTTACCTTGTTAGAGAATTTAGCTTTATTGCAGAAAATTTGCTGATGTTGCCTTAGATTGTATATTTGCTACTTGAAACCGAGTTTGCCTTTTTAGTCTAATATCTGGTTTTGGTTGAAGAATAGTTATACTGATGCAGAAGATAAAAATTTTATACCTCCAGATGTACACCAGACGGTGTCACGGAGCATGTAAGCTGTTAGCTTGTTCTGAGGGGGCGTCGGCATCATACTTTAAAAAGGTACTCAGTGTGGGTAGACATGCCTCTGGCTGAACTTAATTCGGCCTTTTTATTTGAAAACCTAGTGAGGGCCGTTGAATAATTTCTTCTTAATGTCTCTCAGGTTGGGGAAGACGGCCATAGTAATGAAGCTTTATTGGAAAACCCTGCTCTTATGACTCGGTCTCATGGAACTTGGAAAAGCTGCACTCATTTCTTCTTGTTTCCCCGAGAGCAGGCTTTATGGCTGCTGTCGGTCCATATGCCACAAAGCTTTCCATGGAGGCCTAGCCACAGCAGCAGCTCCAGAATGGTTGACATCAGTGGAAACTGAAATGGAGAAGGAGGCTTTTTCTTCTTTTGTTTGTGAATAAAGTTCATTTGAGTGCTGGGACTTGACTCTAAGTCTCCAGCATCTTCTGTACTGCAGGCCTTGGATCCATGGTCAGGCCGTCCGTGTCTCCACCTTCCCAGGGCCCATCTGTGTCCGTTTTAGAGTTGCGTGGCTCAGGCCAGCCAAGCTGTCCCTTGGCACATGTGTCTTGGCCTCTTCTCCAGGGTGCAAACGACCCAGGTGCAGGCTGAGCAACACACTTCAGGCACTTCCAAAGTCTGTGGTGTGTACTTGGAACAAGCACACCGAATTTAGCTGCAATGTCTTCCATATGGAGTGGTTTTGTCTTTACCACCATCGACATGTCCTCTGGATTGTTTCGCGGCTCCCGTCACACTCGACGGGCCCCCGTACATTGGGAACATGCCCTATGCATTAAGCCCCCATTTGTTTGGTTTTATGACGTAGTCTGATTTCTGCCAAGAAAACGTAAACAGACATGCATTGTGGGGAATTTTAAGGGAATTTAATTGTAATCATCAGTAGTATTTCAGCATGCGCTGTGCTACAGGAATAAAATGAATGTGAGGCTTTCACCTGGTTATTTTTATAGATATATTTCATTGAGCTCTTTGAAAGAAATGTGTGAAGGGTGACTCATCACTGTGGTTTTACTGGGAACGTGAGGAACTTTTAAATCATATCTAGTGCCGACGTAAATGTCAATGTAAGTGTTGCTGTTATTTGTACAAATGTGGAAAGCGGGGATGTCTGTCAGGTGGACATTCTGGGTACTCTGTCTGTCACGTGGACATTGCGGGTACTCTGTCTGTCAGGTGGACATTGCGGGTACTCTGTCTGTCATGTGGACATTGTGAGTACTCTGTCTGTCACGTGGACATTGTGGGTGCTCTGTCTGTCACGTGGACATTGCGGGTGCTCTGTCTGTCACGTGGACATTGCGGGTGCTCTGTCTGTCACGTGGACATTGCGGGTACTCTGTCTGTCAGGTGGACATTGCGGGTACTCTGTCTGTCATGTGGACATTGCGAGTACTCTGTCTGTGAGGTGGACATTGCGGGTACTCTGTCTGTCATGTGGACATTGCGGGTACTCTGTCTGTCACGTGGACATTCCGGGTACCCTGTCTGTCATGTGGACATTCTGGGTACTCTGTCTGTCACGTGGACATTCCGGGTACCCTGTCTGTCACGTGGACATTCCGGGTACTCTGTGTCAGGTGGACATTCCGGGTACTTTATCTGTCACACTGGGAAGATATTGTAGTCCACAGGCAGATGGGGGATGCAGGGTTTTTTTTAGCTGTTTTCTTTCCTCTTTTTTAATTAACTATGAGAACATTTTTTCCGCCACTGTCACTGTCGGTAATCTATGCAGCATACTTTCCGATTGCATTCAAACATTTTTTCTGTATTTCGGAAGTGGGATCGTAAATATGGTGCTCCATCAAACATGGTGCGGTGTTTCCCTGTCGGGTATACAGCTGTCACCATGCATCTGGGGAAGGCATGGCCTCGAGGTTTAATAGGGCTTTCCTCTTTGATCACCGGCTACCAATTAGCAGGATCCTTATGTATCTGATCTCTCGGATTGGCTGGTCCTTCGGATTGGCCAGATGCTCAGAATGTCTGTGAAACGCCCTTGCAGAAAGTCTGGAGTTTGAAGCCATGTTGAGTTAGAACTGCACAATGGGAACTGCCTCCCAACTGCTCATCCCTCTTCCTGGTGGGGGTGGTTTGTGGCTCAGTGGGTTGAGATATTGTGCCTGTGATCATAAGGTCATTGGCTCAAATCCCAAAGTCGTCAGAGTGATGTCACCATCAAGCCACTGAATAAGGACCTTAACCCCCAGTTGCTCTGGGGACTGTTTGACCCCGCTTCCTCAAGTATATGTTGCCTTGGATAAAAGCATCTGGTAAATAAATAAAATGTAATGGATACGGGTGACACACTGCCATCTTCCAATGTGTCTGAATGAGGTGACGTGATGCAGTCGTTCCAGCAGTGGCAGCTCTGCTATATCAGGACTTTCAACCCAGAAGTAATGAAGACAGCCCTGTTTTCTGAGTGACTTGGGCCTGTATACACATTAAGCAGCCTCAGTAAACCTGCCTGTTAGATGCGCTGACACAAGCATTCATGCTGAAACGGGCATGCTAACACGAGCGATGCCACATGTGGTCACCGAAATGCAACCACGTAACATGATTTCGTGAAGTTGTATGACCTTCACATGCCACACCGTTGTCACACGCCCCTACAATCTCCTGTGTACGCTCTCGCTGGTGCCCGCCAGTCCCATGTTGACACCCGCACCCCCCCCCCTTCCCAGTGGCATGTGCACATGGCTTTCTGATATGAGCATGTATCTGCTGTGTACTTTTTTGATATCATGCACTACATGGACAAAAGCACTGGGACACCTGGCCATTACACCTACAGGAACTTATATGACGTCCTATTCTAAATCCATAGCTATCAATACGGGCTGCCTAGCTGGGCGTCTTCCCTTACCTGGATGGTGGCCCCCTACGCAGGCTACCAGCGCTGCCTAAATGGGCGTCTTCGCTTACCTGGATGGTGGCCCCCTACCCAGGCTACCAGCGCTGCCTAAATGGGCATCTTCACTTACCTGGATGGTGGCCCCCTACCCAGGCTATCAACGCTGCCTAAATGGGCATCTTCGCTTACCTGGATGGTGGCCCCCTACCCAGGCTACCAGCACTGCCTAAATGGGCATCTTCGCTTACCTGGATGGTGGCCCCCTACCCAGGCCACCAGCGTTGCCTAAATGGGCGTCTTCGCTTACCTGCCATGTTCCGGTCTTCATAATGATTGCTTCCTGTGTGTATACTGGGCTTTTCTTTTCATTGACGTTTCTCTCTGGAGTTCGGCATCCCTCTGCCACTGTGGTCCCAGTCCATACAGCTGTAATTCTCACACATACAAGATTAATGTGTGTTATTACCCTTCTTCCCTCCCCCTGCTGGTGGGAGCAGGTGCTGCAGGAGGTGGGAGACCTTGTACATACTGTAGAAGGGATCTTTACGCTTGGGCCAAGCTGTCAGAAAAATATCAAATCTTTTACAGTGGTTCAGTTAATTAGCAAGGTTTCAGTTAATATTGATATTTGAAATATGTCGCCTGGCTGAATGACCATGACCTGCGTAAAAGCACATCACTTTTTTGCACCAAGGGTAAGTCAAAATAAACGTCTGGTTTATTGTAAGATTGTGAAAACTTTTGGATGACCTCGGTTTTCATGTTCCCCCCCAGGCCTGTTTAGGAACGTTGCGCATTTCTTACGCATCAGATATGAGGCAGAGTATCATAAAGCAGTTCGGAGTGCAGAAGTGCAGAGGCTCTGGCTGATGCAGGTGACCTGCACGTGAACCTGGGCTCCGTCGACATCAGTGATGCATTGTGTTTTCCGAGTTTTTTTTTTCTCCCTTTACCAGATTCTGTGTGGCTGTTATTATTAGGTAGGGTTTGCTTATCCTGGGTGGGGTTTGGCATTTATGCTGTTGGGACAGGGCCTCCAATACACCAGAGTTGCTTGGCAGAATGCCAGCACCAGGAGGCGGTGATGGCTGAAGTCTCCGAGAGCCATCAGGCTACGGAAGAGGAGGGTCGCTTAGCTGAGATGCTCGGGAGAGGGGTGTGGGCGAGGGCAGGGGCCGGGAAGGGCCGAGGGACACAGTGAAAGAAAAACAGTTTAATTGGTTTGCTCAGTGATTTACTCTCAGCCTCCCCCCCACAGAGTAGGGATGAACTCCGGCATAGTACCCCTGCTGGTGAGCTGGAGCATTTGCGTACCGGGTATAAAAGGGCGGTCACCAGTGCTGGCATCATGCTGAAATTCCGATGCTGGGTTCGGAGAGGCTGGTAACCTCGTGTCCCCGAGGGGGGGGGGCGCGGCACGTAGGCTCCTGGCTTTTGCAAAGGGTTTCGCTGACCCACTGTGGCTATAGCTATTCCTGATGGAGGCAGGCGAGTGAAGTAAGGACTGACCTGGGAGGGGGGGTGCTGGAGTGATATGGATAAAATGAAAAAAGAGAACTTGGCAGAGAGAGAGAGGAGAGATTATCAGAATGAAGGATGAGAGGCTCCACAAAGTCAGCTTTTGTCCCTCATGTCATGTTTGGAGAGCAAATGAAAAGCCAGAGCTGTGCTCACACACACACACACACATACACACACGCACACACAGACACACACACACACACATACACACATGCACACACACACACACACACATACACATTCGCACATGTAGGGTATACCTATCCTTATGGGGCCCGCTCATTCACTTCTATGGGAAAAATGCTAATGCTAACTATGA
>JAODJX010000020.1:12946410-12958829 GCA_026776945.1 Isichthys henryi | reverse complement strand
AAAAAAACGGATATTTATCACGTTATGAGGACATTGTGTCCCCATAAGGATAGGTAAACCCGCTCGCACACACAGACACACACACACACACACATGCACACACACACACACATACACACACACACACACATACACGCACACACATACACACACACATACACACACACAAACACACACACACACACACATACACGCACACACACACACACACACAAACACACACACACACACACACACATGCACACACACACACAGACACACACACACACACACACACACATACTCACACTCATGTTAAACCAATGAACTCCATGAAGAATATTGCCTCATGGGTCCTACATGTAATTGTTTTTTTTAACACAACAAAGCTTGTTTGGGTGTTACTATTATTAGAGGATCTGGCCATTCCTGCTGAATGAGCCCTTTGTGTTCTGCTGCAGATGAATGTAACTTACAATGTAGGTTATGAAGAAGCAGATTCTTAATAGATAACCAAGTAAAAGAGTGTTTTTATAACAATGGGGCTGGGGCCTTTCTCTGCCCAGTGGTGTCCCGCATTAGTGTGACGGGAGATCGGGGACGGCCTGACGGCATCTTCTGGCCGTGGGAGAGAACCCTGAATGGAGTGTTTGTCTATGAATCAACCATGGATGTCATTTGGGGTGAGGATTGGTAACCCAAAGGAGGCCAGCTCAAGGCCTGGAAGAGCCCCGAATCGCTGCAGTAAGATATCCAGATGTTTGAACGGGTGAAACTGTAATTTGCTTTGGACAAATGCATCATCCAAGCAACTAAAAAATGTAAATAGAAATTTCTGGATGTGAGTCAGCAGTCTCATCCCGAGACAGTTATGCAGTCCTCCCCCCCCACCCCCCAGGCTGTGGGGGGTACACCTCCCTCACATCTGCCATCTGCCCCCATTCCCCATTTTTATTCTGGTAGGCTCACACTGAAAGTCTGCCTGTGCGTGTGTGAGAGAGTACGTGTCTCCCTCCGTGTTTGTGTGTCATTCAGGCCTCCCAGGGACTATCTGAGCATAAAAGACACACTCCCACTGCCTCCCTGAGCTCATGGTTTAGCAGGACGAGCCGTGGCAGGTGAACCCTGTCAGCCTTTACTAACACAGCCGATCTGCACTGGGAAATACAAATTCTTATGGGTCTGTCTCCCAGTTTCACTTTCTCTCCCTTCCTCATTGTCTAACTTGTCCTTCTGTCCTAAATTCTGTCTTGTTCGTGCCACAAAACCTAACCGGGAAGTTGGATGTGGCCACTAGCTTGTCTGCAATGCATGTTCAGATACTGAAACAGCCCGCAGAGGTTCTCATTCATGGAATTTAACAAGCAAAACTCGAAAATCATGAAAAAGTATGTCTCTTCCTCCAGGTCACTAAGCAGGACTGAAGGCCAGCCCATGACAGGCCAGCCCATGACAGGCCAGCCCATGACAGGCCAGCTTATGACAGGCCAGCCCATGACAGAGCAGCCCATGGCAGATCAGCCCATGACAGGCCAGCCCATGACAGGCCAGCCCATGACAGGCCAGCTTATGACAGAGCAGCCCATGGCAGAGCAGCCCATGACAGAGCAGCCCATGGCAGAGCAACCCATGACAGAGCAGCCTATGGCAGAGCAGCCCATGACAGAGCAGCCTATGACAGTGCAGCCCATGGCAGAGCAGCCTATGGCAGAGCAGCCCATGACAGAGCAGCCTATGGCAGAGCAGCCCATGACAGAGCAGCCTATGACAGTGCAGCCCATGGCAGAGCAGCCTATGGCAGAGCAGCCCATGACAGAGCAGCCTATGGCAGAGCAGCCCATGGCAGAGCAACCCATGACAGGCCAGCCTGCCAAACATGCAGTTGGATATTTCCCTATAAAAAATATTTGTTTGGCCCTGAACTTTCTTCATTTCATTTTCTGTATGTAAGCATTCCTTATTTTTAATGTATGTGTTTATAGTGAGTTGTCAATTTTGAAGTGTGATACTTAATTTGATTAGAATTAAATTAAAATGGGATTTTTTTGCATTGAACTTTTAAAATAGAACAAGACCAAATGAAAAAATCATTATTTGCTTTTCCGAAGACCTCTTCAGGACACAGTCGCTGACAATAATTTTATTTGTAAACAATATTACCACACATTTTATGCTAATTCCATGTTCTTTGTTTATGGCTTGATGTCCTTGGAATAATTATGTAAAATAGGCAGATTTTTTCCATTGTAAATAACCAGGAACATGCTTTTCTTTGTGGTTACCGGAGGTTGGAAGACCTCAGCTATGCCCAAATTGCAGCACAGACAATCACTTTACGTTTGTTGTGTGTCGCAAATACCCCTTTTGTTGTTAAGATGCTGATCTATAAAAGCTGGTGTGGGTGCATGGAACTCCCAGTGAGAAAAAAGTTTGCAAAATTCTTTTTTTCCTGTCATTTTGGAATTAGAATAACAAGACACAGCTGATCCCTAAACCTCATTCAAGCGTGATAGAAAACACTCCAGCAGGATCTGAGTTCCCATGGCTGATGGATGTGAGCGTGCAGTCTTGGCCGGCGTGAGTACAGCCTGTGCTTTGTTGTCATCTCAGGATCCTTCTCACACGCCACCTAACCTCCTTCTCTATGAACAAATATCTGGGCAGATCGTTTAGCATTTGCTGTGATACCATCCATCCATACCGTGTGACTGCTTACCCAGTGCGGGTGATGGGCCAGTCTGAAGCCCTTTTGAGGATAGAGGTGGGACCTGATGGGTGGGATGCCAGTCCATCACAGGGCACATGGCAGGGGACACCCTGGGTGGGATGCCAGTCCATCGCAGGGCACAGGTCTGATGACACCCTGGACGGGATGCCAGTCCATTGCAAGGCACATGGCAGGGGACACCCTGGACGGGGTGCCAGTCCATCGCAGGGCACAGTGTTGCACGCTGCAAGGCATTTTATGGGCCAATTCCCAGAAACTGGGGATGTAAACATGGGGCAAACAGTCACACTCAACGCATGAAAAGTTGCAGGTGAAATCGGAAGCTGCGACACTGGAGTCACGATGCAGCAGTGCCACAATTTAGTTTGTCAAAAGAAGGTGTGACAGACTTTCCTGACACTGGGACTGACTCATTACCCATCATACCACTGCTCTTTTTTAGGCGGGAGGGGCAGATGCATGTAGGGCCACCGGAAAGGACACCTCCCCAGCTGGACAGTAGCTATATGTGATTTAGATCTAGCAGCTTACAGTTTCCAGCTCCCAGTTCCATGTTCTAACCTTCAAGGCTTCTGCTGCTAACGTCATTAACAGTGATGTGTTTCGGTCACTGGCACTCTGATCGCGAACCCTGTTGGAGAAACTCACTCTTCCCGTCTTTGTTTGTTGCTATCCTTCGCTCGGAGTGGAATTCCAGCCAGTCGCTCCCTTCTTGATGCTGAGGCGGCTCACAGCTGCTTTCCAGACGTAATAATCATGCAACAATAACTCCCTTATTGTACGGCAGTCTTTATGTCTGTCGCTATTTTCTTTGCATTTTGTTACACTGCATTTCTTCCCCTGCACTTCGCTTTCCTCCTGTGGTGATGCAGGAATGCATATCAGGAATAGCTCTGTGTAGCCGGCTAGGGGGAGTCAGACAGGTCAGCCATGCTGAAAAGGATCGCTTAAATGAGGAGACAGTCCTGGCCTCTTGGTCACATGTCGGAAATTCTTAGCCACTGAAGGTGAATGGTGATCCCCGGAAACCTCCCTCTACCAGTGAGCTATGGCCGGACACCTTTGGACTTATAACCTCCCCTGAGTATCCTGCGCCGGTAGGGCATGAGGTAGCTAAAGGTGCCATACAGGCCAGGATTTTAGAAATAGAAGTGAAAAGTGTTATGCCTTAGTGGGCGTGTCCCACAATGCACCATAGTTATTGGATCATAGTTACTGGAATGAATACTGAGGTCTATGGACACGCATGACAGATCGTCATAATTGTGTCCCTAAGATGTTGATTGTCAGTCAGTACCTCCAGTGAACACAAGAGGGCAGGACATACGCACAGTTGCAATATGAAAGCATACAGGTTTAGCGACAGAAAAGCGCTGTGTTTTGTTTTTGAAATGAATATTAATACAGGAGAGTTTTCCAGCCTTGATTGATATAAGGTTCATCAGGATAGAGAGGGTAATTCACAATGTAAAATGTGAGTTTTCTACTCGGCTTGATTTAAGCCTCCATATATATAGTCGATATGTTGCCTCATGGGCTGCCTGTTTTGGTACAGAGCAGTTCCAAGAATGGCACGTGCCTTCTGGGCAGAGAATGAGTTGGGAAGGTTCATTAACTAACTTCACCATTTAATGAATAATTGACTAATTTGGGCTGGATAAAGTCTAATCCTAACTCTTCTAGCTGCTGTCTTTCTCTAATGACTGCTTACACAGTAGTTGTGGCAATCCGGAGCCAGTCTGAGGAATCAGGACACAAGGCAGGATGTACCCCGGGCAGGGCACCAATGCATTGTGGGAAATGGACACAGGACTGCTAAGGCCATTTTACAGTTGGCAGGTCAATCGAACAGTGAGCCTCCATATTCCCGATGTTTGAGTTTGTAAAATCTGGGGCTTTTTGGTATTGTACACTGTGGAGGCAAAGTTAGATAACCGTTACCTAGATAACCATGTTACTCTGCACTATGGGAAAACCCATTCCAGTGAAGTAATGAGTCACTCCACAGAATTCAGAGGTGAGAATTCCATGCATGATGGGAAAGTCAGCACACAGATCGGAGTTCAGCTGATTCCTCTCATATCTCAAGTAATTAAAAAATTGTTCTCGGCAGCACAGCTCTGAATCCGCCAGTGATAAGCTTCAACCTTAGGAATGAAGGATGGATGTTTTTAAGAGCGGTACATTCATCTTGCATAAAAGAATACGATGCAGTGCTATCAGCCTTTCAGAGACGGAGTCGCTTATCCGGAAACCTCTAGCTTATGGCCGATACTAGACCATTTATTAAATGTGCACCATAAGGCCTTAAATACTTATGCTCACACACTGCAAAAGAACCTTACATCTTGCCGCTTAGATGGCTGCCTTCCATTAATCTGCTGTGTAGTTTTATGCGCCTGGACATGTGCCATTCATAATTTACTCACGCTTTCCATGTGGATTTTCCCCATCTAATGGTGATGCTGGAATCTTATCTGTGGAATTATAATCACCGGCTATTTGGGCAGTGCTGTAAGCTGACCCTCCAGTTCTGCAGCTCTGACCCCTGAGCCCACATCCATGTATGTGGCATGTGACGCGAAGTGCTGAAGTGGCTCTTTGTTGCTGTTTCACCCATATGGCGTCGGTGCAGTACACAGTGAAAGGAGATGGTGCTTCTCTGGGACCATGCTGCCACATAAAGAGCCACACAGTTCCACTCTGTGACGCGCTGCCTTCCCGTGCAGGGCATCCCTGCCGCGTTCCACTCCGTGACTCGCCGCCTTCCCGTGCAGGGCATCCCCGCCGCGTTCCACTCCGTGACGGGCCGCCTTCCGGTGCAGGGCGTCCCCGCCGCGTTCTACTCCGTGACGGGCCGCCTTCCGGTGCAGGGCGTCCCCGCCGCGTTCCACTCCGTGACGGGCCGCCTTCCCGTGCAGGGTCTTTCTGCCGCGTTCCACTCCGTGACGGACCGCCATCCCGTACAGGGCCTCCCAGCCATGTTCTGCCCCGTGACGGACCACCATCCTGTACAGGGCCTCCCAGCCTCGTTCTGCCCCCTGATGGACCGCTATCCCGCATAGGGTATCTCCGCTGCATGGCGTCCCTGCCACTTTCCATGTGCTTCCTGGTGTCCTGTTCACTATGACCCTCTCCTGAGTAACTGGATAGACATATTTTTTTTATTATCAGTTACTAATTTAGAACAGCAATGCAGCTGTATGTAGCATGCCAGTTAGACACAGCTGTGGTAACAGTGACAAAGCAGGGTCTCTTTTCCTGGTGACTTACAGCAATACATAGTTACCCCAGTGACAAAGTAGGGTCTCTTTTCCTGGTGACTTACAGGTGTACACCGGTGCAATCAGGAGGCTCTGAAATAGCTGAAAAGATTTTTCTTGTGAACCAATTTAATGTGACAGTGATACCGTGATTATTCTCCTGTATATGGGGGGGGGGGGGGGGGTAAGGATTAGGCAGTGGTGTGTTTGCTTGCCCATACTGCTTTGTTCTTGGCCACCTGAATGTCCGGAAGCTTCCTCTACCCACAGCACTGATGGTCTTCCCAGATACAAGCATCACTAACAGGGCCAGTCACAAACACTTGCAGCAGTCTGGGCCAACTGCACTTGATACAATCAGGTCCAATCACACTCACAGCACACAAGGACAAAAGGAAGACAAGAGTCAGACTGAATTTTGTCAAGGACTGGTGTTATTTGCCAAGGATGCCGAGTGCCACTTTGCTTTGGGATAGAATGAAATTCGTCAACAGCACCTTTGGTCTGAGCGGCCAGCTTGTACAGGATCCATGGCAATGGATTCCATTTTATATGCAAAGATGGGGATAGTCATAGTTTCCGATCCAATGTCTGCATGAAGCTGACTGGAACAATGTGAGCCAGGGGATCATATGTATATAATTACAGTGAAGTTTTCTCAGCCTCTCTGTTCCATCTGCCATCTCCCAAAGAAACATGCTAATGATTCTATGATCCCCACTGTGGTCCAAACCCAGCCGGGCAGCACGGCCCGTGTCCAGACTGGAGCAGAGTTCCAGAAAGCGGAGCTGTTTTCATCAATGTGAAAATCTGCAAGAAGAGCGGAGCACCAGAGTCTGATGCAACAACGTGGAATCAGTTCAGTTAAAAATGAATGAACCGTGAGCTCAGCTAAGAGAACGACGTCCTCCCCAACCCGTGGATGCGAACTGTCTCACCGAAAAAGCACCTGAGAAGCTATTGACTTGACAGCGTGGCTTGTAGTCCACAGTCCATCTGTATGGCTGCAACTATTAGCTAGCTATTAAAGTCATGAGTGAGGAACAGATATTCCACGCCAAAGACGCAAAGTTCTTGGCATAAATCTGGGCAAATGAGAACTTCAAGCAGCAGCAACTTGAAAATCTTGCGATGGAAGAACGAGTATCTCGTTATATTCTGTTTCATGCATGTGTTTCATAGCAGCATCAGATAAACAACAGTCAAGCACGACATTGAGTATATTAGACTATCCTTTCAAACTCATCACAGCAAGATGCATTGTGGTTGATAAACATGTCTGGCTAGATCAAAGGCTGTGATGTGCCACACCAAATGACCTCTAATAGAGGTACATGATAGCTTTTTGTTTTGCTGTACATGTACATGTTTCATGGTAGTTTGCGGACTGGAGTGAGAAGAAGCTCCTTTTCCTAGACATACAGATGGAACGTCAAGGCCAGCTCTCCCTCTCCTCTATGCAGCTTTTGGCCTTGAATTACTGAAAGTGTGCGGCGCTCACAGTGCGGACATGGAGCGGGGGGCTTTTGTACCGTAGTGGCATGACAGCGTATTTATGGTGTGTTTATTACTGTGTTGTGTACTGGAGAATGTCTTTTGAGCAGATCACCATTGGCTGGGACTTTATTTTGGGAACGGGTTTTAAAAAAGGAAAAGGGTAACAAAACACAGGCGTTTTGGCATCAACGGAGGGGAAACCCATGGGAACAGAAGGCAGGCAGACAAACAGAAGATCATCTCCTCCCATTATTATTATTATTATTATTATTATTATTAGCAGTAGCAGTAACTGGTTTCCAGGTACTGAAAGGTCTGTCACCTGTGCACCTTATGCTGATATTTTATTCCATTTTTGGCATATATACTGTAGCTAGGGGCAGCTGATTAGTATTTGCTAGAAAATCATGACAAGCCTTGATTGAGGGATGGAAATGAGAGAATGAGTGGCTCCGAGGAGCCCTTGGCTAGGCGGTAGCTAAGCTCTCCTGCAGGTGCCCCTCTGCCATGGTTTGGAAAGCTGACAAAAGAGAAGTTATGAAGTTTGTATTCAGTTATCTGTGTATCTGTGAGTCTGAGCTTTTCCGCGGTGCCCCAAGCTAATCTATTTTCTGGGTTTTCTAATAGATACAGGGGTGGTAGTCTGGTTCTTACGTGGTGGGGGGGGTTCTCTCTGCCTTACGTTTGCCCAGCAAAGTGCTGGTTGTCACACCAAGTGGCAGAGAGAAGCTGGAGCCGTCCTCTTAATGGAGGCCGGTGCCGGCTGATGGGCCAGGATTACCCAGTTATGCACACGACCACAGGGTACATAGCACATCCTCCATGCACTCTCTGAGTGTTTGGGGAAGTGAGGCAGCCTCCACAGGGCACCGATGGACAAAGACACTGGAATGTCAGCATAGTCTCAGGTCACGGCGAGCAGACATGTCGACAATCCAGTAATATCCTACTAAAAAGTGAATGTAACTCATAACTAATGCTTACCCACATCCATCTTTATTATTTCTGCTTAATAAGATTGCACTGTGCATTCTGCTTAACACTCATTTATAGAGCAGAAGTTCACTAAGGCATAAATCTGGGAAGCATCTTCTTCGGCAACAGCCTGACAGTGAAAAATTGGCCACACAGCCACAGCAGAATGCTGTGCATAGAGCAGGAGTTCATTCTTTTTCTTCTGTGAACAATATCAGGGGTCATCATCTCAAAGTCAGATATAAATCACCCCATAAAGCTGTAAGATAAGGGTTGTCTCAGGCACATATCCATCAGAAGGTACATTCCTACATAGCAGCATTTTTACTTCACAAACATGGGAGGCGCTGCGTATGAATTCAGTTTGTTGTTGCCCAGAGGGTCGCGGTGAGGCGAGGTGTGGTATGGTTTGTGTGCTGGATTGGATTATTGTACTGGGAAGCCGTAGGGGGAGTCGGGACAGCTACATTTGGGGAGGAGGAGTGAAATCTAGGATCCCATGTGTTGAGCTACCCCTTCCAAGGGTACCGTCACAAAAACAACACTGTTGGCTTGAAATCACAGCCCCAGAGCAACCCAAAGGCCGGTCCAACACTGCAGTCTCAGTCCAATCCCCCTGTCCCATTCCAACAGCACAGTCCTGGTCCAATCTGCAGGCCCCTTCCCTAAAATGGTATTCCGTATTTTCCATTGGCAAACCCGGGCCATATTGCTACAGTTCATTACTTCAGCCATTTAATGACCAAAGATGTTTTGCTTTTCCGCAAACATAAGAGAGATTAATTTCGCATTCGGTCATTTGTCACGGAAAGTTGTGTTTTCTGCTGTTTTGGAAATGGGGGTGGGTGGTAATAAGAGACGGCTCTTTGTTCCATCTCGCCTAGATTTATGGACACACTCAGCCCAAACGGTCACAGCCTGGACATCTGTGCGTAAAAATGCTTGCAGAGAATGCTGATATGCCTGGCCTCTCGAGCGAACAGCCGCAAACGTTAATAAAATGGACGGCCGACCCGCTATCCCGTTTTCTTTCAGGCAGTGGAACAGAATGTTCTGAAACGCCAAGCAGTAACCTGCGTTTGAAGAAGAGACTCTTGGATATGGAGTTTCTCATAAACTAAAGGCTCTTGCAAACACCTGAGTGAAAGCTGCCCATCTCAGCCCATATAATTAGCTGCCCCTCCTGTCATCCAGTCTTAAGGCAGGAATTCAGAAACGACTATGGACAGGTTAAATCGGGAGTCCGCGTGAGGTGGTGCGGAGGGTGGGGAGTTTGGGATGACTCGTGTGGTTTGGATTACCTCTGATGGAGGGTGTCACTCCTCATTAACAGCATGTGTGCTGCTTGGATGGCAGGGAGGGGGCGGGGCGTTCCGAGACTCAGGCCAGCGCTGTGACGTAGGTAGTGCCAGGGTCATTCCCGTGCCATTCCATAACAGTGTAACTCCGAAAGGCTGCAGCTGAGGGTAGGGGATGGATCTCCTCCCAAAGCTCATTGCTCAGGATGGGATTTATCTCCCTGTTCGGGGTACTTACTGCTCTCCTGCTCACAGCTGGTTATGTGGGTGACAAGAGTAAATCACTGGCAATGGAATTATTTTGGGAATAAATAAAAATTAACAGCCACATATGAAGGAACTCTGAGAAGCAAAAACAATGTTTGACAGCTGGTTTTATAAAGTATAATGGTTTGAATAAATAACTGTAAATTTGTAGAGAATGTTTTGTGTGGGTAACTCCTGTGATCAGTAAATTTATTTTATGTTGCAGACATGTAATGATAAAAAATAATCTGTATTTATAGTGCATAACTATAGCCCCTGTTTTTGAAGGATTTCTTAAGCCTTTGTAGTAATTATTAATATTATTATAATAATAATATAATAAATAGTTACAGGAATAACATTCAGTTAATTTGTGAGCGTCTGGTGAATGGGATTGATAAGTTCTTTGTAATGTTCCCAAATCCCTGTCCATCTATACATCTGCCTTTTCTCATTACCCTGCTAATCATAGATGATGAATGCTATGTTCACACACAACACTAAAGAATACACATGAGAACTAAGGAATGAACCTAAAACATTTTGTTTGGCGTTTCTATTAATTATGTAACTTCCTAATACGTTGCTTACTTTTCCAGCTAAGGCAGAACAGCAGTTGTATTGCAAAAGCTGTAATCCGCAAAGATGACACAACGCAATAAAAATTGACCCTACATACTGTATTTATCCTACGTTTGGTGGGAAAAGTCCAAGAATAAATGAAAAGCAACAGTCCTGGATTCAGAACTAACCAGAGGTCAGTAAAGATACATGTTTTTAACTGAATTCCTTTTGATTCAGGTCCAGGTTTGCTGGAGGAGATGATCTGACGATGACCTGCTCAGCCTGTAAGTCAGAATACATTCTGTGCTGCTTTTTGTTTTAATGCAAGGGCTGACTTAGTGTTTTACAATGGTTTACAACCATAAAAATATATAAATATGGTTCAATGAATTCATTTTCTAATGCTGGTCTAAATGCTACTTTGAAACCTTTGAGAAGAACAGATTTTTAAAAGCTGTATTCGAGAATATGCTAGCAGTTGTCTGTCAAATCTTCAGAAATATACCCATATTTTTTAAATTAGTTTAGATGTAAATATGAAGCATTTCCCGTGGATGGATGCTGGATGGATGGAGGGCAGCAGTGAGATTTCTGGGTTCTTACAGCGGTCTCCAATCAGTGCGTATCAGCCAGTAATATTATGGAGGATGCTGAGCAAAAGACAGCATTCTGTCAAAGAAGGTCCTGTTTGAGTCTGAGGATAATTGCTGCCCTTAATGACCAAGGCGTCCTGCTGCCGTCCATCCGCTACCTTCCTGTCTGTTGTGAACAATGGATCATTTATCTGACGGCCCCTTCCACCTGAGCCGAACCACGGAGTGGGAGGGGGTGAAAATATTAATCATTCCTTCATTTAATGAGTGATGGAGAAATGCGGCCACAGCGTCACCTGGAGACTCCGCGGATTTATCTAAACATGCACAGGAATAATTAGGCTAGAGAAATACCTCCGCACTGATTTGGCAGGAAGTGACGAGGTGATGAGATCTGCTCTGAATGGGCTCCTGTTCTCTGGCTTCCCATCTCTCATCTGCAACCCATCAATCTCTCTGCCCTGGTCGTCTCTGTAGACCCAGTGCCTCATGCTGCTCTGAATCCACTGGAGATCGACGGCATGCCGCCCGGGTCCCTCTGCGTGACTGACCAGAGGACCTTTACTCATTTATATTTTTGGGTCTCTTCCTGACACTCCGTACCTACGGCAGCACCTGGTACATCAGCTTGCGTTAACACTGTGTCTGTGAGACCTGCTAGAGGAATATGCATTTTTCAGAAGGATCAGTAGCCCTGAAAAGTACCCTGTGAACTGAAGCTGTTGAGGAACTGGGAAGATCGTGAGCAAAAAGTCGCAGGTGTTAATTATGAAGGTAATGTTCTGATGGTAACATGTAAAGATGAGTAGCCTTAAACTGCTGTCCTGTCAAAGTGTCATTACCATGACGACCAGACACAATATAACAGTATAAATAATTAAGATACTTCTAGGAAAGTGGATACATGATAGTACTGATAAGAATCACTGATAGTGATTCAAACTAACTGATGCTGTAAGTCTTCGGAGGGGAGTGGCCTGACATGGGACGGGAGGGGGGGCTTAGAGGACGGGGCCTTTTCCAGGATGAGAGCAGCCAGGGGTTAGAAAAACAGCAGGGAGGGAGGTGACAGCAGGTGAGAGAGTGAACATGGAAAGGAATCGGATCAGGAAGAGTGAGGCACCGGTGGGCTGGAGTGAGAACCGGCTAACATGGGGACTCGGGATGACAGGCAGGTGAGCTGCATGAATGAGCTGGATGCCAGCCTTTGCCCCGCCCCTGTCGACCACCACCAGCCTTTGCCCCGCCCCTGCCGACCACCCCCAGCCTTTGCCCC
>JAODJX010000020.1:12918403-12928425 GCA_026776945.1 Isichthys henryi | reverse complement strand
GGGGCCCCGCTGTTTACATGATAGCACTCCTCCTCAGGCACAGAGCACTCCGGGTCATACTCGGGGCCCCGCTGTTTACATGATAGCACTCCTCCTCAGGCACAGAGCACTCCGGGTCATACTCGGGGCCCCGCTGTTTACATGATAGCACTCCTCCTCAGGCACAGAGCACTCCGGGTCATACTCGGGGCCCCGCTGTTTCCATGATAGCACTCCTCCTCAGGCACAGAGCACTCCGGGTCATACTCGGGGCCCCGCTGTTTACATGATAGCTCCTCAGTTTTCCGCTGAGGAGGCTCTGAGGTTCATTCAGTGGACATTTCTCTGAAAAGTGAAGTGGGAACAGAGAAGGTGAACGGGCACGACTGCTTCCATTTCCATAAAATAGTTTCCACTAATTCAAAATTGCAGGCACTGGAAAATCCAAAGTCCCCTCCAAGCGTCCCAGAGCATCCTCTTCACTTTATAAGCCTGTTTTCATGGGATTAGAATGAATACTGATCTGATAGATGGGTTTGGAAAATATAATACCCTCCTATTAGTCAAATAAACAGTGTTCCTGGGTTTGTGGGATCTCAGTACACGCGGGTCAGCGATCCAAACCCGCCTGGTACCACAGCAAGTATAATTTGATCTGTAAGGCACGATTTCTTAGCATTTCCTTTGCTTAATGCAAAATCCTGTTAATACGTAATCGGTCCGTTGAACTGCATGGCGTTACAAAGAAAGGCAGCCGATTTCGGGTAGCTAGCTCCGCTTTAGCTACGTTACTTTTAAAAGGAGCTTGACTTTAGGCTCGCAGGCTAAAGGCTTTTGAGCTTATTCATTCTTGTGCAAATTACGAGAACTGGCTTTAAAATCTGCATGGTTAGTGAACTATTAACTTAAATGTGTAATTATGGATTAAGCCTGAGAGGAATATGACTTAGCTGGATCCCAGAATAGCTCAAATGAAATACACAGTTTACAAAAAAGAGACTTTGAAATAATTCGAGAGAACATGCAAAGAGGGGCAAGGGCTAGATGGGGTTTGGCTTTTTAGAAAAGGCTAGAGTTGGGAGTTGCTTGGAACGAAGCTGTTATTTACTCTCATAGTTGGACAGCGCATCGTAAAATAGAGAAAATTTAAATATAAGCATAAAAAACTGAATATAGTTTCATGTTAACTTGAAGCACCAAACTTCCCTTAGATCTGGTCTGAAAGCTATTTTTCGAATGAGTGGTTAGAGATCACACGATGGTCCCATATTCTTTTTCAAAGGACCAATATACCCAGCATAATGCCGTTATGGCAAAGAAATGTTCAGAGCTCGTGAGATTGAATTGGAGACGTACTTAAGTTACTTCATGAGGTCCCCTGCTTACGTTTACCAGCTTAAGTTACATGGCTGACGCTGGGGAATAGGCCTCTCGCTATCGGTGGCGAGGATGTCGTAGGACCTGTCTGTCAGCACTGGGCGGTGGCAGTGTGGTTTCTTCGGAATTTGCCCATGACTATTGCGGAGGTGGAAATAAATATATGGTCCAGAATGAGGGGGAAAGAAGGAAGAACTACAGCTGTTTAATTAGCCTGCTGCTCGCTGGGAGCCAAGCGGCATGTAGATGCAGTTGCTGGAACTCACGACTGCCCGGTGTTGACTGGAAGCCTCTCAGCCTCTGTGTGGCTTTTGATTGGACTATTTATACAGCATAAATATGTCCATCTATCTCGGTTTCTTCTAAGCTAACAGCTAGGCTAGAACCACACAGGGGCCTGTCTGAAGATCCTGCAGATGGGGGGGTTAGCCTGCATTCGCCGGCAGGATGAAGGCGGGGTCTATATGGAGGCCCCCGGGCATAATAACGCCCCTGTCTTGCTCTCTAAATGCGATATTCCATGGTGCGCAGCATTCATGCCAGCGAATGGATGTGAAACCTTCCCGCTTTTGGTGCACTGAAGACATTGGGCCGTTTTATACACGAGGAAAATAAATATTTGCCCGACAAGCTAATTACAGTGGCGATCACAGGGGGTGTTAGTTCAGTGTCATTCATGGAAGAATAAAGAAAACAAAACTGTCGGCTTGGTTCGAGGCCCACTTAATGTGTACAGAGAAATCTGCACTTACTAACACAACCTGTAGGGGTCAGCAGAGAACCCACGCTATTTCTCTATGTACACACAAGGTTAATGTTATTTTTTATGGTATTCAAATGAATAGTTTGTTAAAATTAAACATACATTACATGAAAATAAATATATTTCTTCTGACTTCATAAGAACCCTCCCCTGAATACAAATAATTGGGGTTGGGTGCAGTGGTGATGAATGTTTACTTGTAGGAGACATTGTGCCATATGAGATCATCTCTCAATCTGGTGATCAAGTGTCTTTGACATGGGTCAGGCACCGACGAAGCCATAGACAGCTGGAAAACACATCTGTGTTATGGGTGCTTGCCTACTTATCTGTCTTTATCTGGGGAATGCTTGTAGGTAACTGCAAAATTAACAGGTTTGCCACTTTTTGGATTTTTGGCTACATAAACTAACTCATATACTCTGCTATCTATTAATACCTACAGCTGATGTATCAGGATGGACCTTAGATGTATCTGCAAACCTCTATCTGTTTGTCTTCAGTATCTGTGCAGTATATGCAGAGGGAGAGACAGAGCTGAGGGGGCTAAACCTGCTCTTATTTACCGATGCCAGTGGAAAGCGCAGTGGAAAGCGCAGTCTACTGCTCTGCATAGAGCCAGCCAATGAAAGAAAGAAAGACAGACAGAAGGACCACTGCTTAAGCACTGCACCACCTGCAGATCTTTCCGCGTGTCCATGTGGGCCCTGGCTGGGGGAGCATCGCTCAGCTGGCTGCGCACGCCGCACCCCAGACGGATCTCCGTCACCGTCGCCGGTCCCGTTGCCTGCGGCAGAGCGATGAACGCGTGAGCCTTTTGTGTAATTTGCATGAAATTATAGTATGGGAAGCCACACAGGGGCCTGATTGCTTCCACATTGCCGAGGGTTTGCTCTGAGCACACTTTTCTTCTTGACGTACGTAGGCCGGGTGCAGCCAGTTTAAACAGACAGCCTGTCAGCTTTCTGCAGCCGGTGGCTCTTCTTCCGCACCCCCATCCACCCACCAACCTCCCTCCTTTGCTGGCAGCGCTCTACCTGTCATCCCTAACTTTTAATCCCTGTTTTTCCTTTACTTCTCCTTCATTGCTAATCCTGGTTGGACTCTTTATACGTCTTTCTTACTTCTGCTAGCTGCTCTGTTCTTTTAAGCTCTTCGCTATACGAAATGCTTGGGAAATACTGCTGCTCCTTGTGAAGTTCTCAGCGCTTCTGCATTATCCCCCCTTGGCCTTCATGTGGAGGCTGGGATGCATACAGCACGCCATTTTATATAAAGGAGTCATTCATCGCCTTTGCCGAAAATGTGATTGGATTGACAGAACAACAAACAGCCCATGAGCTTGAATAATGAATCATTCTAAATATTGTTCTGGAAATAAGCTTCCTTTTAAAGATGGATTTTGAGTCGGCCCCTTTTTTGATGTGCCCAAGTTTATTTTTGGGTGTTCGGAAGGTTAGGAGGAGTCTGTGGACAATGGCTTATTTGTTGAAACGCAGAAACTGAGTCATAGCTAAGTTTCTGAGCTCTATGGACGTTGCGTGTGTATTCTGTTCCAAACTGCCTTATTTATTTTCATATTGCTCTGCCCACACTCTGCCACTGATGGCGCTCTTTATTACTGTAAAGCTGTGGAGACTATAGCCTATTGCAAACTAGTGATATGAGTTACATAATATCAGATTATTATCTTCCAAACATCATTTTACAAATGTAGGGATACAGTCACATAATGATATCAGACTGCTATCTTCCAAATATCCTATTCTTACCGTAGTGATATCAGTCACATAATGATTTCAGACTGCTATCTTCCAAATATCCTATTCTTACCATAGTGATATCAGTCACATAATGATATCAGACTGCTATCTTCCAAGCATTATTTGATATGGGATGTGATACCTCCAGCTCTGCTTATGCCATTGGGTTTGTGGGCAGCTCTTGCATTTCTGCATGTGAGATGTAGGACGGTGTGTTCAGTGGTGTTGGGCAGGATTGTTATGAATCTGCTCTTGGGAATGACCTGGCTCTGAGTGTGTGCTCTGTTTGGAAAGGACTTAATTAAACTACTGCTGGCTCATGTAACAAAGACCTTCTTCCCAAATGTGTAAGTGTGTCTAATTAGTTTACCCAAGACTATATTAATCATGCGTGAAACACCAAAAAACTTTGCAACTCTATATATACATATTTAATAATGAAGTGTGTACAAGAGGGTTAAAGTGTGTTTTTGATAGAGAATAACTGGGGAGAAAAGTTTTTTGGCTGAATAAAAATCTGATTGAAGAAACATTGATCCCAGATGTAGAAGTTCTCTGTTTTGCAAATACAGCTGATCCTGGTGGTAATGAGACAACTGGCAAACGTTAATTCACCCCAGTGACTAAGGAACCCAGTTGCTGAGAAGCCTGGCCCTCCCGTCCTCATCCCAGAGGCCACAGCTTGGGATTTGCACCACAGGGGGTTGAGGACACCTAAAAAATGATGGAGAAAATCAATATCTACAAGAATGGAGGAAAGTGCTGGGTCTTTCAGCCCTTCTGGAAATGAATATGAAAATCGAGCCATAGTCTGTTCCAAACTCATATCACTAGTTTGCATGGTTCCATACCTTAGCACTCAATCAGCCAGTCACAGGATACTTATGTGCACAGAACCCCTCCAGTGACAGTGATCTAGTGCTATGAAGTATAAAATCTTCCAAAAGGTGAGTAAAATCATGTGTGCGGATGATCACAGGATGACAGACATGAAGGAAGACGGTAGCACATTTTGGCTTTAACCTTACAGGCCCACAGTAGCAAAATATCATGCTGATTGGAGGCTCTTACAGAGCTGTATTTAATTGTCGTATTTAGCTCTTGCCTTCCAGGTAGATGATGTGATACTTTACCTTGTTATCATGTGTAGGATTTATTTTTAAAGTGTCAAAGTGGAGAGTGTGCAGCTTTGATCTTATACGACACGTGTTTTCTATAAGTGCAGACAACAACGGTCTCTTCTGTGCCGTGCTTCCGTAAATGATGAATTATGTATTTAAGTCAGTGTTTTTCTACATTAGCCGTGGAGACCTCAAGTAGGCCTGTCTATAGTGACCACAGATGGCGTGGTATTTGCAGTGCCGGAAGTCTGACTGAAATAAATCATTCAGGCCTGGTGTTGAGTCTCAGGCCTTGGGTTTCGGTCTGTATTTTTCCGGTGAGTTTCTCTGAAATATTTCCCATGACTTGTAGTACCATATGTCCATTGTAAGAAGGATTCTAAACACTTTTAATTTTACTGATGTGTCCTTTATTTCCTAGATGCATACTTGCATTTCATATACTAGAAAATATAGTTTCCATGGATACATTAGCATAGTCTTCATAAACATCTATCTGTTGAACAAGTGCTCTTTGTAGAAGCTTTATTCCCTATTAGAATATGGTTCCATACCTTAGTACCTAGGTGAGGGGAGCAGTACAAACAGAGGTACGCACAGGTGTGTATTTACTGAGGCAGGGTGTGTGTTAATGAGCCCCCCCTTTGCTCAAAGCGATTTCACTCTGATGGGGGAATAAAATTCTGTCTTCCTCCGGCAGGTGTGTGCTAATGAACTCTTATTTGGGGTTAATATTCACATCTGCTAGGCGTGCAGGAACAGGCACCCAGTGCCATTTACAAGTGGCTTCAGTGAAACTTCATAATAACATCATGTATGGGGCTTAATAGACTCATGATCTAGACAGGTGGGCCTCTGCTGTAGGCACTTGCACACATTCCTGCCCTCGTGGAATCAGGCTAATGTTTCAGGCCATTCAGCTTGCGAGACATCCTGTCTGCTCTGTGTGTGTACGCCTGTGTGTCTACGCCTGTGTGTGTACGCCTGTATGTGTACGCCTGTGTGTGTACGCCTGTGTGCGCGACCCTAACATCCTATCAGAAGCATGTACTTGAAGGACTCAGACATAAATAAATACGGGCAAACGATCGAGGTTTTAAATTCAACTGACCCTTTTTTGTCAGAAGGTTCAGCGGCCAGCGTTCATCTGGGGGGAGCGTTTCCAACGGCAGTTAAAATATGGACAAGTTCCAATAGGGTCCCATGACCCCATGTTCCCACGTTCTGGGCGTCTCGACAGAAACGCTCGTGACCCAGACGGAGCAGCGTGAGGGGCCACCAAGGTCGAGTCTCTGCGTCTGTGATCAGACTCCCTTCTCTCTGGTGTTTATCAAAGCCTCACCTGAATGTGCCCTTGTGTCACTATTGATAAAAACCCACAAGTCCTAGCTGAATGCATACTGCATCTTAAATTATGTTAACATTAAACGGTCATATATCAATGGACTGGAGTACCCAGGCATGGCTGATGCAGGTATGCACCGGAGGAAACACAAGCGGATGATTGAAGCTCTTGTTCAAATGTAAATTACTGCTTGTGATTTTGCGGGAGGGGACGTGCCTCTGTCTATCGCTGCGTGTGTAGTGGTGAAATATGTTCTTTCCATTGCGCCCTTGTGACCTTGTTCATGGCTGGTGCGAATTTCAACACTAATGGCTGACTTGTCCTTCTTGGCGGCCGGTTACCGTATCGTTTATTTATGAAGGGCCTGCTGCATATCTATACATCCATTTTCCACGCTGCTTCTGCAGTGCAGGGCAGTGGGGCCTGGAGTCAATTCCCAGAAACACCAGTCAGAAACACCAGTTCAGCCATCTGCATGTCTCTAGGACCCTTTCTTAGCTTGTTGTTAAATTTTTTTTTCTGCTTTACTGCTGTATATTTTGCTGGTATCATTCCCATTGAAGAGCCTCCCAGTAGGGTACACAACATGGCTTCCTGCTTGATTCACCCAGTCACAAACACCAGTTACCCTAACTACTGTATTAGGCCCCTCCCCACTATCGCTCTTCCATTTTGGTGTCTGTTCAGAAAGATATCCTTCTAGGCTCTATTGTGACTGATTATAACTTTTTTTCTGTAGTGCATACAGACATGCAGCCTTCCTTAGACACCGTCTGCTTCTATTCTGTTACGGTGTTTTGTGCCTTGACTATGGCTTTAAACCAGTCCTAGGAGGAAGCGAAAAGGAAGGCGCTGAGTCTCTTCCAGCAGGAAATGCCAGCGCAGCCCTCTGGCAGCGCTGTGGCCCCATATCCGCACATCCATATTCCTAGCCTGGAGGAAATTGGAGGAGCTCGGTGCTGACCGGGAATGGGAAGAACAGACGATCTCTCTGAGCCAACTGGCAGCAGAGGAGACAGAGGAAAAAGCAAATCTGATCCACTGATTAGCTTAATTTTATTAATAAGACACAACAGGCCGAAACGGCTTGGTTTAGCCTCTTGTAAAGACGCTGTGTGTTTCTTTCAGGCTTTCACACTCCAGAAGTTTTAGTGTCTCCCAGCAGGTCAGTGTGGCTGACTGCTTGACAGGAACTGGCATAGTCATTTCAGTTTGCTTAATATGCCTGGTTATGCAGCATGCAGCCATGTAGATTAACGGGAAGAATTACTGATGAGCAGAAGCCCACCCACAAAGCTCAGACCACTAATATTCACAGCATCATTTATCGTAATACTGAAAAGAAAAAAAAAAAAAAAACAGGACAGAGATGTAAAACCAGAAATAAGGGGTTCTGGTAAGGCCTGGCGTGCAAAAGCTCCACAGTAATTCATAGATCCTGACCTCCATCATGTGACCATGACGGATGATGTTATTCCTGAGCTATCTGGTTTGCTGCTTCACATTGTCTACAACAGGAAGGAACGGCCTTCGGAGATATTATGAAATATTTACAAAACAAAAATGATGTCATTATGGGGTCTTACATGGAAATGTTCTTGATAAAGTGTTTGAAATTGTTTGAAAGTTAAGGCTTCGTTATGGGAAACTTGGCTATCGTGGGACTTGGGTGACTGATTTGTGTTCGTTCACTTTCCTCATGTGTCTGTTTTACAGAATATATAAAGTTGTGTACCTTCCCTCCCACTGTAAACCTGCTGGCCGTCCTGACTGTTGCTATTTCCCCAGTGCCCAAGCCATTGTTAGTTTGTGATTCTCTCTCTTTTTGTGCTTCAGTGTCGTTGACGATTGCATTTGGGTAAACCATGTCCACATTAATCTTATATTTTGCATCCCATGCGATCAGTTTGCTATGTTAACTGGATGGATTTATAATAACCAATGATGGTTCGATGGTTCCGCTGGGATGGACAGATATCCCAGCGGTAGAGCCTGCTAGCTGGAGGGTTCATCGAGGTGCCCACCTCCGACAGGAACGTAATAATGAGCCCAGCAGATGTTAGCATTTGTGGTAAAAGGTTATGACCTTTGTGCCAACTAGACCAGGGGAGGCTATGTGTTGAAAAGCCCTCATTGTAAGTGGGAATGCTTCATATATGGAGTTTGATAGCTTAGACGCGTGGCCTGCTCATGCCCTGCTTCTTACACATTCCATCCGCATGAGTATTGTATGGCTGCTTGGCTGTTCAAACATCCCTCAAATACCTGATGCTTATTCCTGGGAGACGATGGATGAGCAAATAAATTAGGACACAACCTTGAAGTGACGCTGAGCTTAGATGTGTAGGTATGACAGCTGAATGCGCCGGTGCACATCCCCTGCCTCCAGTCCATTTTCTCGTCCTTCCTCATCTTGAAATATGGAACGTAAACTGTGGGAGAATTCTCAGTTCGATGGAGGCTTTATTGTGTAACATCTTGCCATGCAGAAATCTTTGTTGTCCTGTTAATCAAGAGCTTACATGACTCACTGCCATTTTAGCTAACAAGACTAAACTCCTGCCATTATTCAGAGTCATTATATAGGTCATAGTGTAGAGATGGCAATGATCCGATACTCACTATCTGTTGCGGTGCGGCATAGTGATGGATGGATGATCCACTGCAAAGCTCCAGGGAAAAGGGTTTTTATTGATAACTGACACAAATAGGGTAATCGGACAACAAACAGGGCATCAAAACAGGTAGGTATACCGAGACTAAAGCTAACTGAACTGCAGCTAACATTAAGGGAGAACTAACAGCAATGACATCCAAGAAACATGGGCAGGTAAGACTGTGTACACAGACGCTTGTACAAGGCAATCCCACACAGCACAATTGAATGCAATGACCAGCTGAAGAGATGAACAGGGGCTGGCACCCAGATACACTCACAGGAGATAAACAGCAGACAGGTGTGGGCATTTAGGAAGCACTAAGAACATGAGAGCACAGGTGAGGGACGAAACACCAGGAGAGACTAAAATTATGAATAAACAGGGAACAAAACAAAGAAATCATAATGAAAATATCATCTGACCAACACAGTTCTACAAGAATAAAAAATATTAAATTATAAACTTGGTTGAGGGTGTCCACTGGCCAAGCCCATGATAATAAAGTGAACGGCAACCGCCCGCACTGCCCCTTAAATCACGAAGCAGCGTGGAGATCAGGAGAACACAGCAAGAGCCAAGGCCACTGGGGTGACCAGCGACATCTGCTGACCAACAAGTGGACTGACATAGTAAAAGGGGGGCGGGGCAGGGCGGGGGCCGATCCTGACATTATCAGTATTGGCCCGATACCGACAAAAACTGCAGGGCCAGATATCAGGCCGATATCAGTCGATTTTTCATCAGCGATGGGTCTACTCTGAAAAATTGTGGAAATTCATCAGAGCTGTCATGTTGGCTGTGTGGAAAAACAATTACGGTACTTTATGCCGAAAGAAGGAAGAAGCATGACTGCATGTATGTAAGGCTAGAGCAGAGTTTTCTTACTGTGAGTTTCAACACAGTAAAATGGATACAAACTAGATGTATGTAAGGTTAATTTTATTTGTGCTCTATCGTATGTTTTGTACTGGGGACTGGTGTGAACTAGAATTGGGTAGTTGGAGAAGACAGTAA
>JAODJX010000020.1:12892123-12912283 GCA_026776945.1 Isichthys henryi | reverse complement strand
GTTCCCCCTGTGTTGTCTGGAGTTTGCATGTTCCCCCTGTGTTGTCTGGAGTTTGCATGTTCCCCCTGTGTTGTCTGGAGTTTGCATGTTCCCCCTGTGTTGTCTGGAGTTTGCATGTTCCCCCTGTGTTGTCTGGAGTTTGCATGTTCCCCCTGTGTTGTCTGAGGTTTGCATGTTCCCCCTGTGTTGTGCGGAGTTTGCATGTTCCCCCTGTGTTGTCTGGAGTTTGCATGTTCTCCTTGTGTTGTCTGAGGTTTGCATGTTCTCCCTGTGTTGTGTGGAGTTTGCATGTTCTCCCTGTGTTGTGCAGAGTTTGCATGTTCTCCCTGTGTTATACGGAGTTTGCATGTTCACCCTGTGTTGTCTGGAGCTTGCATGTTCCCCCTGTGTTATGCGGAGCTTGCATGTTCCCCCTGTGTTGTGCAGAGTTTGCATGTTCACCTTGTGTTGTCTGAGGTTTGCATGTTCTGCTTGTCTTGTGCAGGTTTCTTCCAGGTACTCTGACTTCCTCCTGCAGTTCAGTGACATTTAGATAAGTTGGTGTGCCCTGTGTGTGTTTGCCCCGTGATGAATTTAGGCAGATTGGTGTGTGTGTGCCCTGCGATGAACTGGCATTCCATCCGAGTGTGTAGCCCTGAGCAGCCAGAAGATGGATGGAAAATAGTCAGAGAAACGTATGAAAAATTGAAACATCTAAATTAAATGATGTTGTAGAATAGAGGGAGTGACTATATGCAGTTTTGTGTGATCGTCCACCCTCAGAAAAAATATTTCTAGCATTTGGGCAGATATTCTTGCTCTGTGTATGTTATTCCACCTGTCTGTGTATCCCATCTGCTTGCCTTTTTAATGTGGCACATTTAATGCGCCCTGTCTACAGGATAATATACCCCAGGCATGCAAGCTCTCCGCGGGCCTCAATGCGCTGTGCGTGTGCTCAGACAGTCTCCTGTCCATGTGCTCCTGTTTGCCCTCTTCTGTCATGGTTTGTCTTTGCCATGAACCCTTAGGGTTTGTATGTCTTCGTAGATATAGACTGGAGGGGTTTGTCAGTGTAGATGGACGCTGGCTGAAGTTAGGCCTCTATAAATGGACAGATAGGTCATTCTGGGGTCAGGTGGATGTGGCTGTGAGTTCAGTCGTTTGTCTCAGTGCTTTTATTTTTCCTTATAGGCCCGTATCCAAAGTAACTTACAACTACTGTGGTACAGTTTGCTGTCCTGTGAACTGAGTTATAATGGTCTGTTCTGATCGAACCACTTGCTTGCGACATTGACTGGGTGGAATACTCTTTTTCTCATGGTCTTATTTCAGTTTATTTTTTCAAATATGATAACGCTCTAATGAAATTCAGTTGCCATAGTTACAGTACACTAACAGAAGGACTGGTTTGTGTCTCCAGTAATAGGGGCTGCTGTTTATACTTTGCGGGGCTGTAACCCCCACTCGGGAAAGAAGGGCTGGAATTGGGGGCAGTGCCTTGGCTTTCAGCGACTTGGAGCCAGAGTAGAAATCTTGTTTTGCTCAGCTAGTCTGAGCGTCAGTAAATAGACAGGGTTCATGTGAAGAAAAGAAACTGTGATACTGTTTAATATGACATGAGTGCAAAATAACATCATCCCTGTGACCTTCTGCGGCGATGATGCAGATGTTTCTGTTTCTACTGAAGGTCAAAGGTCATCCTGTCCACTGGCATGGTTGGAGTTACCACAAGGTTACCTATGTTCTACCTAAAGCTGTAAACGTGACTAGTAGTCGTCAACATTTGATGAGCGAACATGGATCCTAATTATAAAGTAACACCAGTGGCTAATCACATCATAGCATGAGTTTGTTCCAGTACTTTCTTTGATGATGAACCAAAGGGAACTATAGATAACATCATATTTGATTTGGATTTTTTGGATACAGTTAAGAGAGTTCATCAAAACCGCACTGGCTTACCTCATTTATTTGACATTTAATTTGATTAGAACAAGTTTATAACAAAGCTTTTGTGGCTAACGTATTTGATTTATTTAACATATGATGATAGAATACTGTTGTTACTAGATTGTACAGTCCTGTAGTGAAATATAGACCCTCGAACGGCCTTCATTTTTTCTGACTCGCACAGCCGGTTTTTTCCTTACCTGCTAAAGAGCTCCTTTCGTTTTCTGATTTACTTTTGGTGCAGCTTTGATGCCGCCTCTGCTGGATTCTCGATATCCTGAAAATGAAAACCATCACCTGGCCGTCACTCCCTACGTTCTGCTTCTGTTTGGAGCTCTGCTGAAAATCATGTGACACATACACGCTCTTGGCCTGTTCACTGAGCATTTGAGTTTTGCTTTGGTAACACCGAGAAGATTCTCCCGGGCGTTTGGTTTTCTGTTGTTTTTTCTCTTTCCGACTCACACTTTGCAGTGACCTACTGCTCTGCTTTATGGTTGCAGGACATTGATTTTGCCTCGGCCTATTTCCACCTGCACAAATGACAATACTCTAGGGAGGGATGATTAAAGATTCCATAGGGAATTTGACATGACTTGATAAACACTGTTGTTTGCTATGCTTTTCACCCAGAGTGAAGTAGTCTCTGGGTTCTTTTGACCTAGGTCTAAACTCTGGGAAACACTGACTCTTGCGCAGACACTCCAGGCCCAGTCGCGCCTCTGAGCAGGAGAAGCTGAATAAGAGGGATGGATGATTCTTTCAAGGCTTGTTTTGCCAAGCCTGTCTTATTTTTCCTCTTTGCAAATTACATCGTGAATCACTAGTACAGAAGTACTCTTATTAAATTAGCTTGTAAGATGTTTGGCTAGCTGACTGGCGCTGTTCTGTTGTCGCTGAGCACTGTCGAGCACCTCGCTATGCCTGTGAGTTGTGTGTCTGCCCTATTTGTGGCCTATGGGAATGAGAGCCACGTCATTCCTTGACCCCGATTGGGGCTGTGACTAAGCAGGGGCTCTGGGCAGTAAATGCACCGGATGATTCATCTGCTGGACCACGTGTGATAACAGATGTTAAGAGAACGCAACATGGACTAACTGTATATGGACTAACTCTATGCCTCAAACCCATGAAAAAGCATGGAATGCTCTTCAACATAGCAGAAGCGTTTCACACCTCAGGCCAAGATATAGAGTGCCAGGCAAGAGCAGACCAGTAGGTCTGTACATTAAGCAATACTGAAGACAGATCTGTGATCTTAAGGATTATGCAAGTCTGTTGCATTTAGTCAAGTTAATCCGGGGAGCTGGAAGAAGTTAAATAGTACATTGTCTGACTAGCAGAGAATTTTGACAGTTTTTGATAGCATGGGAGATGAGTCGTGTCCCTGAATGCTCTGAGACAGGTGAGCGTTGTGTGGAAGTCGGGGGAGCCTCACAGCTGGCCGACCCCACCTCTCTGGACGCTCCCTGCCACTGCATGTGACTCAGCTAGGAGATAGAGGCTCAGGATGCTGTGCTGTCTTGCTGTCGGCCTTCGCTGTCCCTCCTACCCTCTCTGACTTCCCTCGGCGCCTGTTGCAGGACGTAATGGTGAAGGGAAGCCCAAACAAAGACAGCATAATCACGCTCTTTACGATTTTAATGATGATGAGTAATGAGTGATTTCAGTAAGAATAGACAGTATGCTTAAGAATTGTCATTGATTAAAGCGAATGACAAACAACACATACAATTATATACGACGATCATGGATAACATCCATCCATTTTCTAGGTGGGGTCACACTGACCAAGAGCTAATCCCAAGAAACGTACCCCAATTTAGAAAATTTTCCTTGTGCATTTTATTTTGGAAGAAATTCAATTATATGTGAAATTATAACAATTACAAGGAAATGATTTTTTAATTTAAAAAAATTCAGAACACTCGGGTTGTAAAATGGGGTCCTCTATCAGATACAACGTCTTTTGGAAACCCATAATAACGGAAGACCCAGCAAACTAACAGGTCCGCTAATTCGGAGGTGGTTGGCAGTTTAGCAATCGGGATTAATCGACACATTTTGGAGAAGCGGCCTACAAGTGTCAGAATGGTGGTATAGCGCCGCGAGGAAGCGGTGTGGGAAGTGAGTGAAGGAGGCCTGATGGAGGTGTGTTTGGGGTTTTATTCTGGGCACAAACGAGATAGGATTGAACATAGTGACGTACCTTCCACCTCCATCCGGGCCACCAGTAGTGACGAGCGATGAGGCGGGTGGTCGAAGGCATTCCGGGGTGATCCAAACCGAGGGAGGTATGTACCCATTGTAGAACCTGCTTGTGGAGTTGCGAAGGAACGTACCTCTGATCCGGAGGACACTCGGCAGGTGGTGGTTGCTGTTGAGACAGATGTTCCAGGTCCCAGGTGACTGTGCAGGCAAAGCAGGAGGGAAGCAAGATATTGACTGGCTTCTCAGGGACCTTAGAGGCATCAGAATGGCAAGAGAGGACGTCTGCCTTGATGTAATAATAATAATAATAATACATTTTATTTATAATGCCCTTTACATCTCAAGATCTCAAAGGGCTGATGTTCTTGGATCCAGGAATATACTTAACCTGGAATTCAAAACAGGTAAAGAACAGTGCCCACCAGGCTTGACGAGCATTCAGCCGTTTGGCTTCGCAGAGATATTCCAGGACGCGATGGTCAGTGCGAACCTGAAGGGGGTGGAGAGCACCCTCCAACCAGTGCCTCCCCTCCTCGATGGCTAATTTGCCAAAAGTTCTCAGTTCCCTATGTCGTAGTTACCCTCAGCTGGAGAGAGTTCCCGGGAGAAGTAGGCACACGGATGGGTCTTACCTGCTTCGGAGTCCTGTTGAGACAGGACAGCTCCTACCCCCACCTCAGAGGCGTCGGTCTCAACTATGAAGGGCAGTGAAGGGTCTGGTTGGCGCAGAATTGGGGCCGAGCAGAACAGGTGTTTCAACTGTTGGAAAGCGGAGAGAGCAGAGGGTGTCCACTGCAACCGGGAGCCTTGGACCGTGAGGGGCGCAGCTACTGAGCTGAACCCCTTAATGAAGCGGCGATAGAAATTGGAAAAGCCCAGGAAGCGCTGTAGGTCTTTCGTAGTACGAGAAGGAAGTACCTTGTCCTCATCCATTTCAACCCCTCCTGGTCTTATCCGATAGCTTACGAACTTAACCGAGGTACAATGAAACTCACATTTCTCCCCTTTTACATATAACTGATGGTCCTTCAATCTCTGGATGACCTGACGTACATGGAGCACATGGAGCTCCAGATTCTCTGAATAAATTAAATTGTCATTGATGTAGACGATGACGAAGCGATTCAACATATTCCCCAGAACCTCCCCGATGAAGGATTGAAATATCGACGGACTGTTTGTCAGTCCATAAGGCATCACGAGGTATTCATACTGCCCCGTGGTGGTAATGAACGAGGTCTTCCAGTCATCTCCCTCTCGAATTCTGATTAAATTGTATGCGCTCTGCAGGTCTAATTTAGTGAAGAATCGGGCTGACCGCAGTTACTCTAATGTGGAGGGGATGAGTGGAAGAAGTCCCCGACGTTTTTTGGTGATGGAGTTCAGTGCCCGGTAATCTATGTAGGGATGGAGGCCCCCGTCCTTCTTCTTCACAAAGAAGATGTATGAGAGGGTAGAGACGTCCTTTGGGAAGGACTGCCTCCTCCACCAGCTCGAAGGAACGATCAGACTGGCGATGTGGTGGGAACCCAAATGCCTGGGCTTTGCTAAATTCGTCTTTGAAGTCCCGATATTGAGGAGGGATGATGATTACATCATTGGGTTGGGGACTCTCTAAGGAGGAAACTCTGCATGGCATCATCAAACACTTGGAGGCACATACCTCAGGCAATCCGGGCGCATAAATGCACCACCACACACTGTGGACCATTTAACCGCATGTTTCTGGACTGCAGGAGAAAACCAGAGTAACAGACGAAAGAGGCACGGTGCATGGAGAAGACACAAACTGCAGACGGAAGGAGCGAAGGCAGCAGTCAGAAGCTGCAGACAGAAGGAGTGAAGGCAGCAGTCAGAATCGCAGCCCTGGAGGTCTGAGGTAACAGCTCTACCCATTCAGCACCCCCACCCCCTCCATTCCTTCATTTAGATTCAAATTATAGCATGATAAACCTGCCATATTTAAAACGGAAACAGAGGCCTTCGACATCTTCTGAGTGCTGTTCTACTTCGGTTGTTAAGAGGACAACCCAAAAAAACAATAAAGAATGGAACAGGAGGCAAATGAATTCCAAGGGTTATTTCTCCCGCTCTTTGATGTTCACTTTCCCTATTGTTGTCTTTGGTATGGTGAAGTTGCTGGCTGGAATCCTTTTCAAGGCTGACTGTGATATAATGTTGATTATAAGAGAATTGACTCTCCTTGTATTGTAAGTTGGAAGTAGCCCGAGTAATGATTCATATGAGAGTACCAAAAACTGCAGCACAGGGCTGTGTC
Organism: Isichthys henryi; assembly: GCA_026776945.1. Lineage (NCBI taxonomy): Eukaryota > Metazoa > Chordata > Actinopteri > Osteoglossiformes > Mormyridae > Isichthys > Isichthys henryi. The sequence continues at coordinate 12,905,862 of JAODJX010000020.1, read as the reverse complement.
GCTGGGCAGGACATAGCAGAGGCTACCAGGCCTGCCGTGTTTCATACGCTGAGGTGTCAGTGTCGAAGGGGGACTCTGGGACCCGCCGGCAATGACTATCAGGGTGAAAAAAGCATGTCGTTATCGTACATATAATTAGCAAAGTTTTTGTATACCAGGATATAGGATGTCAATCACGGTTAATCCATTTTAAGACACGGTGAATCAGTCTACGATCTCAGAGTGGCAGGATGATTCAGTCAGGTTTTGTTGGAACAATGTGTTACAATACATCATGTAAAACTTTATATGATTCTCTGACAAACATACATACCGGAAAGAGTCTGGAAAGTTCATCTTCAACAGTATAATTTTCACTTAATGTTGGGTGTTTCTTTTTTTTATTAAAGTATCATTTAATTCTTTTAATACTGCAGTTTTATCACCACTTTGATCTATTACCGTATGTGGCACTTTCTGTAAAGGTTGTTTGGGGAACGTGAGAGATGGACTATGAGTGTGACGAAGAAGCATCAACAAAACTCTGCTTTCAAGTCAGGAGATTTACAGCAACAGGGGCACCCTGGGAAGGTTCCGAGTTAAACGCCTCCAGAAGACGACAGCCTGTCCAGTAGCTGAGCTGCCTGCCCTGCGCTGGGTCCCTGTGGCCTTTTATTGTACTGTCATTGGTTCAAATGCAGGGCTTCTCACTGGGTGCAGAGTGATTTGAATTGTGCTCTTGAATACAGAGCACTATGGGCCATTTTTCTCAGAGAGATATTGAATGCTGACTGTTGGGAAACCCTTTCATTATTCAGATCAAAATTTGTAGTGCCAACTAAAAATATAATGTGGAGTTTTCAGTGTGAGTATTTACGCGGAATTCCTGTCTGATCTGCGGGTGAGTGGCCGTTCACACTGTAGTTCCCGCCATCTTACACAGCAGTCTTTTCTATTCGCATATGATTTTACTGACTTTTATGTCCGTTTTTGTTTGAGCTCTGCCTATAAAAATGGTAATAATTCATGTAAGGAATTTGTGGCATTAGCTTCTCCAATGTGTGTTGCAGATGTGCAAGATCTCTAACCCATAATGAAAATCAAAACCCGGGGAACAGAGAATGTGTGTATGTGTGTGAAACAGGGGGACAGAAGATTCGATCGAATGTCGCAAAGGGCGACACTTTTTCAGTTATGTAGTGTATGTTTTCTAAGCAAGATGCAGATTTTTGTAAACCCAGATGATCCAACTGTATAATTCCGGATGGATGAACTTTCCAAGAATTTTTACTTGTGCTTGGAGCCTAAACTGGGAATGACAAGATAGTAACTCACCATGAGAATTATTTCTTGGAAAACTACTACTTTTTGGAGATCCTCAAACTCTGCTTCCTATAAACCCAAAGGAGACATTCACACTTGTAGGATTATTGAACAGGATCCCTGAATACACACACACACCCTTCATAATTATCAAATGCTTTTCCCAAATTCTGAGCTTCTGCTTCCCTGTCAAATTCACTTCATATTACTGAGTCGCTGAGAGCTGCAACGTTTAGGTTTCGACCTGCATATGGCTGTTTGCCGATCAGAACATGGTGCTGGACCTTAGTGCCTACTGGCCTGGTGAGCTGAACATTCCGCTTATTTTCAATTGTATGAGAAAAAGAAAACAATTAGGTGAAACAACTGGGTGAAAGAATCGGATTTTAAAAGTCAAAACAGGTACATTCTGAATGGTTTTATTGCTGTGCTTTACGTCAGGTATGGATAACCTTTCAATTCTAAGCCTTTCTGGCCAAAAAAAAAACTTAAAGGAGCTAATTAGTTCGTGATGTGAATCAACATTCAGTAACACGCAGATTTGATTGGTTTCTGATCACTCTTTCATTCTCCTTAAGTACGGTGAATGAAAAATCTTGCTGTCTTTTTGCGTACATGTCGAGTATTTCACATTGGCTCAGATGCCTCCACCAATGTACGTGGCATTCCGGGCTCACCAGAGATGAATGTCACGGTGTAATACGCCAGGACAGGTAGGAGCAGTAGTTATACAGACCACTCACAAGTGACCTGTTAGTCCAGGAAATATGAGCAGTAATTTGTGTTTGTGATTGGCTGAGGCGGAGTCTGCATGCTCCCTGTATGTTTAAATGCGCCGCCCCTGGGTGGCCAGGCTTCCACCCAACCGTGTACAGAAGTGCAGTTCATTTGAGTTAGTGCTGCATATTTACGTGATACCCAGCAGCCTGTGTTTGTTAAATGTTATTCATTTCTGATATTAAAACCCTGCAGATTGGCCCTGATTACTGACAGAGTCATTTTCATCTCAGCAAATTAATGCCACAGTATTTTTTTCTTGCTAATTCCAATGGCTCTTAAGTCTTCCACAGTCAAGCACAAAGACACTTGCTGGCATTTGGTTATATAATGTTATCTGTAATATAAGCCAAGACTCCCCCTTGCCGCTTTCAGCATATATATCTGCTGTGTTGATGAGGAATAGGCTCTTCTGGCACTGATCTCACCCACCCTTGGTCTTGCTGTCAGTTTTGATTCGCCTGTTGCTGCTATGCTGTCTGTCAGTGGTCAACTCTGCCTCCCCCATCACCTCTCTCCGCTTCGCAAAAAAAAAGCAGTCCCCAAATGACATGTTTGTCAGCACTTCCGATTACAGTGCTGCTTCGTGCCGAGGGTTAGACGGTACATAAAAACTGAAGTGGAGAACGACTCTGGTCCCCATCAACAAGGCGTTGAACTTTATCTATTTCTGCAACGGCGCATTCAACATTCCTCTCTAAGCTCAAAGGTGATGATGATGGCAGAGAATGTCTTTAATCTTCCTCTCTGAGAAATATCTGGCCATTCCTTAATGTCATACACACTGGCACCAATGAAATCCAAGTATTTTCTTAAGTAACACCTTGGGGTATGAACCTTGGCTTACACTTTTCACTAAATTTAAGCCACTAGGTCCTTAGATTAACCCCACCCTCATAAGTAACTGTGGCATCCACCCCAGTGTGACTCTCAGGCATGTTACAGCCATAGGTATTGGCAACGGGAAACAGGACGCAACAAGCGTCAATGGACACATTTATAAAACTCAGAGTCACATCTCCCCATTGACCCCGTGCTGTAACTGCAGAACGTGAAATTCACTTTAACTGGGCCTTACATATCTAGGGTGTTGTTTTCTTTGCGTAGATACTGCCTCACTATAAGCCAAGAGCATACAGGAGGCATACGATAATGCCGAGGTGAAATGAAGGGCCGGCAGCCGGTGTTTGTTTAATATGATTCACTTCTGTCTTGTAAAACTCTCTCCATTGGCCATAATAACTAAATGACTCATTTTCATTCATGAAGCCAGTTGATTCTAGAGTAGTTTTTTACTCCTGTGAGCTGGATTTCTAGTGAAAATCTATGATAGTTTAGTTTGGCAACAAGGAATAATTCTATGGAAATTGTAAGGAAAAAGTATGAGGAGAGGCAGATTCCAAGCACACTTGTTAAGGACCACTCCCTTTTTTCACTGGAATAATGTCGGAATGCTTATCTAAAATTTCCCCCTTGTGAAGAAATGAAGAATAGGGATTTTTAAATGGAACCGAGCATCTGCCACAGCGAACGGCCTTGATCGTTTGTCACGGTGAATCATGGGGCTCGTTCTTCCCGCACAATTAGCCAATCATTCTCCCAAACTCTAAAGGAAACAAATATGTGACTGCAGGTTAAAGGTGTGTGACGCATGAATTAAAATGCGCTCATTTCCAGAAATGAGCTGTGCGTTGACCTGCCTTCGGAACAGAATGGTTCTTAAATGTTTCATGAAAGAATTTCCACTATTTCTTGCGAGCAGAAGGCTGATGGCTTGGTGCCTCACTTCCCATTTAAAACCTTACAGCCACTACCGTTTAATCTTTAAAATTAAATCAAACATTAAAGGTAAATGTGAGAGACACACTTCCAATTCTGCCCCCTGCAGGTGTGCATCTGAACAGTCTACACAGAGTGATTTAGTGCAGGATCACTACAAATATATGTACTCCAGATACAATACACTTCAAGTTGTTTATGTAACACTTGCAAATAAGTCTAGAAAACATTACAGGTCTATTAATAGATTTCTTACATCATAATACTAAGAAAATACAATTTATGAGTATTGAGAATATTTAGTGTCTTTTTGGTTTATACTTTTACTTTTGGCTTTTATTTTGATTTTCTTAGCATTTTTTCTAGAGTGTTCTGGTTTGAACCTGAAGTTCATCGACAATGCCTAAGATAGGCTTTATAGCCTCAGGTACCGTGCATAGTTTCCTGACTATAATGGCGATTTTCTGCTCCAGCCAGACACGTAGCATCTAAGAGGTAGAACGTTTTATGATGGCACCCTCCTTCCAGTCATGCTAAACTGCCAGCACATTAGAACAACTGGCATCGAAACAACAGAATTCCCCATTAAAGGCAACATGTAAGAACCAAGATCTTTATGACACAATGAGAAATAATATGTGGATACCACAACAAAAACAGAATAACAGAAGACTGCACTCCTGCCGTACTCTGTGTGGCATACTGAAAGATGATAGGTAATTTTTAGGTAGTCAACAGATGGAAAAATAATTGCTCTGGTGCAGTGTCTGCAGCTTTGGGTTGTGCTGTGCAGGCACATATATTTTGCTGGAGTAGGTTAAGATGGAATGGTGTTTAGCTGTGAGGCCACCTTATCATCTGGGGTCAGGGTCCTCTATGTTGCACCAGTTCTGGGAAGCATGGGTTTGCACTCCCCCATGTCACGGAACGTGTGAAACTCCAGCGAAAGCAGCCATTCCGGCTAACAGCTGTTTCGATTGGCCCTCCTGCTCCACGAGCTGCCTGAAAGTCAGCGGCTTTTTCAGCAGCGTATCACTCTCATTCACAAATGGCATCGTTAACACCCAGCCCTATTAATGTTGCTCTCCGGGCCGAGTGAGCAGGGCCTAACGCGAGATAAATAGAGGAGTGAGCTTTGGTGTTGTTACGGGGGCACTAAATATCGCTGCTTTTTTTGTGGACACTTAAAATAAGTCATTCACAAATTATCATAATGATTACTTTTATTATTGGCATAATAATTATTCATAGTATCATTGTATATATTTCTTACACGGCTCATATCGATGTGAGCTCTGGCAGCACATTAACATTTGACTCTTTGTGTGCAGTGATGTGTGTGGGGAAATGTGACTATATTCATTAAATACTGACAACACCTTTCTGTTGTGAATGTATTCATTATCACTAGATTTTATAAGGCCAGTGCTGACATCCTTGACTAGAGGACAAACTGTAACTCTAAACAATAGAAAGTTGTTTTATGGTGATTTGTGCCACAAAACACAACAAAAAGTGATATATTGTATGAGCGACGGACAGGGCGTGTGTTTGTGGTGCGGCTCATTGCAGTGGATATTCTGGCACTGAGCTGTTGATGTTTCTGTAATGTTCCGGTTTGTGTCTTATGATCTGGTACAGAAAAGGAGCGTGTTTGCTGAGCTGTCTCTACAACAGATTCAAAATTTATTTGAATGTGATTGCAAAAGATATTTTCAGGGTTTTTAAAATAGTTTTTTGGGGGCTGGAAACAGCCCTTTATGTATCTTCCAATCCTGGACTTGCCTAAAGTTGTGGTATCAAGCTAAGACTTGTGAAGGGAAATCCCTTGAAGCAGATTCCAATTCTCCAGCACAGAATTACATCATTTGAAATTCTCTCCTTCTCACAGCCATGAAAATTCAGTGGCAAATTCAAAGTGGTCAGCTTGTAATGCAGTGAACCTAGCAGCTCAATATCTCTTTTGGCTTCTCGTACTTCTGTAGTCAAACAGATGACAGCCGTAATTTTTGCAGCAGTCTAGAAATGATCCGTCACGTTGCCTTGCATTTGCTGACAAACTAAGACCCTGACATGTTAAGTAATTGGAAAAGAGAGAATAGCTGGTCAAAGTACAAGAAGGAAGACAAAGGAAAAGGATGAGTGAACTATGTCATATAATTATATCTTATGATATATTTTGGTGGATACCTGGGCTAGTCAGCTCCGATTGGTGGATACCTGGGCTAGTTAGCTCCGATTGGTGGATACCTGGGCTTGGAGACGAGGGGGCTGCTAACAGTGTTTATAGCCCATAATGCTCCATTGCTCGTAATTAGCAAAAGGTGTCGCAAACTGCAGTCGTGAAAACCCTGGGGCCTCCTGACAACAGGCAACGGCCTGCAGTCAGGAATGACAGACCATCGTGTAATTCATTCTGCTATGGCTGCTTATAGATTTATCTTGAAAAAGAAAGAACAAAAGGAACAGTTAAGCTACTTGTTAAAATATTACAGTGAAGCTTAGTTGATACAGTGCAGTGGAATATACCGGATCTGAGAAACATGATGTAGGCATTTGCTGTAAGCCGTCTTTACCCCCATCCCGCTTGGAAGCGCTACACCACATCAACGGGGCCCAAACTCAAGACAGTGACCCGCCTTTGGCCATCTTTTGTTTGAAATGCTGTTAATCAGCTATACTTTAGCTTTCAGCAGCCTTTTATTACTGCTCTTATGTGTGCTGAGGGTTTCTCTTTATCTGTTTGTAGAGCACTTTGCAATGGCATCCCTTTTGCAAAGGGGGCTACGGCAAATAAAAGCAGATTGATTGACGGATTGATAGCCCCATCCGCAGGACATGAACGTGATTCATTTTGCAGGTAAAATTTATGTGGCCCTTTAAAAAAAAAGTTTTAAAACCTACAGCTTCCACAGGTAAGATTTCGGCCTATTTTTATCCTGAACATGTTTTGGCATTCCACCATCACTTTCACTCAGGGGCGATAGACACACCGTGACAGATACTTTTGGAACTGGTCCAAAATGATGAGAAATGAAACACAAATGCTACAAAATATAAGTAATGAGTGAAAATGTGAAAGTTTTTTTTTTAATCAGTTGTTCCATGAAGAATAGATGTATGAGAGGTGAGGTTGATTCCAGATGTGCTCTGCTCTGAAATACAGATTTTATACAGCCCATGGACTCTGGGACACAGAAGTATACAGCACGTTCTGGAACACACAGGATCTCGGAAAATATATTAAAATGGGCTGCGGGGAACCACTGTCAATACTGCTTTGTTGAATTTGGCCTTGTTAAATAGATTACATTAAACGCCTTTATTGTTGGCAAACTGCTGCTTTGAATGACAGTCCCTTATATAAAGCATTCTGGCTGCCTGAGAGATGAGAGAAGGGATTGATTCCAAGAGTCAAGTCTCTGCAAGTGGAAGGTCAACCACAGGACATGGTAGTACCGTATATGTTATTGCAAACGTTTGACTTGCACTGAGGTTCCATTTTTGTAAGAACCATTCACGTGTATAAAGGATGAAGCGTGTAGTATATGCATATGTTAAAACTGTGAAAAGCCTGCTCAGAGAATACTGAGCAAGTTTGTTTGCTAAATGCTTTATTATTGTGTGTTTTAGTGGGTTAGAAGCTGGGCTGACCGGCCTGTTTTGGATAATTGTATGTTTTTGTGGTTATGTGGTCCTCTTCTCTGTCTCTATAGCCACCGTTGCAGTATCCACATTTAGTCCTGTGTCCCTGTCAACCAATCCTGTCTCTCTGCCCATGTCCACCCCTTTGTCTCTACAGAGACACACAGTGCCTGCTGACCATGCAGGAGTTCATTAGGACAGGGGCAGCTGTTAACCCGGGTGGTAGCCTATGAATTCCTAGTTCCCATATTGACTACTAAGTCAAAATCATATGGAGCTGCATAAATTATGTAGTATGTTATCGTTTTTCTACAGTTTTACTACAGTGGGATGTCATAGGAAATAATCACGTTGTGGTATATAGTTCTGCATATTTTAGGCTCAAAATTATACCAAATTTCCAAAATATCAGTAGAAAGAGTAACATGAGCAGAAATTTCCACATGTATTAAATCTCCTCCATTTGAAGCACTGCTTGGAAACCATTTATCGTTCATGAGACATTGGCAGCGGTGTTTATAACATTCGACACTGAGCAGATGTTATGTATAATACCACCTCAGTCAATAATGGAAAGTGCCGTAACTTTGAAGAAACATTACAAACTGTTACAGCGAGTTAGATAATCAAGCTGTTGCTTCATGCCTGGTCTTGGAATATGTATGTGATTTCCAGACCTGACTCGAGGTGCTGAGAACAGAACCCAGAGGGAGTGAGGGTATGGTCTGGAAAAATATGGCGTTCCAAACAACAAAAACATTGCTCAGAGGAAAAACACGATCCTCTGGAAAAAAAATCACTTTGGTTATGTGTCAGGTATTTATCTGCTGTTAGGAAGCAGGGAAGCTACGGTGTGATATCGGGTTCAGTAGCCAGACCCTCCTTGGAGAGGAGTTTTAAGAAAACCAGCTCAATAAAGACATAATAAACTTGTTAGCATCTTTACAGCCTAGTGTCCCTTTTAATGTACAATTTTCTTCTCATCATCATAGTTTAACAATTTGAATTTGCGTTGACTGAAAAACAGGACAATGCTATTGCTTCATGTTCTTAGGAGGGTAAATTTGGCTCTGTGCTAGTGTAGGTTTCCAGCAGAAGTCCGGTAGGCCCATCGGATTCAGGTGATGTCTGGACACTGTCAGACTGCTGTGGATGTCTGTGGATGGCAGGCGCTGAGGCCGCTGAACTGTCCCTCACAGCAGCTGTGTTTCTGAGCACATGCAGGCTTGGGGCTGCACTCACAGCCTGCGTGTTGCATCTCGCTCACCTGTCGCTCGGGGTGATGCGGAAGCAGCAGGTGTGGCTGGAAACCGGGAAGGTCCTGAACAGTAGGATGATTTACAGTCAGACTGCCCCACTGTGTTACTGAGCTGCGCTTACCCTCAATCTGTAAGTAGGTCTTTGAATTAACAGAGGTTTCAGCCGATGTGTGCTGGTCTTGGAAAGGTGATTTTGGGAGGGTGTTTGGGAGCAGTGAGTAGAAGGTTCGTTATTATCATACCAGCCTTTCATGATTTGGCTCTGACTGAGTCTTTCTAAAAATGACCGTCATCCGAGCAATTTACAGTCTTGGGTTACACATTTTCAGTTTTGTCTTAGATTTCTTTGTTTGTTTGTTTCGTGCGATACTCACATTTAGGAGTTGGTTAACATGCTATTTTGACCTAAATGATTGCTTTTGTGGATAATTTACTTCACTAAATTTAGGAAGACTGAGTCAAACCAATATGATTATCACCTAAAAGCTAGATGGAATCCAAAGGACTAATCCATGCTATTTGGAAGTGTTAATTCATCAAACAAAGCAATTATTGATATAAAACAGTACAACAGATATGGAATGCACATCTTAAAAGCTGAGGTATGCAGTACGTTGGTGTAATTTTATTACAGATTCCTTAACGTTAAACTACTTCTAACTTCTACTCTATCTACAGGACCCTTCTTTTCATTATTGTTTATTGCATGGAATGGACTGAGGATTAAGAAAGTGGTGTGAAATAAGCAGTGAGTAATTTTGTCTCCCTGTCCTGGTTTTAGGGAGACCCCTAGCCATGCCTGAAGGAAATAGCTGTGGGCTCCAAGCGATACATCTGTGTGCCCAAGCGTTTGCACATCCCAGACTCTGGCGGCCCCACATCTCGCTCACTAGCCTGCTATTTTGATTCCGGGCGCGTTGCATTTCATACGAGACTGTGAGTCATCAGAAAACTTCCCTGTGGCAGGAGAGTACCACATAATGTTAGATGGTGATGATTCCCATGCATCTCGGAGGCTGGCGTGGGTGGGGGTGCCGCCACAGACACGGCGACATATGCTAACGTGCCGTTTCATCGCCTGCAGACACAATACTGTGCCGTTTCGGAGGGGAAAGCTGATGGACAGAGGAAAACCTGATGTATTCATACGTAGTTTGTAAACCGCTTGGAGTCTCTAAGCATCCCTTTAGTTATACAAAAGTTTACTTTTTAATTAATCTGTATAAATAATCATTATATTTTTGGAAAATAATTACTAGGATAATTAAAAAATAGATATAGATTCTGTGTTTCTGATCCCTTGTAATTAAAGTCCTTGTAATACCAGTTGCAAACACAAATACAGTCTTATGCAAAAGTTTGGCCACTCCTTAACAAATAACTGATTTTGCTGATTTTGTAATTGAAAAAACGTTAACACAGTCTCTGTAGGAAATGGAAAAAAATACACAATATTTTCAGCAAACATTGATGCATAGTTACTTTTTATGCCATAAATTGAACAAAAATAAAAAATAACATTATTATGGCACTCTGCAAAAGTTTGGGCACCCTAAGTTCCAAAGTCTCAGATTCTTTTTACAAGGTTTCAGACCTTAATCAGCTCGTTAGATCTGATGCATGGCAACAGCTGTCATTAGTAAACGTCAGCTGGTGGCAATTTCAAAGCTTTACAAATACTCTGACTCTGCAAACCTTGCGCACACTCTTGTGGACACCCAACAACCATGGGTTCCTCTAAGCAGCTGTGTAAGACTCTGAAAATGAAAGTTATTGATGCCCACATTGCGGGAGAGGACTACAAGAAGATAGCAAAACGTTGTCAGCTTGCAGTTTCCACAGTGAGAAATGTAATTAAGAGACGGCAGGTCAGGGGAACTGTAGAGGTCAAGATGAGATCTGGAAGAGCAAGAAAATTCTTGGAGAGAACTGATCATATGCTGGTCAAAAAGGCAAATCAAAACCCCCCATGTGATTGCAAAACAGCTGCCGAAACATTTAGCAGACTGAGGAGCGGTGGTGCACTATTCCACTCTGCAGCCATGCTTGCACAGACAAGAAAAAAAACGTACCTGCGTCCCCATCATAAAATCCAATGTCAGAAGTATGCAACAGAACATCTACAGACGCTTGATTCGTTTTGGAATCAAGTGCTGTGGACTGATGAAGTTAAAATAGAACTCTTTGTCCACAATCAGCAAAGGCATGTTTGGAGGGAAAAAAGGAGCAGCATTTCATGAACAGAACACCTTGCCAACTATTAAGAATGGGGGTGGCTCTATCATGCTTTGGGGTTGTATTGCAGCCAGTGGCACAGGAAACAATGCACAGGTGGAGGGAAGAATGGATTCCACTAAATACCAGCAAATTCTGGAAGCAAACATCACACCATCTGTAACAAAGCTGAAGCTGAAAAGAGGATGGCTTCTACAGCAGGACGATGATCCTAAACATGCCTCGAAATCCACCATGGACTACCTGAAGAGACGCTGAAGGTTTTGGAATGGCCATCACAGTCCCCTGATTTAAACATGAAAATTCGTGGGTAGATCTTAAAAGAGCCGTGCATGCAAGACGACCAAAGAATATTACAGAACTAGAAGCCTTTTGCAAGGAAGAATGGGAGAAAATCCCAAGTACAAGAACTGAAAGACTTTTAGCTGGCTATAAAAAGTGTTTATAAGCTGTGATATCTGCCAGAGGAGGTGTTACTAAGTACTGATTATGTAGGGTGCCCAAACTTTTGCACAGTGCCACAATAATGTTTTTTATCTTTGCTCAATCCATGACATAAAACATAACTACGCATCAATGTTTGCTGAAAATATTGTGCATTTTTTTTCCATTTCCTAGAGAGACTGTGTTAACATCTTTTCATTTAAAAAAACTGACCAAAATCTGTTATCTATCAAACTTCTGCATAAGACTGTAAGGCCAAAGTTGCTGAAAAATGGCATTGGTATGACTGGACTGTGTCCGTAATGGTTACGGTGGGAAGTTACCTCCTGTCCCTGCATGACTGTGGACATTATGATGTTAATGCCCTTACTGATGTGGTGCTGTTGGTCAGAGCAAATAGCCATCAGGTCATTTGAAGTGTAGCTTTGAAGAGTTAACAGGGGAGTCAAAGAAATAGTACAGAGAGGAGAGAAAGTGGGAGGGAGGCAGTAATGGAGGGAGGGAAAAGGGAAGAAGGAGGAGAATGTGAGTGTGGAGCAGCCCTCGGTGGTTCCCGCCTCCTCCCTCTCAGGGGTGCGTTTGTAAACCTTAGCAGGACTCTGCTCACCTCGGTCATCCCCCTCTCTTCAGGGGAGGGTAGAGAGAGAAGGCGAATTGGTATAGGATGAGGAGAGAGAGAGCCACAGAGAGGGAGAGAGAGGGAGGCAGACAGAGAGAGGAGAGCAAGACAGACAGGACGCAGGGGACGCCGTGCAGTGTGTGAGGTGAGGGATCCTGCGTTTGCTGTGTGTGTCAGCCTGTCTTTCGCAGTTACACACTCACTCACTTTTTTGCATGGATGCAGTATGATCCGACGACTCTTACAGCAAATACAGGTCCCTCCTTGTTTGAACCTACACCACATCTTGCTCTAAATCTGACCATGTCAAGTGCATCTGGAATTGTGAATTCTCCTGTGGCTCTGAGTGTCATGCACTAGAGCCACGCTGAGCTACATGATGCAATGCACGCATGCTTCTCAAATGCGAGCAATTGCATCTGTGTTTGTCTTTCTCATTGTGTACACATGCGTGATCGTGTTGCTGGACGGGCTGGTACAACTTGCACGGTCTAGCTGCGTCACGCTTTATGGTTACGTAAATTATTTTTTATATATATATATATATATATATATATATTAGTGTCATTGCCCTTTTCACTGACACATTGTAACTAGCGCTGCTTTGTGGTATGTTACTGTGCCAGGTCACTGCTAATCTAGAGATGGAGTGTTTGGTAGTGCATTAGTTTAAGGACTGCTCCTTACCTATTAACACTGTTACTAATTGTTTGATAATATTAGTAAATAAAATGATTCACTCGGAATCAAATTTAAAAATCTATTACTAAAGAGCTTATAAATCATTTGCAACTAAGAAAAAAAATGCATTAGTAAGCTTACTAATGAGTTATAGCTGAGCTTTAAAGAGCTCCTCCTTAGATATCAAACATTTACTAATGATATTTAGTCACCAGTTTATTGACAATAAAGAAGCAGACCTTAAACTAAAGCGTTAGCGTGCCTTTTAGCGTTAACGGTCTTTATCTCAGACATTGGGTTTATTTTGGTGCCGTAACTAAGAAGCCCAGAGACCCTGCTGGAAATGACCGGCCCAGCTTGGAAAGGCGCAGTGAAAGCAGGCTGACAAGTCGCTGCCAGAGGTCAGCTGAGGTGCTGGAATGTCAGGTATTACCACACCTGTGGCGCTGCTTCCTGGGTGTGAGGGGAGGGAGTGTTTTGGGCGAGCAGAAGCAGCAGCAATGTAACTCCACCCTTCCTGTCCTGGGACACAGCAGGAGAGGAACCTCAAGGCAGGGTCAGTCTTCTGTGCGCTTTCAGGATTTTGGACAAGGATGCAAAAGCTTTGCGTGTGAGATCGCCGGCATCCATGCATGTCCGTGCCTGTATGTGTGCGTGTGTGTTTGTGTTTGTCTCTCAGTGCCTGTAGTCTATCCCAGATTCTGTGTGTCTCAGGGTCACTGTGCCAGAGCGAGTGCTGATGTTTGGCTCTCCTGCATCATCTGAACATCATCACATTTAATTCAGCACCTTCTGTTCTAGGCCACAGGCCCCTTTTAGCACAAGGCAGAAAGGCCCCTTTTAACATGATAAACGCTGCCCAGCGGCCCAGAATTTAGGTCACAGGCATCATCATGCGGGGGCTGGGGGCAGGAGCAGGGAGTGTGAAGGGAGCGAGGGATGAGAGAGGCTTTGGAGAGGAAGGTCAATGTGAGGGGTGGGTGGGCTTGGGGGGGGGC
>JAODJX010000020.1:12826033-12861335 GCA_026776945.1 Isichthys henryi | reverse complement strand
GGGACCCCTAGGCTTACAGAGACCTGCCTGCCTTAATGAGGGTAGCTGCGCAGATGGGACCCCTAGGCTTACAGAGACCTGCCTGCCTTAATGAGGGTAGCTGCGCAGATGGGACCCCTAGGCTTACAGAGACCTGCCTGCCTTAATGAGGGTAGCTGCGCAGACGGGACTCATAGGCTTACAGGACCTTGGTCCAGCTGGGCCGGCCTGCAGCTCAGGGCGCTGCCCCAAAGGCGCCTCACCTTTCTCTGGGTGCTGCGTTACTGTTTACCTCTTTGAGAGTCTCGAAGTCCCAGTTTCGGCAGCTGCTTCCTTGGGGTCATTTTTGTGGGCAAACTTTGAATCTATGAACAATTTCTTCTGCTGTTCTTACTGCCTCCAGCACAAGCGATGGTCAGAATTCTTAGAGTAAATAAACGCTCAGATCCAAACCAGGTATGGATAAACAGCATTCTAAAGTTAAATCCTTCAGGAACGAAATCTTTCTCTATGGTTTGGTGGCTTTCCTGCTTGACTTTTCGCTGCCTCAGGAGACGTTCCAACGGCTAAGAAGCAGGCACGACAGTGCATGTGGCTGTATTTAAAGATCTCTCAGTTGTTAGCATCCTGCCCTGTTTCATTTTCACCAGAGTGCTCATTTTCAGGGACCAGACCACTTCTTTTGCAGTAGTTATTTATCTTATCGCTGTGTCTCTTTTAATCTGTGTCTTGTTGATGGCTAGTGCTCCATAAATGATATATTTTTATTCTTCTAAAATATACATTTTAATATATATTTTGTCATATTTGCCTAAACTAAAATAAACTAAAATAAACTTCTCTTTTGCACTTGCAATTCAGACCTGTATTTCTATAATATGAATGGTGTGCATTTGTTTACTTATTTCTTTATTTGGCCACCAGAGGCACTAGTGAGTCAGGTCATTTTTACAGACTGTGCTAATAAAACCAAATGTTAGCTTTAGGGACTTTGGGAGTGGCTGGCTGGTCTGCACAAAAATGACATTCTGCTGCTAACTCACAGTTCCTTATAGACTTGCCTCAAATGAATAAGCAAAAAGCCAAGGTAAACCTTGCAATAACCAGTGTCTGTCTATCTGGAATTCCTACTGAAGGGTGACACCACTCCAGTGGTCTGCATATTCTCTGTGGTTCTCAACAGTTTAACCAGAGATTCAGAACATAGATGCTACTGCCCTCTAGAGGTCATGATTTGTCCTGCAAGGAATAAGCTATTAAAAATTTCTAAGAATCAGAGTACACAAAGAGAAACGTGCCACTGTATTCCGCTTTAGAAACATCTAATTTTTGTTTTATTGTAATATATCAACTAGGGTTTATTTCATTTTTTATATTTGCTTTTTCTCAGTGAAGGGAGTGATAATGGATCAATTATTCAAATTAAACAGACTAATATTACTGTAGCAATATGTAACATTTACTAATTAAACACAGCATAATTTTAGCAATTCAATTAATGTATCAAAATATTGGTTGTGCAAATGTTAGGTTTGATGAGATGGTGCAGTGAAATATTTTGATATTTGAGAGCAAAGTATTTAAAATTCATGGCTTTAGCAACATCCAACCGATCTAACTACTGCTTTAAAAATAAATTTAAAACAGAGAATTTGGGGGTTGGATCAGAGGCTGAATGGCAAAGTTTGGTTACAATGGTTTCTAATTGTATGTGACACTAAGTGCGAGGCTGTATGTGACATTGTGACACTGAATGTGACACTGTATGTGAGGCTGTATGTGACATTGTATGTTACAGGTTGCTTCGTAATTTACAATAATATTACAATAACAAAACACTTCTTTATTTTATTAAACATATAGATTATGTTTCATAAGTAATTGCACATAAAGTTTTGAGGAAGACAAAATTAAAAGTTGCTGTGTTTGTACATTTCAATGAGCTGTAAAGGACATGCATGTATGAGTACTCAGCCGTTACTCTGCCGGCCCTTATTTAGAAAGGACATGCTGCATGTATGAGTACTCAGCCGTTACTCTGCCGGCCCTTATTTAGAAAGGACATGCTGCATGTGTGAGTACTCAGCCGTTACTCTGCCGGCCCTTATTTAGAAAGGACATGCTGCATGTATGAGTACTCAGCCGTTACTCTGCCGGCCCTTATTTAGTCCCTGTTTAAAAAGAAAAGGTTATGAGCATATTAACCGAAGTTACTGGTAAACGGTGACTGTACAGCGTAGTACCATGGATTCCCACGGCTGACACCACGCTATCAACGGCCTTGTGATTAATGAATCAGCATAATGACGAAGTACAAACCTTTGTTTTGCTCAGCTTAATATGGGGAAAAATAGGATCAGCACTGTATTATACAAAAGTGAAATATTCCTTTTAATTGTGAAATGTTCTGAATGTTTGGCTTGTTGTGAACCTGTGAATATGTGTATTATTTACAGTGGAGTGCCTGTCTGCCCCGCAGCTTATGTTTGCTCATCGCGTCCTCACAGATAGCGAAGCATGTCTTCACTAGCTGTGCCCATTTATAGAGCAGTGGATTTTTATTGAAGTCATTCAGATTATGTACTATGCACAAGGGCATGACTTGAATCCACAAGCTTATGGCCATAAATTCAGCTCCTTAACCGCTATGCTCACTGCAGCCACTAACTACAGGTTGCCAGGGTATTTCAGCCATTGAAGTGTTGCATCATGCAAACATTCTGACCAAAATGTCACATATGTTCTTCTTGATGTGCCAGTGCAAAAATATCCAGCCTGACCTTTTGTAACAAACAAAGGTCGACTTCTCTGTTAATGAAGCTGCTGCCTGCTACAGCCAGGAAATGTGGCATTCAGGAAGGCTAAGCCTCACTCTCCTCGTGTTTGTTTGGCCGTTTTGCTTTTCTTCATTGTTTCTGTGCATAAGTTGAAGCTCATTTTCCTTTCTGCATAGTTTCAAAAAAGTGAACAGAAAGAAAAATGAGTTAAAACTTAAAAAAGATAGTAAGCTTAAGTAAAAAATGGGAATTGATTGTTTGCCTTTTTGTAGTACATTAAACTTTGTGTGAAATAATGTTTTGCTTGCTTTTTCTCACACAGCTCTGTTACTGTAAAGAAAACCACAGCAAAGAGATGAAAGCACTGGGAACACTCTCCAAGCCATCTAAGACACCAGAAGACTGTTAATAAGTCAGATACAAGAAGGTGAGGTGGACTTTGCACAGCCAAAAAGTGGATCAAAAGAGTTTTGATCCCAGCATCAAGGCAGAGGCCAGAAGGTAGTGCAGAGAGAGAAAGCATGATGCCTCTGGATGTCTTTGTGGTTCTCCAAGCCCACAGGCAGCAAAACTAGACACGCCTGCCCACCACGCCTATACGATGACGGGAGAGACTCAGCATGCTTTTGCTATTAAAGAATCAGACACTGGTTCCAAAGAGCAGGATAAGGGCCTCTTGCTTGACCACTTCAGTGAAAAAGCAAAAACCAAATCAGTGGAGAATTACAAGAGTGAGAGTCTTGTTCTGTTGGCTAACAGCGGGGGCAAGTTTGTGACCAAGGAGAAGGAGTACCCACAGCGCGAGGCCGTGATACGGCCTCAGCAGACAGGCAAAATCGACTTTAAGTCCTTGCAGAATCGACCAAAGTTCCCCAGCAATGACCGGACGTGGTCCAACAGCAAGACCAGTCCCCAATCTCCAACTGGGAAAAAAACTCGAGACAAGGGCAAGAAGTCTGTGAAGTCCGAGCGCAGCAACCCCCAGCAGTTATATAGGCTGGGCTTAACTAACTGCCGTTCCAATCCCACGATCGGGATTGCGTATCCACAGCAGAAGGTCACCCCTCCCAAGAAGCTTGAGGTCAGTCGGGGCCCCATCTCGGGCAGCTACAGCTTCCATGTGCCCAACATTCCTGAGCGTCCTGAAGCAGAGCTGCAGCAGCAGGAACTCAGCTACACTCGCTGTTTTCAGGAATCTTCCTCAAGTTTCACCTCCACCAATTATACCTCACAGGCATCAAGTGCGGCGGCAAGTGTGCCAGTCAGCCACCATCCAGCCAGCACTCAGCACCTTGGCCTTCTGCAGGGCGGCACCGTGCCACCAGGTGGACAGCTGCACCCAGCAGAATTTAATGGGACGAGTTCTTGGCAGCCTTCAGAGAAGACTTTTAATGGTGCTAATTATGGAGGTACCTCACAGAAACTACGTGTTTTTACAGAAGGAAATAAAACAAATACCAGTTTTGTGCCTTTGCCATTTCAGTATGAATATCCATCACTGCCGGAGTCAGCCACTGACTCCTTCCCCTGCGATCAGAGCACTCACCCTGTGCACTACGTTGACATTTCTGTTTCAAACACACAGATGAGTCAAAACCCTTTTGTTCATTCAGCAGAGGATAGACACAAGGATGCACCGATTTCCAGACAATTTGATCTTGAGCAACCTGAGGGCAGATTATCTTACCCCCAGCCCCTTGCACCTCCCCAGCAGGCCCAGTACCTGCAGTCCCAGCATGGGGCACAGCCCTCCTTGCATTGTTATAAGGGTAGGATTGAGCAATCTGATAGTGAGGCCTTCATCTCAAGTTCTAGCCAGTTAGAACAAACCACCAGCAATCTGACTGACAATTCAACCACTTTGCGAGACAACCCAGGTGTGGCTCTCGTCTCTGTCAGCAAAAGTCTCTGTCCCTCTAAAGACACAAACCCAAGACAGCTAGCCGAAGAAAACGGCCATCGTGTTCGAAACATGGCTCAAGATCACGACTCCCAAATGCACTCCGCAAGCAAATCTTGCAGCAGCTCTTTGAACAATAGCATCCACATTGGATCAGCGCCCATGTTATGTGGAGCTGATAAGAACATCAGCAGGTTGTCACAGACCTGGGGTGGAGATAAGAAGCTGTTTTCCTCTCTAGACCAGAATTCTGCAGCTTTTCACTCCAACCTAAGTGACAAGAGTCAGTTTCAGTGCCAGTCAGCTATACAGCAAAAACAGCAAGGACACAAAAACAGGCGGATGCCATGGCAGCCGATGCACTTGACATCAGCCATGCCAAACCAAAACAGGATCGAGCTGTCGAGGCAGCTGAGCAATCAAAAAGTCACTTTCCTGACGGCGGCCTCAGAATGGCAGGATGCTAATGAACCGAACAGGAGTCTACCGCTGAACAGCCCCGACAGCTTCCATGGCAAAGGATCCAGTGAAAACTTTACAGATCAGCAGGAGAGCATCAAGCAAAATTGTAACCCTACACCTGTATTTCCATTTGACAGTGGTGCTGAGGCAATCACTTCTCAAGTCTGTGACGCTAGGGGCAAACCTCTTTATTTTGGCCAAAAACAGTCTTTGCCCAGGGCAATGCCCAGATCTAGCCATACACTGTTGCAGGTTCCACCTGTGGGTTTGTCCCCTTGTGATTCCCCACTACCCTCTCCAATGCAAAATGCTCCTTCCAGCAGCACCTGCTCCTCTCTCTCTCCAGCTTCTACCAGCCCTGTCATCAGCTCTGAAGATAACAACCAATTTACCACAACTGGGCCACTCCCTCAGTTTTATCACCAACATCAAGGGAAGATGCTGATGCCATCAGACCATCTGAACTCAGACCTTCAGCATTTCCATAGTAACATCTCTAGAACGGCACTCAACCCTTCAGAGAGAACCAAGGAAGACATACTGAGCAATCTGCATAATATTAAATATAAAGCCAGCATTGATAGTGCAGGGGAACAGCAGCCTCCTCCTTCATATTCAGCACATCAGTTTCTTGCTAGCTCTTTAGTCACTAACCTTGACCAACTGGATGTTCTTCTTACATGTAAACAATGTGACCAGAATTTCAGCAACCTGACTTCTTTCCTTGATCATAAGCAATACTGTCACACATTGATCCAGAAAAATGAATTTAAAAATGAGCCAAACGATCCCAGAAAATACCAGAATGATTCTGCAAAGAGCACTATGTCTGCTACAACTTCCTCTCTCTCAAGGTATCCATCTGATATGCATTTGTCCCTGTTGGGGTTGAATAAAAATGGAGAACTAATGTCTGACAGTGAGATCAAAGGAGAATCAAAGGATGATCCTTCTAAGCTAAACTTGTTTGCTGTAACTAACAGTCTTCCCGTTTCCCTTCCTGATTTGGAGATGGATGATGCTAAACTAGACAGCCTCATCACAGAAGCATTAAATGGATTGGGTTACCAGTCAGATAATGCAGAAATTGACAGTAGCTTCATCGATGCTTTTGCGGATGATGAACCTATGACGGCTAAAGTTACGGGAAGCATGCAAATGATAAAAAACAAAGACTGTGTTATATTTGACAGCAAGAGCAAACATTTAAACTGCACAGAAGAGAAATCTCAGACACAAGGGAGATATTTATATGACTCTGACAGGGAATCATTAAATAGAAGCAAAAAAAGAGCAAGCATGCTTGAAAAGACACTGCAGGACATTGAACAAGAGGAAAATACCAACATCAAAGAAGCGATTCCGCGCTACAAAGCTAGAGGTTCTTCATCTGAGACGTCAATTGAAAAATTTGAAATAAGGAAAGAGGAAGGAAATTCTGGAGACAAAGGTAGAGAAGAAAATAAGAAGAACTCTCGACTATTGGTATCTAGTAGGTTCACAGAAAGAACCAAAGTAAAAAGCTTCCAGGAAAGTTACTCTTCCATAACATCAGCCATTCCTCAAGCCTCTTGTAGTACTCCGCATTCTGTATCACAGAAAACTGGAGTAAAGTACAATAAGAAGAGGAAGGCAGGAGGTGGGACCTGGAGCAAAGAACTAATTCACAAAATAGTACAACAGAAGAACAAGCTTCATGCTAAAGGAACTAAAAACCAGCAGTTTTCCTTGGTGATGGAGAAGATCTCTCCAGTAGCACAGAATCCAAAGTTTGAGGAGTATGACTATGTGTCAGATTCAGATGAAGACTATGGGCCCCTAAAAATAGTACATCAAGGGCGCCTAGGACACAGTCGACACTACAAGTATACCTATTCTAAGGAATACAAAAGCAATGAGCAGAGTAACAAAGCTAATTCAATTCCATGGAACTGTGAATCCAAAGAGAGTCTGGAAGTTAAGGTCGCAGAGAACATTTCTCCAACGACGACGAAACAGATTGCCACCTGCAGGGTTCGGAGGAGGAGGAGCAGCAGGTCGTCCACAAGCAGCGAACACAGCACACCAACCAGCATATCCTGTGAGAGCGTCTACAGCCCCAAGAACACAGATCGCACAGACTCAGACAGTGAAAAGGGGCTGGCGATGAAAAAAATTAGCTCTAGCAATGTCGTACTCATGGATTATTTTGTACATGATGTGTATGAGACATCAACAGTGGAAACCTGCAAAGAGCCCAGCAAATCATCCCAGCTTTTCTCTAGAAACACTAAGCGGTATGGCTCTGCCAAGTTTCTCCTCTCTACTAACATAAACTCATGCAGGATAGGTATGGAAAGCACTTCAGAACTGAGCAACACCAGCACTGTCAGCAAAAGTCTTACGAGATACAGCAGCACAGGAGTGTCTTCACCGGAGAAGGAGCAACAATGCAGCGCTAATGCATTAAGCATTGCACAAAGTGCTGAACAATGTTCAAGTAGTAGACTAGATGACACAAAGTTTAATGAGCCACTTAAACTCACCATAAATGATTCTCCTGGAGCCCACCCCGAAGTACTGCCAATAGAAGTAACACCAGACACTGACAGTACAAATTCTGTACCTATTAGTGGGAGATCCAAAAATGGCATCTTGGAGAGGGAGGAGTTGGAATATACAAAAAGTGCTGGAACAATTTCCAATTCCTATAAAGACCTGCTGTCAAGTGCTGAGACTCCAGCTGTTCCTGCCAATAATCACATGAGTAGCTTTGATCATCATGTGGACCATAAAAGCACAATGATTTGCATTTCACCTGTGGATGAGGTACATCAGTGTCCTTCAGACTTGCAGGATCCTGTAGTGCCAAAGGAAATGACCATGCCTGACCTCATAGAAGCAGATCAGGGCTTGATAAAATCACCGCTCCCATTTGACACATCATCGTTGTTTGCAGACCTTACAGTGTCAGGGTTTGACAGTAGCCTCTACACAGATATTCCCATGAGTAATGACAGCTTTAATGCCTTTGGTCCCAGAAATGACAAGAAGGAGCTGTTTGAATCAACCTTCTCTCCAAAGGACTGGGGCGTGATGACTGATGTCACACCTGCACTACGAGCTGAAAATCCTCAATTCAAAGACCTTTCTGAAAAGGCAACCTTTAAAAAAAATGACTCTTGTCACCTTGACCTGAATTTGCCAGACAAAATATTAGATTATAGCAGCAATCCCAACAGCAATATCTCAGAAGATGAGCTAGAGATTAAAAAAATTGTAACGGAATTAGAAAACAAGCTCCAAACTGCCAAAGACAGGAGTTCCCTTTTGAATCCCAGTGACGTCTCCAGGCAGTTAGGCCTAAGCCAGACCTCTGCTTTACATCTGGACAATGAAGCTGACGATGAGCAAAGTGCCACACAAATCACAAAAACTGCAGTGAGTGAAATGGAGACAGCCGAGACCCCAACGGATTCCAATTTGATTGATAAATACGTTGAAACAGATTCGTCTTGGTCAAGTTCATTTACCTTTGGTTTACTGGCGGAACACCAACCTATTCACACTTCAGTCCATGATCACAGTACTATTGAACCTTCCTGTGTAAAGAAACACGCTAAAAGTGCTTCAGCGGCTGATAGTGGAAACCTACAGTCGAAATTAAAGCATATAACAGGGGTCAGTGATGCGATCGATAAATCTTTCACAGACAAATCCGAGGCAGCGGTGGACAATGAAATATACGATGACAACCTCATGAAGTGCCTGGAAGTGATTTCTGATACTGTCCTTAAAAAACCTGGCTTAACTGCTGGGCTGGAGGAGTCAAAACTCTCACAGTTTCTAAACCCAGAACTGCCATGTGATAATGACAGAGCTGCCGAAGACCACAGTGAAGCGCAGCCAACCCAGAGAGAGACATTTGAGATTCAGAGATCTCAGAAGTCTGAGCTTGCACTTTTCCCAAATGACAACACTAATGACTGCCCACTGGTAGATGAGAGTGTGATATTGCCAAAACCCAGAGAAACCAAGGCTGGAAGCAAAACATTTGAATCAGGGTCCAATGAGAGCAAGGACATGACAGTCAAACAAAATCTTACTGGTTCTGACAACAGCCAAATAAAAATAAATTCATTAAATGTATCTGAATTACAAGGAAATGTTATAGAAGAAAAGATAAGAAATGACAGAATTGCTAAACCTGTAGTTGCAGAGGGCCTTCAGTTACAGGAAGACAGTACAGGTGCCCTCAGAGAGAGAGATTCTGCATCTCAACAGTTTCCCCAGTCCAGTAATATGGATGAGAAGCCGATTTTGCACACCAATCGCATGATGCTGCTTGTCAGCTTGCCCAACACTGATCAATTTGAGGAGGAGAAATACCCAAAAATCCCTCACTATAAAAAGAGTAAAGCAGAAGCCACAGATTGCAGTCTGGTTTCCTCAGGATTTGACACACTATCAGGTGGATCTACAGAGAGTGGTCTTGTTGCCTGTCACCTGCTGGAGACTGGCTCAACGGACAAACGTAAGCAAGCAGCAGTGCATGGGGAGCCATGCAAATTTCCCCCATCCACTCCAGAGTTCCCAGTGAAAGGGATCACTGATTGCCAGTCACCTGTGTCAGATATGGAGCTTACAGATCATAAACAGCCTATATCTATACTTGCAGAGCACAACCTAGTGAAGAATCCACTTGGTGTTCCTGATTTTGAAGATACCTGCAAACCTGAGTATGGAGACATTCCCAAGCAAGTTCTTTCTGATTTAATAACTTCTCCTCTGCATGCTGCATCCAACGTTACATTGGAGAACGATGAAAGCTGCATTTCACATGGAAATAGCACTGCATCTAGACTTTCTGCACGAAACCCTGTGCTTCATTCTATTGGGGAAACTGGTGATAAGTGCAACACTCAGAGGTTGTGGAATAATTTTGAAGCACTGTCACCAATTAGCAAAGACTTTGATGTAAATGCCAGTGAAATGGAGATGTGCAGCTCAGCACAGCCCCCAATTTCTGGGATGTCAGATTTATTAGCTGGGCTGCCTCATGTGGACTTGGGGATGGGCGAGAACAAAACTTCTGAGTGTGGAGCCTGCATTCCATCAGACCTCCCACTAATCTCCACGTATGAACAGTCTGATTGCCTGATAGTTCGTAAGGAGACTCTAGAGACTGACATGCCAAGCGAGCAACCACAGTATCAGTTAAAACAAACTTCATTAGATTTCAAAGAAATGTCAGCGTTGTCACAGCACCTTGAACAATGCAGCACTGTCTCTTCTTGTGCCTTAACTGAAAACATGGAAAGCCAGACGGTCTGCAAGAAAAATAATAAAGACAGCTCTGATCGCTGGGAACTTAGTCTTAACCTGCCCCTGACTTACAGCAGTCCTTTAAATCCATTAAGCCCAATGCAAGGGGACAAAGACTCACTGGATTTTCCTGCAGTCATGCATAATGTAGGGGGACTTTCTTCTCTTGATACATCTTTGCAAAATAAGTGTAAATCAAAGTGTACATGCACAACAGCATCTTGCCCTCAGTGCAAGAAAAGCTGTTCCCCTTCCATTAATAATGAAATGTTGGAGCTTACATCTACAGATGTGGACCTTTGCGAGCCTCATCTTGAAACCATTGCTTATATGGACTTGCACAGTAGTCTGCTAACAAAAGCAGAATTGGAGAAAGTCAACCTGGATTTACCCCTTTCTGAGTCTGGTGTTTCCTCAGCAGGGCAGATGGCATCTGATGACCAAGAAACTCTCAAACCCATTTTAGTGTGTGCCGGAGAAGCTGCTGGGAACTCACAACAAAGTGAATCTCTCGTGGCAAAAGGAAGCCAGTGTGACATGAAGCAAAAAGAGACAAAGGCACATTCTCAGGATTCTGGCAACAAATTCACATATTCAAAAAAGAACAGCAAACAAGGAACAATACTGTGTGAGATTTGCTCTGCGTGTTTCCGAACAATACCAGGCCTGAAACGACATAAAGCCACGAAACACGCCAGCAAATCGAATGGGAACACAGTCTTGGAAAGCATGGCCTTAAATCCTTCTAAAGGTGTGACTGTTAGCACAAAGCAATTAGAAACAGGCCACACAGGTGACCCTCCATGCGTTGATTATCATAACTCTTTAAATGTGAAACCACTGGAAAACTACACCATGCTGCCATCTTTGGGAATTCTATCAACAAACAGAGTCAGTACGGAAAAGAATAATTCAAACTTTGGAGGAACTGAAAGTGAAAAAGTTCACCTACCGACAGCAGAGGGCAAAGAAACACAATCAGCTCCTCATGCATTGGGTACACTTTCAGAAGGTTCTGAAATACTGAAAAACAGAAGGATTGATAACAACAGCAGTTTTACAAGTAAAGATAAAGTAAATCCAGACCAGTTTAATGATGAGCTCCTCAATATACTCAAAACTGATATTTTACAGGCTATTACCTCTAACTTTCCCACTGCACCTCAGGGGTTACGTCGAAAAAAGCCTGAAGACCAAGAGAACCTTAACCAAGCTGATGACACTGAAATGTTGATACCTGGAAGCCTTAAATTTAAATTGACCAGGAATGCTAAAGAATTTGATGCAGCTTGTTCAGGGAACTATAATCAGGAGGAAACAGTGAGTGAATGGGAAAGGAGCGCAGGACCAAAAGAGATGAACAACACAGAAAATAACAAAACTAGTATAACGAGTGAGCAGCCTAAGAATATCTTTCCTGACATCAAAGATGTATGTGACCAAAAGCCGATTTGTTCTGAGAACGACACTGGCACAGAGACAATAGGAGAAGGTCCGGTGGAGATTAAATGTGAGAAAAGCACTTGCCTAACAGATGAGGCAGATAACCACTCCCTTTGTTTTAAAAATCCATCAACAAATACTCTACAGCCAAGCCTTGGCCTTGAGGCCTTACTTGATGATGAAAGAACCTTCTCACAGTTGTTCCCCAGAGATGAAGCAATAATTAGAAAGAAATGTACAAGGGTTTATGGCAAGAAAAACAAAAAGCAGAAGATCGACCCTAATCTTCCCTTGGTGGAAGCTCATCATGACTCCAACATCGCCTTAGGTAATGAAAAGCAACTTTCAGAGAGCGACAGCAATCAGGCTGTACTTCAGTTGGGAGACAGCTGCAAGTATGAGACTATATCAATGGATCATGCCATAATGCTAGACATGTGTCACAAAAGCACTTTAAAAAATGATTTTGAGAAAACTGTCCACAGCGCAGAAAATTTGGAAGACCGCAATAGACGTAACGTTGAAAACAGTGAGGGTTTAGGCGTCGGAGATTTCCCAAAAGACTGCAAGACAGGGCAGGACTGGAATGACTCCAAAACCGACATTGTTTCAGGAAGTTCATCACCCAACACTCAAATGGCATTTAAGTCTGAGGATTCAGTCACTAACTTCCCCGCACAATTCACAGATTCATCAAGCACACTTTCTAATGACTTACAGGACAGTTCATCCCTCTTCCCTAGCATAGACCTCCAGAACCTTAACAGTACATTTCAGCTTCCTGAATTGCCATTGTATGACTCCAGTAACAATTTGCCATTGGTGATGCCCATTAGTAATGACAGTGTTGATGACAGTCACAGCATAAAGTCTATCAAGAAGCCCACCGAACGCAGGGGGAGGAAACGCAATGAGGGGGCACTGAAGCTCCGGGACAAACAGTACAAATGCAAGGTGTGCTTCACCTGGTTCCTCACCCTGGGGGAGCTCAATTTCCACAAGCTCTCGCACAACCCCTCACCACCTCCCACCTGTTATATGTGTGTCCAGCGCAAGTTTAGCTCCCGTGAGCAGCTCAGGGACCACCTGAGGGAGAAGCATGCCAAAAACAAGGCAGGCATCTGGACCTGTGGCATGTGTCTAAAAGAGATTTCAGATGTGTGGATGTATAACGAACATCTCAGAGAGCATGCCACACAGTTTGCCCGGAAGGGCCAAACGCAGAATTCCATTCTAGGGCTGCCAGGCTGCTTCATGCAGGAGGCTGCTGTGAAAAGCTTCATCACGTCAATTATGCAGCACAGACCCATCAGGGCCAGCAAAGGGGAAAAGGGCAAAGGATCTCCCAAAGAAGATGGGAAGACAATCAATCTAGAGCAGAAACCAAAGATAACAGAAGGAGATGAAACGGCAGAGCTTAGCATGAAAGGGCCCACAAACAGTAGTGTAAAACAGAGCACACCCTCACCACTAAAAGCTCAGCAAAAAGCAGACGCCTCTCAGAAGAATCTGGAGATGCATCCCAATTGTAAAGATCCCTCTAGAGATTGCCACCACTGCGGCAAGCAGTTTCCCAAGCCCTTCAAGCTGCAGCGGCACTTGGTGGTTCACAGTTTACAGAAGATTTTTCTGTGTCACAAATGTCCCATTTTCTATCAGGAGGCAAAAGAATTAAAGGATCATCTCCGGAATGAACACGAGGATGTGGAAGAACCGGACTCCAAGCATACCACGTTGTACACCTGTGAGCTTTGTGCGGATGTCATGCATGTCATTAAGAAGTCCTTCATCTGTAGCACTTGTAACTACACCTTCTCTAAGAAAGAGCAATTCGACCGGCACATGGAAAAGCACCTGACTGAGGGAAATCACATCTTCAGGTTTAGAGGGGGGGTGAGGCCCAGTAAGCCTCTTTCTTCTTATGCAAAAAATGGAGAGTTTGATCTCCCACCCAGCAAGAAGAGAAAAATTAAGGACACCTTGCTTGAGACCAGTTCTGACAGCAATCTGGGAAGCATTTCCTCTTTGCAGTTCATGCAAGGTGGAGAGACACAGGTACTGAAACCCAGCCTCATTCCACCATCACACTCATCTACTGGTGACTCGTCTTCTGGGCACAAGGACACCAACATAAAAAAGGAAGACACTGTAGAAGACTTCTCAGAAATGATGTCTACCTTTGACAGATCAGAACATTTTATGATTCCAAAATCTGGGTGTTTCTCTCCATCAGCACCAAAATCACAGACAATCGCATTGGAGACCTGCGACACTGGTGAGGAATCACCTACAAAAGACATTAATTTAAAGGATGTGACTTGCAGCCAAAGTGAAAAACAGATAACCATGTTAGCTGTGAAAGACTGCAGTGCCGCTAAGGGTGAGGCAGAGACTAACAGTACAGAAAAGAAGCTGATGGCTGGTGACAGTCCTTCAGTTAGTAAGGTCGATTTATTTCAGGACAATGCCATTGTCAATGTGACACACTCAGTTGAGGATGTTGCTTCCACTAAGGGAATGCAGTCAGTTAATTCTATCATTGTATTTAATGCTACAAATTCACCTGACGACTCAGTCACTACAGTGGAGAAGTCGTCTTCTGCTCAGCGCACTAAAGAAGTGTTGATTGATGAGTGTTCAAGCCTGACATCAGAAGTTCAAAATTTGGTTAAAGGTGGTCCACCAATAGACCCTAAGCAGAAATCTGCGGCAGACAAAATGGTCGTGGAGAATCTGCGACAGCCTTCTGATAACAAGCAAAAAAATGAAAGTGACCCGAAAGACCCATCAGCTGCAACAGGCAGTAGTGCTGGACAAGGTGACATCCTAGTGAAAGAGAACAGTCCATCCAAGCAGACTGAAATCTCAAAGCAGAGCCCTGACTCTAGTCCAAAGAGAACTACAGAGTCTTTGACAAATAAAATCCGGCAAAAAAAACGGAAAGATCCAAAGACCTTCCTGAGCTCCAAAGGATCCACCCCGGTCACACGAGAGAACTTGGATATGGATTTTAGGAGCATAAAAAAGGTTCGACTCCAGAGTCCCAGCAAAGGTGAAGGTACGATTGGCTACAAGAAAGCTAACGCTGCTGCTGATTATCCAATGCTTTCCTCTGTGAAGGATGACATCACTAGTAACAAAATATTGCTCAGGCATGAAGCTGGGCTGCTGACCTCCCAAACCAAGAAAGGCCCCTTCAGCAGCTACCCTCTAAAAAAAGCAGAAAATACACGACAAGTAAATGGAGATCATAAGGGTAAAAAAAGTGCTCCTGTAAGACCGCTGCCACCTTCTAGGACATCCATGTCCTCTGTGAATAGTCCCCTGAGCAAGTGTAAGTCCCTGTCTGGCATGAGGTCCATGGAGCCACAGTCCTACAGGACAGCGGAGTCGCAGAGCCACCTCCTGAGCCAACTGTTTGGCCAAAAACTCACCAGCTTTAAAATTCCTTTGAGGAAAGACACTTCTGAACCGCTGAATTAGGCAGATTTGTGTGCATGCTTTGAGAAATAATGAAAAACAGCTTCAAGGTGTTGAAAGTTGCATGGCTCAATAAGTGTTCGGGTGTTGTCAGTCCTTGCATAAAAAAGGCTGATCTATGAGGAACATGAGCAGGCCAGAAGTGACAGTTTGATCAAACCCAGTGGCACAAGGGCAGAGCATATCTGTGAAATAACTTAATGCATTCCACAGCTTAACACGTCACTATCTCACTGGGTCCCCTTTGTGTATATATATAAAAAAATGAGATATTAAAATCACAAGAATACTTGAAAATATTTTTTTCCTTTAAAAAAAATGCATGACAGTTTTGCATTTCATAAAAAGATTCTTGGATATTATGAAGTTACGAATTTTCAGCACAAGACCAAAAGATGTCCACAGAAACATCTAGGCTATATCAGTGCACCTTCCTGATAACACTTTATATATTCCTTTATCTTACTGTATTTAGGTGACATTCAAACATTGTACTAGCTTTTATATAAACAATACCTGGTGCTATATTTTTATTCTTTAATAAAATGTGAATATAAATGCTTTTTAAAAAAGGTATGGATTAATATGAAACAATTACCTTTATCCAGCTGATTCTGCTGGTACTATCGACATCAGAAGACAATGAGGAAAATGTGTACGTATTCTTTAACAAAGTTTTTTTTCTAAAAAAGGGAAATGATTAAAGTCTTCAGTATTGAAACTCAGGTGCAAACAACCATTGATATGTTACTCAAACTGCCCATTTTAGGATCCCTTCCTATGCACTGATGCTGCCACAAGCAACCAAACAACAAACAAACAAAATCATTAAACAACAAAGCGTCTGTCCTTCCGTTTTGTTTGCTACATTAAAAGGTGCTTTATTATTGTGTTCATATGTATCTCATATTGTGTATGATATTGTAAGTAGTTTACTTCCAGTGCAATGCATAATGTCAAAGTTTTATTTTGATAATGTACAACAGGTAAAAGGGAATGGAAACTTGACTTGCAATTCATTGGTTAAGATTTAAGTGCTACAAAGTGCCTTTATAAAATTATTAAAATATTAAAATTGCATCTCTCTAACTGACTGATGTTCGTTTTTTTTTTTTTTTTTTTACTGAAATTACTGTGCAGATTAACACATAATGGCTGGGAGCTAGCTTTCAGCGCCCCCAAGTGACCAGAAACAGAACTGAGGGCCAGGTATATTTTGCAAGGTTCCAGAATTTATATTGATATTCAATGTGTGACAATCTCTGAGGATGCACATTAAATATTCAAATGTGTTATCTCATTACAGAAGACTGAAAATCAGTCCACAATTGTGTTTTCAAACACTAACTTATACTGTAGCTATACAAACTTGCATCTTGTATCGAAACTCAATAAAATTGTGAAAAATTTTAAGTGTCTCACAGCTGCTGTACATATGTAAGTCAGCAGAAGGGTCTCACATTAAGACATTAGACTGCATGCAATCTGTCTTTGATAGCAGCATATCTGGTGCGGGTTCCCTGTGATCCAGGAGCTTCTGGTGCGGGTTCCCTGTGATCCAGGAGCTTCTGGTGCGGGTTCCCTGTGATCCAGGAGCTCCGTCTGCCACTATTGGCCATAAGCCTCATCTGACTGAGCGACTGCTCCTGGTCCCAGCTTCTCCTCACCTCTCTCTCTCCTCTGAGAGAGCACCCAGGTGCATGGGGCTCCCTGGATGGGACACTTTACTTAAGACACCATCTCTCCAAAACTACACGTTTGGAGAAGCATAAGGGAAACCGCAACGCCTTGAGGAAACCCACAGGAAAGAAGATACATAAAATGAATCTTATAATCTAGAGAGCCTGAGGCTACCGTACCACCCAGTAAGTTACCACACTGCCATATTACATAATCATAAAACATTTTTATACATATGTTGCCATACTGTTTGTAACATTTTATACATTTGCGACCATATCTAGCACAGGGTCCTGGCCTTTAATCAGAATAAATAAAAATGATTACCTGTATTTACAGAATGCAAACCTCAGTAATGTATATCAGCTGGTTTTCTCCCCTCTGTTTATTACAGTATATAGTACACTACTGTATAAACATCTTTAAATATGCTAAAAATGGTGCAAATGTGACATTAAACACTATCTAATGATGGTTGACACAAACCCAGTACCAGCGCAGTATGCTTGTAATATGGATAAGGGGCGGCTCCTCACTTATCGACTAATTCACTTAACAACCCAGTGGTAGAAACGGAACTCGGTCTTTACAGTAAGTCAGGAACATACAGTAGGTATCTGTAATCTGATTATAAGTATTTTAAAATGTAATTTATTTTACTTAAGTACTTGTTTTTTGTAATCAGATTATGCAATCCAGATTACATGTTAAAAAAAATATACAACTGTCACACTACATGCTGCAGTTAGTATTAACGAAGCAAAGAATCATTACCAACAGAGGTATTTTATTTCCAGTCTGTTATGGTGAAACTTCCTGTCTTAATGAATGTTTCCAGTTCATTTGCTTAACATTGGATCTCACAGAATTTTTGATGAAGTTTTCAGTTAATCTGTAACCTGAATTACTACAAGATAAACAATTTCTGAGCTACAAATCTGACTGCTGTTGCCTTACTACAGTTCAGAGAATCCATTTGTCCAGCACTGCTACCATTTATGATAACGCAGCACCACAAAGCCTGGAATCTGTATAATACATACAGTTAATACCAGCATCGATAAAGTGAATTTGATTACAGTTTTCATTCTGCACTGTATTTGGCTACAGTAGAGAATTGCTGTGGCACTACATTGGCAGTCTGCTAGTGCTCCTCTCTGCCTGAGGTGAACCATCTTGACAGCGTCATCTGAGAGCCGATCCAGCATCTGCTGCTTTCTGGAAGTTCACTCCGCCAGAAGCCCTTCTGTGTCTAGTCCCACTCTCCGGAGGGAATCCCTGTACTTTCTTTTACCCAGGCTCACAATGTCTTCAATTTCGTCTGCCAAGTCCTGTCTCCCGCTCTTAGTCATAGCGTCAATTAATTCGGGGACGGCTCCTGGCCCAGTGTCCCCTCGTCTCCTGGCCCATTGGAAGAGAATGTCCAGGACCAAAACTCCTAGGTCGTCCCTAGGTGGATGGGAGAAGGAACGATGAGATGGCAACTGAAGCAATTATAGTGTACATTGACCATTGAAGACAGTATGTATGTGTGTGTATGTCTATGTGTCATCCCATCTGTTGCCCTGACGCTGGTCCCTCGCCTTCCTCTGCAGAACGTCTAATTTTTCATTCCTAAGAGTGACTTTCTGACACCCTGACCAGCCGCCACCTGTGCTTGTGCTGGATGCGGTTCAGCTCCTCGTAGCTAAAGCCCAGGTTGATGCCAATGCTGCGCCAGTCCTGGCTGATTTGCAAAGAGATGGCAAGCAGGTTGGCTTCTGTCAGGTAGCCATTCTCCGGGTCCCCCAGCTGTAGAGGAGGAATGTGGGGCTCAGATATCCCTCCTGCACCCTGTGAAGCAGAAATAATGAAGGTGGGACTGGAACTGGAAAAACAGAGAACAAACATCAAACCTTTCCTAAGAGTCTGACTTTGTACTGAAAACACAACCAGTTGGTAAATTGAGCTCAAACTTAATGCAACAAATATCCATCTGAATCAATACTCTCTTCTTTGAATATGAATTTTCTGTTAAATTATGCAACTACTTAACATACTGGAATTGCAAAATTTTATTAATTCTTAATTGATTGATTTAATTGTATTAAATGGAATTGACTGTACAGGAGAACCTGTGCAATGTCTCAAATGGTTTTTTTAATGTTCAGGACAACATTTAAAAAAAAAAAAAAAAGAAAGTATCTGATTAGTTCATACTTCACATATTATTACATCAATGTGTTGTTTTCAATTAAATACGAGTAAAACAGAATCCAGTCGTTGCTTTTTGGTTTTATTTGTACTTTTCACACTGACCCAACTTTTCTGGAAATGGGATAAATATGCTACATGTTAAATATGCTGCTGTCTAGTTCATTTTTCACACCCTGAACATGGATGTGAATCTATTTTAAGGTTTTAAGGTTAAAAGTAAAGTAAAAAATGCAATTGCTTCCATCAATTTCAATTACTTTCAGAAATTTATTTTGTAACCTCTTCATGTCAACAAATTATATTTAGTGGATTTTAATCAAACTGTGTGCTGAGATACAAGTTTTTCAAATAAAACTACTTACTGGAAGCCGTAAAGGCAAAGTGGCCAGCCATTGGCTGTCTGGTCCCCTCCTCTTCTGAGCCACTTCCTGTGGGACATCACTCGGCATCTCCCCTCTATAGAATGACACCTGCCAAAGCATTACAATAATTATTTGGGGAAACAAACAGCACTTTGCGCATGAATTTACATTTTCTGCCATGCCACGACATTTCCCTTTGCCTTACCTGTCCTTTAACAGGACCCTGCTGCTTTTGGCTAGAGCAGATGTACACTTCCTTGTGGTTCTTCAAGTGAGAGTAGAAAATGAAGGACAGCCTTCCGTTTATACAGTCTGGTCGCTCTGAAGGAGAACATGGCATATATACAAAGTAAAAAAAAAAAAAATTCACAAGCATGATATTGAAAATCTCGATTCTGGAACCCTAACCAGCAGCCGACCCAGACTTCTGAAAAGGTGCCATACTGGTTACATGAGGGCGAGAGTAGGAGATACTGACCTGTGCTGATGTCGATGCCTTTCTCAAAGCCAGCAAAGAACTGCTCCCCCTCCAGCAGCTCGCACAAATCCGATGGCTGCGGTCCTTCGTACAGGCTGGACAGGTACTGGATGGTGTTCTCCACCTGGGCACAGGAACAGCCCCTAAATCCCTCCTGTGCTCTACAGCTAGGAGACCCTTCCTATTTAAACTGGGAAAAATGACATTTTACAGTCAGATGCAGAGACGCCACACACCTTGTTGTGAGGCAGGCACTGCAACAAGACCTGCTCTGGGTCACTTTTCCTTTGCAGCACCAGGAACTGGACCTGGAACTGCCGGAGCCTTTGATAGACCTTCCTGACCACCCCGCTTACGCAGCGCTGAGTTGTGTACCACAGCCAGTACCTGAAAAAGTGATGCACACCATTAGTCATCTTCACAGAATAAGTTAATGGAAGATGCATGGAAACAAAGGGGGATGACAAGTAGCCAATACAGAATTAGTAAAAAAATCACATTCATAAGCCCATTCATAGGGACAGATCTTCTCACATGCGTTTTTATGGAGTAACTCACCTGTACGGAGTTCACATGCACTAAAGAAGGCATTTCATAAAAAATTATATTTTATATCCTTAGCTTTTGATTTTTTTTTTGCGTGAAAAGAACAATCTTACAGAAAATATAGATGTGTTGGCTTGTCAATCACAATTCTAACAAGTTTTAACACAGAACACCGAGGCATTATTTGAATCACTGTCTGTCTCAGGCTGCGGGACAATGTAGCGAATAATAATTAAGTTCTCCCCAAACGAGCTTGATGGGCCAAACAGCCTCCTCTCGTTTGTAAACTTCTTATGTTCTTAAATCAAAGATATGGAAGAATGAACATAAAGAAGCAAAATATGACAGGTGGAGAAGGAGACGGGAGGAGCGGCTTTTGTCCTCCTCTCTTTAGCCTTTCTCTTTTGTAAATGCTTCAGTATTTATCGGACCCCATGAAGGATCCAAGCCGTTGATGGCTGCATGTCACAAAATTTTAATTTGTGAACAGAACTACCCTTTAAATTGACTTGCCTTCTGCAACACTTTAGTGGATTATTGTAATATTAAATTCACATAAAATATGTGAGTAGGAATACCTGCTCTAAACTTGTCGTGTTACCTGTATCGCCTGAAGAATACACTCAGCTGTCTGATTTCAGTACTAACTCAGTGTCAACAATGATACCCAAGCAGCTCAAATCAAGCACTGAACCTACGTGTCAATCAAGAATCAAGGCATAATAACAGCATTAAATGTAAAAATGTAAAAGGGCAGCTTAAGGTTAATCAATCAGACAATAATATGCATAACATGGCGACCAACGGCTCTACAATGTTTGCATTTAAAACACATGGGTAAGATCCTACAGACTGAATATAAAGGGAGGCTAAGTGTAAACTAAGCAGAACAAAATAGTCACCCAGGATGTTCATCAGTAAATGACGTCTCACAGTAAGTGTAAAACTGCAGGAGCAGTGGAGTGACACGTGCACCAAAACTGCACACACCATGAGAAATGGCTGACACTGAAGACGACATATAGCTGTGTGACACGGAGCGGAGTCTGTGCTGTTACGTCAGTCCAGGTCTGGCAGTCCGGCTGTCTGTGCAGCAGGTACAGACAGGACATGTCAACCGTATGACCTGCGAGACAGAAGCACATGGCCACACAAATTAAATGACTTTGTTTCTGCATGTCGCCCACACGTTCACCCTTTCCACTCGCTTTAGTACTGCATCTAAATTTAGGGCTTCTAACCAGCAAACCAATGATCTGCTAATGTCTCCCCCCACTGATGGAGGCCAACTGATGTTAAACAGAAGCATAGGACTCAGTAAGTAGGTATTAAATCTAAGCTTTGACAGGTACCTTGAGTACAAGATAAATAAAACTGTTAGCCAATAACGTTTAACATGGAGTTATGTGGTAAGGAGGCCGCTGTTGAGGTGACAGCTTACAGACACCCAGAACTCAGCATTCAGATCAACCAAATGCGCCGTAACACTGACAATAAACACAGCTGCCTTTAAGACGGACGCATTCTTTTCAACAATCCTTTATTCTCCAGAGTAAAACGTTTGGACCTAAATACACAGCACACTACCTAAAAATCACATTTCTCACTTCTGGCTTTCAGCACACATACCAGTCAATCCCGGAGGCAGCGGGACCTGAACGGTAACTGGTTGTAGGTAAGGCAAACTGGGGGACTGAGAGAGACACAGCAGGGGACTAGCACTGGCAGTGGGGTCACTGCTCAGCTCACGTACCACAGACACTTCCACCTGCAGGACCTGCAGGAAATGCAATTTAATATTCAGTCACGCACTGGGCTTCACAAGGTCTTCGAAACTAGGACGATGACAATCTCCTTTTATACTTAGTAAAATTAGATTCTATAATAAATTATTTCAACTAATACAGCTTTATTGACAATGTGTTTGTTCAGAGAAGAACTCACTTGGGCAAATTCAGAGTGAATTTTATTTTATTAAAAACTGGTATAGAGTGCTGAAGCTGAACCCTAACATTCCGGGGCTAATGCTAGGGCATTACGTGAACAGTATTATTCTGATATAATGAGCTGTTAGTCTTTAATAAACTTGTGCCTTAGAATGATCATTCTCTTGTCTTTGGGGCACAGGGGTGGGATGCACCTGGAGAGTGACTGTGCGAGTCTGGGTGGTGGAGGAAGGCAGAAACCTGAGCTTGATTGCAGGGTTGACACTGGACACTAGGAGGGCGCCCTCTGGTGAAACCGAACAGGTGTCTCTGACTGGACAGGACACCACCACAAACCAGGAGAAGTGGCTAACGGTACAGCAGGCCAACTGCAGGGAGAAACGGAAAGTTAAGATGAATGTCAATAAACCACATTCAATAAGCAAGCATCCCCGAGCCCCCCAGGCCTGATGGAATGTGCAGTTAAATCAGTGTTATGTCGGCAGTCCCTTATTCCTCCATACCCGAGCCCGCCGCCCCCCAGGTCTGGCGCTGTTACTTGGGCTCCCTCTTCTAGTCCAAGTCTGTAGCGTGCTCCAGGACGAGCCATCAAATCGACGCACCACAATCTCCCGCCTGGCTTTCTGCCGGTACGGCATACACACCTGTACTGGCTGAGCCACAGAGAGAAGACCGACAGATGATGAGGATCACAATGACTGCTTCCATCTAAAACACTACCAGAAAAACAGGGTGCCCATTAAGGAAAGCCACGGCTTCTAAAACCTTCTGAAAAATGATGCCATGAGGGAGGAGCTCCAAGGGCCAGCTGAGCAGGTGGTCGTGCTCTTCCAAGCAGATCCATTTCTTATCTGGCCTCGTTTCTGCCCACTCAAGCTCAGTGGAGTGTCCCACACAACCTTCGGGGAAGAGCAACTCTACCCCTCTGGGAAGGAAGACATGATGGCCTGCTGGTGTCACGGAGAAGCTAAGAATGAAAACAACAGATATTAACATCCACCTTCCATATCCGCATATCAGTCACAGAGCCCACGTGAGTCAGGGGCCCTTCTGATGAAGCACACGCTGGATGGGGACGCGGGGCATTGCAAACAGATTTTTACAACTGTTATCTAATAAAAAGTACAAGCATGCCGAATAAGAAATGGAAACCTTCATTTCAAAATTGTAATTAATCAATACTGAAGATGTCCACAATTTTCTTTTCATGTGAATCATAGAGATCATGACCTTTTATGTCCTCCCACTGTTTCAAAACATCACATAAAACTTTGATGGGCAGTAATAATGTGGATCTGTACTACACTGTAAGCTGTGTCAGGCCTCAGTCGGTGCCTCCTAATCTAACAGGAGCATGTGACACAACTTTGTTTACTATTGAAAATATAATTTTACATTATGCTGACAGATACACTATACAGACAAAAGTCCTGGGACACTGGCCATTACACCCACAGGAACTTGTTTGACACCCCATCCTAAATCCTCAGGCATCAGTATGGAGTTGCCCCCCCCTTTCTGCTATAACAGCTGCCACTCTTCTGTGAAGGCTTTCCACAAGATTCTGGAGTGTGTCTGTGGGAATTTTTGTCTCCTGAATACACTGATTGAGAAGTGTATCCCAACAGTCCATATAATAATAATAATCAATACCCGGTGGTGTACACCTCCCTCAACTTGCTCTTTTTTTGTAGAGTAAGCTGTCCATGAAGGGCTGCCACCAGTAGCGGCGCCCAGGGAGCTGGGGGTTAAGGGTCTTGCTCAAGGACCCGCAGACGTGCTGAGGCTGGGTTTGAACCAGTGACCTTCTGATTACAGGCACACAGGTTGCCCCATACAGTGTCCTATGGCTGTTCGAATCTGGATATTCGTGACAGTTTGTTTCGAATTTGGGAAGAAAGATTGCAGTTCAGATCGTGATTGTGTGTTAAAACGACAGAGATATGAGCCTTAAGCTCCCTTTCCCGCACTTTATAAATGCGTGAACATTTACCGATGTTGGCTGGCTCCAAGGTGCAATTCAGAAGGACCTGCTTTTGCCTGAGCTGAGAAATAAAATCTTAGTTTAGTGAAGACTGTGTAGACTGCAATTAAATAAGTCATTGAAATAATTTCAGCTTTAGAGAAACAAAAACACAACACCCCCCCCCCCCAAGACCTGGGTTCGGAAGAGCTGGTGGAGGTGTAGTGGATCGCCTGGTGGGGTTGTTACGCACGTCCAGCGTCTTCAGGTGAGGCAGTTTGGTCAGAAACTCTGGGACACAACGTATATGGTTGCTGTTGGCCATCAGCTCCCTGAGATTGACGAGTGTCTCTGAAAGAGCCGTGAGGTTAACCAGAATATCCTTATAGAGAGTCATAAAATATTTTTTAATATTTGACCTTATGGTTATATGCATGCATTTATATACCAATACAACATTTTACTTCTGATATTTGGATATTAAACTATAATGTAGCTTTAGGAAGATCATCAGTGCTTCTCTCATGCTTACGTAGCGTTTCCGGAAGCTCCCTCAGCCTGTTGTGGGACAGCTCCATCTTATTCAAACACCTGAGCTCCCCGATCTCCTCAGGCAGGTTCTCCAGGAAGTTGTGGGAGACATCTAAGGTGTGCAGAGCCCCCAGCTGGGCCAGGCTAGCGGGGAGAGAGCAGAGCTGGTTTCCCATGACAGAGAGGTATGTGAGGGAAGACAGGCAGCCCCAATTAGAAGGTAAGGAAGAGAGGCGGTTGTGTGAGAGGATGAGGATGGATAAGCAGGGTAGAGAGAGAAGGCAAGGGGGGAGAGAGGTGAAACAGTTGAAAGAGAGGTCCAGGTGGGTCAGGACAGTGAGGGAGGAGAGCGATGGAGGCAGGGAGGAGAGGACGCCAGGCAGGGGATGCCCCAGGGAATCCTGAAGACAGTGGCCTTGGAAGCAGCAAGAGGGACATAAAGAGAAAGTGGTACCATGTGCAAAGAAAAATGAGAAAGGTGGCAGTTTGAGGCAGGAGAAGAACAGAAGAAGTAAGATTAGCATTTACACCAGTAAGAAACAGTCAACAACAGAATCATGTCTCTGATGTCTATTCATAAATATACTTCATAATCATAAGTAATAGGAAATCATAAAAATACCACCAATGACAGAGATATCAATCACACATCGTTTGATGACTAAACCCAAAGCTGGTATGCTAAATTTTCTGGGTGGCACTTTAGCCTGTGCTCGACCCGCTCAGCCCACAAAATAACAATGTGACTTCAACCTTTCCTTCGGCTTTATTCTGAATGTCTGCTTGATTTATTTGAAATTAAGAATAAAGCCATTGAATAAAATGTGTGTGTGTGTGTATTTATGCGCAACCCAGGGGTGAAGCATGAACGCCAGTAGATACTGAAGCAGCACTGGTTTCTGGTTGAATTCAACTACTGTATAAGCTGATTGGGATAAAGATGCCAACTGTCCAACCAAGTGCCTACAGTATGAAGCACCCATGTGTAAACAATATTAGTGCTCAAACATTCCAGTTACGTCATAAAGGTTTAGCACTGTGTCACATCTCCCAGAGTGCTTTGCACGATTGTATCAGCATCTATAATGCAATGTTGTGCCTGAGTATTTCTCAAAATA
Organism: Isichthys henryi; assembly: GCA_026776945.1. Taxonomy (NCBI): domain Eukaryota; kingdom Metazoa; phylum Chordata; class Actinopteri; order Osteoglossiformes; family Mormyridae; genus Isichthys; species Isichthys henryi. The sequence continues at coordinate 12,835,170 of JAODJX010000020.1, read as the reverse complement.
AGCGAGCAGATCAGAAGGCTGCTGCTTTATCATAACACTACCTCTAATGGCCAGAGAACGAAGCAGTCTGAGGTGTGGCAAGAGATCCAGAACCGTCTCCAGGCTCTCGCTCTCCTCTGAGCCAATTCTCAGATACTGCACCTCCTTCACCTTGCCTGGAAAATTCTCCCATAGAGTTTTCAGCAAGGCCGTCCCACCTCGGTACACGTCTAGTGTCAGTCGACTGTCAACCAGCACCACATCTAGCTCCACAGGAGGTGGAACAGGGGGGCAAAGATAGGGCAGAGGAGGGCAGGAGGAGGTGATGTGAGAATAGAGAAGGTTGGAGGAGGAAGATGAAGACTCGATTGATTTAGTGGGGGTACAGGTGTCCAAGGATGGAACATCAGAGGAGGAGCTTGACACAGACTCATCATCTTTTTCTTCATTTCTTCTTTTATCATCAGCATGGTTCTCGCGGTCTGCCTCCCATCCATCATTCTCACTCTGTTTTGTGCCTTCCTTCAATTGGCTGGCTTCAACTTCTGTTTCCGTACACTGGGGCCTCCTTCTTCCTTGCTGTTGACAAGTGTTTTCCTCTTGGCACTTCACCATTTGTTGCATCTGTAGTCTTCTCAATAAGCTGCAAATGGAATCTGTCTCTGCAACATCCTCCTTTTGACACATCATCCATTCACTTTCCTTTTCCATTGTTCCTTTTCTCCTCCACTGTCACATCCACCACCCCATCATACGGTAAATCGTGTTGTGCAGATGTCTAAAATTGATGTTCTTTTGTTCTCTCAGAGTGTCTGCCATGACTTCTTAGTAGATCTGTCAAATACGGGCAGTTTTAAATTAGCTCAAGCAAGCACACTTACTTCAACATAATACGTTTAAGGGGGAAAATAATTTCGACAAAGTATGACCAAGAATGTATACATTAAAACACTGCCACACATTATACATATATAAGTATATACGTTAAAAGGAATCGCATCTATAAGTTAATTTCATCATTTAGTATCGAATCTTTGACAGCATGCAGGTGTTATAGATGCATACTTACATTATTTTCGTTTAGGCGACGAGGATATTTACAAACACATTTTTTTCCCGTTTCTTCTCAGCGGTGAGCTAAACATTTGTTTTAATTTACATTTAATATAGTTAATGTACTGAGATTTTCTAATTGCGTTAGTTGACAGGCTCATTAATATCGAAAACAAAAGGCTCTCAAGAGTAATTTAAGTTTTGCTAACTGAAACTGAATAATCACATACATTAAATAATTCATATTCGTAACGACAGAAAGTATATTCCAGTCTATATTCGAGCATTATTTCGTGAGATTTGACAAGATTTCAATACTTAATGCATTTTTTAAATAGTTTATTCAATAATTACCTAGGTTTTAACGCAACGAGTTACCTTAGTAGCTAATCTGCATACATTTTTGGAACCGTATGAAACAGAAAGGTGGAAGTTCAATTTCAAATCTACATTATTGTTTCCGTTTGACTGACAGGAAACACGGGAAAAGGTTTCCTTTAGGAAAAAAATCAGCAGATCGAAAATATGTTAATATAGTTCGACAGGATCCAACGTTTGCTTCAGACAAAAGTGTTTGATCACGAACAGTCTGGTACGATTACAGTTACAATACAGTAGTTGTTATGGCGCATGGTGATGTCGTCACAGGCGGCTGGGGGTTATAGTCATCATTACGCGTCAAACAATGTTTTTAAAATTACTAGCAACAGCGCATTTACAAAGAAAATATGGTAATAGTCTTTATTATCTATCTATCTATCTATCTATCTATCTATCTATCTATCTATCTATCTATCTATCTATCTATCAACAGGTCTGGAAAAATTGAGACCACAAGACAATGTTTTGTTTCACTCATTTCCCAGTTTATGGGTTTGCATCTGTGAATAATATATGTTTTTTTTTCTGCAAATTGCAGCCTGGTTCTTCTCTGTTTCTCATTAATAAAGTGTTTCTTCCTTGTTTTATGGGACTTCAGTTCTAGCAGTGCACCAGACTGGAATCCTTCCTGGTGGTATGCCAACATTATCCTGGATACTGTGGCTCTCGATACACCACAATGACCTGCTGTCCTGCCACAGATGTGCCAGTGAGACACACATCAACAGTTTGTCCTCTTTTGATGTGTGATCCCTGTATATCTCCCAATATGTTGTGTGGATTACAGTATTGCTGCATAACAGCTGTGCTATTGCCCTGCAAATTCAACCTTCACACAATGCTCCGACTGATGGAATGTGCAATCAGTGAAGGTTGGCCACCAGGCCACGAATATTTAGGTGTGAAACCTTAAGCGCTGTTTTAGCCAGTGTATATGTGTGTGTGTGTGTGTGTGCTCCTGGGATAGGCCCCCAGCTCCCCCCCCGCAACCCCATTTGGGATTGAGCAGTTACAATGATATATGGATGGATTTATATAGAGTTCCTATTTCGTTCTTGGGTGTGTCTAAACAGCAGAACTCTCTCACACCAGGAGATGGTGAATGTGCTTTTTGTTTCCTGTGTATAACCCGATGGCTTTGCGGACTTGACATGTATTCACAACATTTCAATAACATTTCTCTCTGTCTTGAAACTGATGTAACTCTTTTATGGACAGGCCAGTTCATTGTTTAACAGATCAAAGATGTTCAGTTGCTGTTTGTAATATTTTCAGAGGTCTTTGTCAAGCAGGAATCAGGGACTTCAATACAATATGTTTTATTCTTGCAAGACACCCAAAACCGCCCCGCCACACCCGTACGAGGTGTTCTGCCTAAATAGTCTGTATGTCCCTGCACAATGCAGGAAGCCGTACATGGGGAAGATTACATGGTTCCAGGATGAGTTTTGCAGGAGGAAGGAGAAGAACATGCAGATAGATGGTGGATCCGGGTGGAAGTCAAAACCTGGGCAAGATGGCAGAAGACAAAAGAGCAAAAACAGACCACTGACCCAGGACTACAAATATGGAGAAACCATAGACATACATAATAAACTAAACACACGAGACAGAAGCACGAATCACTCTTGGAGAAAAAAGACTCGAGCCCCCAAAACTTGGTCTATGAGACCACTGGGAGGACCTTGAAGACTTCAAAACAAAACAAAACAAAACAAAGACACATTCCATTTAATACATTGTTTGGGACAAAAAAAGAAGGACGACTAAAATAAGGAAAGAGGCGATATCAGGTTGTAGTGTAGAGTGTCCGATGACGCATATCTGACAATGAAACTGTCACAGTGAGTAGAGAAGTGCCAGCTGACATGTCTACATAGAGGCTGCAACGACAGGGCAGACATTTTAAATGACGCACTGACTTCTGACATGACTTTCAGATTTTTTGTTTTTTTGAAGCCTCTTTCTTCTTTTCATCACTTTTGATAGAGGCTTAAATACATATTTAATGTGAGATGGTTCCTAGATACGGAAAGTACATTTCATAAAAGGCTACCAGTGGTTACCAAACGGCAGACTTCGGTTCGCATCTGGGCCTAAACACAGTTGAATTCGTACTGCATTACTGTACTGAAGTTACCAGGAGTCCCTACGTAAATCTGTGTTGAAACATTGCTATGTTGCTAAAACGGTGGTGAAACCGGTGAACTTCATCTGGGGCCAAGGGCTTTACTATCGCAAATTTATCCGGCTGCCGAGGAGAATGAGGCAGGGCACACCGATGTGCCACCTAGTAATTGAACATTCGCTGGCAAATCCCGGGGAAAGTGTTTCGCTGTGTGTGGGACTTCAGAGGAGAGATCAAGATGTTTCTGGTAACTGTCAGTAAAGCCAACGATTCTCCAGTGACCCGTTTCCTTTGACCGCGAGAAAGTACCTCTGAAGGCTCAACTAGAGTTAAGTGACATGCAGTACGACGTCGCTCTCAAGGACAAGTTCACTGCATCTGTACTGGACAGCTTTTACAGTGCACTAGCAGAAGCCCAGTTTGCGAACTTACGTTGGCACAAACACAGGATGCTCCTTTTATTTGTCTCCACCTAGATATGCAGACACTATCTATATGATGAACTACACCAAGTCCTGCTACAGATCACAGCATCTGTCGTCTGTGTTGCTCATCTCAATGTCCAACATAACATCATACTTTGATCGTCTTGCAAGGAGAAGGAACTGCCCCAATTGTTCACATTACGCTAAACTAAAGGCTTTTCTCATCCGTGTCGGTCATCTCGCACAGTTAATAAATCTCTTACAGCATTATAAATAACAGAGTTATGTCATTCAGTTATAAAAGTAAGTCTCACACAGACCGACCTGTGTTACAGGTATGTTATATACCAGTGTGCCACAGATCTATGTTTTAACATAATGCATGTATTCCATCAGCATTTTTATCATTTTATAAAATGAAAACGAGTGCAGCAGTGGTACATTATCAGACTGACGAGATGCAGGTCAACGTAAAAGCCTGCAATGCATTTGCACACACTTCCAGTTTCTGTAGAGATCGTGAGAACAAACATCTCATACAAGTGTCTTATTAACATAATCATACAGTGTTTTTCTTTATTTTTAACCAAATAAACTTCTATTTATTAATTTACTTTTCAATTACAGGTATTTACAGTAGTTAGTTACAGTGCTTATGCACGTATTCAGTATTTACTTAATCTTATATTCATATGTGATGTATTTTCTGCTTATGATGGGTGAATTAGAAAGTAAGCTGTATGTTGAGAAGCACCTTGTAATTTAAATACATTATTTCATATTTTTCTCTCCCTTTAACAGTACATTATGACACAATGACACAGAGTATTAAAAATGAAAACATACAGAGCTCCTTTGAGTCAGTATAAAGCCTATACATTTTCTCTTACTTCTGCATAGTTCTTCAGGACATGTGAAAGGCGAATGACTTTCAGGACATTAGGTTTACCCTTCTGGTCATCCCACAGGTACTCTGGGGACAGAATTTTAGATGGTTTATTGTAAAGCAGGTACCAGTTTAGGTGACTCTCTTCCTGCCAGGCTGCCTCTATTTCATTTGCTTTGTCTGCTTCTAGATGTTCATGACACTTTTTAACCAGTTTATAGACTTCCTCAGTTGTGCCCCCAAACATGGCTCCAGCATAATAGAAGTCTCCCTCCCTAGGAGGAATATAGGCCTTAGACTCAGGACGTCGCTCGTAAGTGAACTGATGACGAGGCTTATCGTAGAACCAAGGGTGTGTTTGAGCCACCAGTCGATCCAGTGTCTCTGCACCCCAGCGAAAGTGGAATTTTGCATCGACATCCTGGCAATAGATGTAATCTGCCTCTCGGTGAACCTGCTCCTCAATGATGTTCTGGATCATCTGCATGCGCGAAGCAGAGATGTCCTGCCAGCGCTTTAACTTCGGCACCTGATGGACAAAGATTTTTCTTCCAGCAGCCAGACTCATTTCTGGCACTTCCTGCGGCTGGTCAGTGAAAATGTGATAGTTCACTTTGAAGTCAACCATGAAGTGCTTCTCTGCCGTTTCCAAGAAATCATGCAGAAACCTGGTATACCTTCCAGAGACAGATACAGACAAATCTGGATTAGTGCTGTGAGAGTTCATTTCTGTATTAATCGGGTTATATGCTTGCAAATTTTCTGCTCACTTTCCAACGGCAAACACAGTTGTAGCAATGGTCAGATTCATTGGCTTGTATATGGCATCGACTAAAACAGGGTCAAAAGTTCCTTCCCAGACAATTGGTGCCAACCAGGGAGTTACAGTCACCACATCGCAGCGCCTAGAAAACAGAAGGTGTGTGGAAGATCAACGTGCTCCTCTTGTCAACCAGAGACACAAAGAACAGGGAATATTGGTTCTGCTACTGACCTCTTGCACAATTCAATTGTTCTATAATGTAATAATCTATGAAGTGTGTCAACTCACAGTCATAAAAGGACAAAGTGAGTTTGTCTTCTCCAAATGAAACATAAGGTGAGGTAATAACATTTTATTAGAATATAGGGCTAAAAAGATATTACTGTAGGTATTAACTGTAGCATTTGGTCTGCATCTTAATCAAGCTCCGATTTAAGAAAAACTATGTTTAAAAAGCAGTTTTATTTTAATACACTGACCTTTGTTGCCATTGAGCTTTACTTGAGTGAACTAAACTTTCAAACCAGGAACTTCCTAATTGTTATTTTTATTTTACTGTGCAATAATTTTGCAGTGTGGCACCGTAACACAGACATTCACCAAATGTCTTTTAATATGGAAAGAAAGACTCTTCCTTGGAGATCAGGATTTCACGTTTGCTCTGATCCACGGCTTTTTCTTACCCTGTCGTTATACCCGGTTGTTTGTAACGTAACCTGAAAATACAGAATGACGTAATTACTTTTTACAAGTTCATATATGTTTGTCTTAGTGCTTGCTGCAAGTTAATTTTGTTTTTAAATATTGGATAACAACTCATCAGTGTTAAACTGAAACGCGACCAAATTTCAATACTGAATAATACGCTGAATAACACAAGTAAAAATGAACACTAAGCAAAAATAAATGGAAACACCCATCAGATCTGCTACAGTATTTACTGTTATAAGGAATAGAATAGGTTTGTAAATTTCCAGCAATTCCTGGGTATCACTACATTATGTAGAGAATGCATTTTGTAAGTAGTTTTTTTCAGCATTAGCTATGAAAAAGATATAAATGATTGCATTGTTGCAGAGAGTTTTATGGTGTAAAACGGTAATCTCACCCCTTCGGAGAGTCAAGGTCAAAGTTCCAATCTCTGAACAGGACGTTCCCCTGCCTGAAGGACAGAGACGTATATGATGATGGTTACGATGATGATAATGACACTGACAGAAACACAAACCTTTTGTAACTGACAAAAATCTACCTCTGTAAGACCTGTGCCTTTGTGTTTATATGCGGAGGATTTCTGAGCGATGTGTTTAGCGTTAATGCACGATTAACTCAATGTACAATGGAAGTAAATGTTTAAGCACTTACACGGGACAGAATGATTTGTTTCCATCAGAAAAAACATGGGACAGGGAAATGGACCAGCTGAGGAATAAAATTAATTAATCAAAACTGAGAGAGTTGTATTGTTTAAAAAAGACAATTTAAGATTTTCATGGATCTGCATTAAGGAAAACAACTTGCTATATACAGTAGTAGAGCTTTGGTTCTTACCTCTTATTGTTAGAGAAAACAAGGAGGACAGCCCTTTGGGGTATGAAATAAGCATTACTACATCAAATATATATATATTTATTAGAATATAGGGCTAAAAAGATTACCTCTGTAAGACCTGTGCCTTTGTTTTTATATGCGGAGGATTTCTGAGCGATGTGTTTAGCGTTAATGCACGATTAACTCAATGTACAATGGAAGTAAATGTTTAAATTAAAATTTAAAGTAAATGTTTAAATTTAAATTTAAGTTTAAATTTAAAGTTTTGATTAATTAACGTCTGCGGCCCCTTGAGAGAGGCTGCTTGGCTGGTATAACATGTGGTTGAGCGAGGTGTTTGGGGAAATTTTAATACAGCAGCCTTTACATTGATTCAGAATGGAGCGAGATCTCATAATTTGAAAAAGCGGGCATGACTGAGTAAATTAACTGATTAAGTTGATCTTAAATTATTTTTGCTGAACAATAATGCATCTGTGGTCGCATACTTTATATTTACATTGTATTACCTATTTCACTGTGAAGGCTTTGCTGGTAAAGCTATATCTATGTCTAAACTCATTAATTTTTCAGTCTTACTACTGTCTGGCTAAACTGAGTGTATTTCCAAATATGAACCAGCATATCAATAAACCACCTCTAATGAATGTTGGCAGGAAATAAAGTTTCTAATACATTCCTTTGCATTTTACCCAGGTGTATATATGCATTGTATAATAAGAGCATCTGACATGACTCACGTTATATTAAATGAGTAATTTTCACAACCATCAAAACTCAACATGACATTAAAATGTAGTTTTACTCACCCAAGTATAGTTATTCCTACAAAAATCAATAGACTCTGCGGTCGAATGAAGGAACAAAACCACATGATTTTGTTCAAAATACTGAAGTTTATAAAAATGCTTCTAAATGAATGTTACTCTAAAAGGGCAACTTTTTAAATGAAATAGATTCTCTGCCTTGGCCAAAGGGCTTCATTAGCCTGGATGCACATTCTGACGTTCAAAGTACTTGTGCACAGCTACACCAATGATCCTGACCACACCCAAGTCTATTGTAGCAGATAAAAGGTAATAAGTGAAAGTGATAATGAGGTTGCCATGGTGATCTAGGCAGCTTTGCTTAGCTAAGAATGCAGAAGTTCTGCATCACCATTATGCTGTAGGTCCGAATTTGGTCCCTGTTTATACCATAAACACATACTTTATATTGGTTTAGAGAAGCCACCCCTGTGGCTCCCAGATCATACCCCTCAGTCCATGTAGAACTTACCGCAAGGCAAAAAACATGAATGATGAAGCAGCCGATGGGTGGTCTGTGTCCTCACACCCCTCTGCTTCCTGAGACAGGCTTCAAGCTCACCGCAATCTGGTGAAAATGAAATAAACTAATGATTTAGAATGGGAAGAACAATATGTTTTTTTTCTGAATGTCCATTCATCTTAGAGGTGTGTCACAGCAAACAGGCATGTTGTGTCTAATAATGTCTAAGTCAATCCTTTCTTGATCTGTACGTCTATGATCTAATTATGAGTTAATGCTGTACTTTTTTACATTCATGCTGTACATTTTTTAGATTCAGAGGCTATGACAGCGCTGATGGCATGGGAACCCATCTCACCAAGACTTATGATAGCCAGGTTTAACTCTAAGGGCAGGAAGATCACCATCATCCAATGCTATGCACCCACTAACGCAGCGCAAGCAGAAGAAAAAGAAGACTTTTACAGTTCCTTGCAATCCCTTTTCGACCGGACTCCACAAAGAGACATAAAGATCGTCATGGGCGACTTGAACGCCAAGGTGGGAGGCGACAACACAGACAGAGAACTCATCATGGGCAGACACGGCGTAGGCACCGGCAACGAGAACGGAGAGCTGTTCATAGACTTCTGTTCCTTCAATGACCTAGTTATAGGTGGCACCATCTACCCACACAGGAAGATCCATAAGACCACTTGGACT
>JAODJX010000020.1:12796427-12816493 GCA_026776945.1 Isichthys henryi | reverse complement strand
TGTTCTTTGACCTCGTGGCGGCGGGGGGTGGTTTGGGTGGTGGGGGGGGTGGGGGGGGGGGGGGGGGGGGGGGGGGGGGGGCGGGGCCGCGCCCCCCCCCCGCACGGTGCTAGGGACTTATTTTCGGTCAGAGAGATATAGCTGGACCAGGAGGCTACATAAAATCTCAGAGGGAAGGAACGATGAGCCCCAGTGAAACTTAAAAGAACGTTGTGTTCTGAGTGCTCTAAGAAATGCCTGTGTGCACTTCCTTACCTGCCCTAGGCATAAACTACACACTGTCCATACATACATTCAGTAGGAAACTGCTGACGCTGTGTCTGAGTGGGGGGACCCTTCCCGGTTGCATGGGTTCAGCACTGACGCTAGGTGGAGGAGAGGAGACATGAGCCAGGAGCCGAGTCACCGGGAAACAAGATAGGCTGGACCTTCCCAGAGCAGCTTATCCAGGCAGATGGATAATTGTAGATATTCCTGGACATATAGAATTTCTCCCTGGCGAGCCATTTCGGTCTGGAGGCCAGGAAGTATGTGGTACACAGTGAGAAGAAGTGTAGATCTGGAAATAAACGGTGGACTCAGATGCAGGACAGTAGACAGTAGTTAGAGGTCCACCAGCTGACTGGCCACACATCACTTCCCTGAGAGGGATGGTCAAAAACCTTCTTGAAGTATTGGAGGAAGGCAGGAAACGAGTAAAGGACTGGACAGTGATGATAGTACAGGGTGGTAGCCACCTCTGGGGCTCTTCCAGTGATAAGTGATACTCCAAAGCCGAATCAGTCGGACTCCTTGGGCAGCTGTGTGATGTTCTTGCAGATGAATAGGTTACTCTGCATTAATAAGCTCTCCATAGCACTCCAGGACCAGTAAGATATGTGATACTTCGGAAGCTGAAACTTTCACAGTGGAGCTGGACTACTGCACAGGTGCTAGGGCTATAGCTCGGTCAGGGGACACATCTTCTAGGTGGAAACTTTGCTGTATCCAGGTCCAAACTGCAGGTCTAAGTTCTGCTGGATCCACTTGTGGCAAGGAATTCTATGATGAAGAAACCTCTGGGATCAGGGATACAAACACAGGAAATGTATTCGGAGGTACAAGCTAGGGTCAGTAAGCCTAAATATCTGTCCTGGGGACAGGCAAAGGCAGGCATTAGCTGACGGCATTGATTAAAGAGCTTCCATAGCCTGCACTGGCATGCACTGAATGGTCAGTTACATTAATCTTTGTGTGTCAGTAAGTCATGGATAAAGGAACACTGGGTTTTGAAGGGTGGCAAGTGCATTAGACAGAAAACCAAGGGAATGAAAGGAAAAAAGACTAAGAATAATTAAGAACACCTCAAAGCACTTGTTACAGTGAAATGATAACAGGCATGTTTGGAAATTGACAGTTATTGACATGTTCTTAACGTCAATCAAACTAGATACACATTTACGCAGTGAACAGTCTACTGGCAGAGTGCCTTTGTAGCTGTGGCAGCAGCCACAGTGTTGATCTGCACTGTTATTCTGCTTGTGAATTCTTCTTATTTTTCTATAATTTATCTCTGTTGCACTGTTTGTAAAATATGCAGCCCTGCCATGATGTGATTGACTGACACAGCAAGCTTTTACGTGCACGAACTTGGGATGTAATTGTGGTTTCAGTAACATAATCTGGTTTAACCTAGATTGCTGATTGTCAGCTGTGGAAGTAAAACCTAGACTCTCTTTGCTTTCTTTAAATTCTGCTTGGCACCAGTCACGAACTAAATTTAGCTGACATGACCTGAGTTAGATAAAACTCCTTTTTTTTAAGACAAGGTGCACCCTGGAGTCAACGGCAAAGAAACAAGCGAAACCCACGACTTCAAACAAAGAAAATGCTTCTACCACAACTAACTAGTATTAGGCAAGTTGTACAGATGTATCGTCCTTTAAATGTATAAATTTATTATTATTATAAGCATATAAGTATGACTGTAATTTCCAGACTTCAAGAATTTCAATAAAAAACATTTTAATAAATTCTGGCTGTAAAAAATTACCTAATTATAGTAATACACAAGTTTCCAACCATTAAAAACATTATCCAGACATAAATCAGAATATTAATAACATGTTTGCGTTTCAGTATGGCCTGTGCACTTCCTGTTTGCTTACATAAATAACATAACAGTCACTGCAGAAAGTTTGCTGCTTTCAGTATTTCCATCTCCTTGATGCTCCAAAGATCATTATCCATCATAGGCCTTTAGTCTAAAAACAAGCTTAAAAACGGAAATACCTACTGTACCTCTGTAAATGTTCAGCTTACAGCATCATCAAATTTCAGCTGTGGATTTCAGCACATACAGTACACTGTGATTCACAGCATTCAATACGGAGCTTGAGGCCTACTGAACAGTATGACCGCACATAGGGGCCAATCCGTTCGGTTTTCTCTGAATGGCAAGGCTTACCGACTAACCACCTCATACCACACAGACTACTGACCCTCCATATTGACGAACCTCTCAGCCACCCTGTAAGAGGAAGAAATAAATAGCTTGAGTTCGTCATAAGTCCCGGTTTATTTTCTAGCTGCTGCAGTACCACAGCTTCATGATGCTGCTCACTGTCGCACTGGGAATAATGGCCACCCAGTGAGGGGAAGTACACCAGGAATTACTTCTAAAACTTGGGACACTAAGCCAGCAATTGACTTAAGCAGGAGAAAAGTACAATTTAACACAGGAAAGGCACTTATTTTGCTTTTTTCAGTAAACTGGAGGTGCCGTGGGAAGAGATGAGCAAATGCAACAGCCGCTAAACTCATCCAGACAAGATTTATATCGATTGTTGCCAAGGGGCAGAGTTTTCAAAATAAAGGCAGAAGTCTCCAAAATGCATATAATCCCATGGGATCCCCACATTCGCATGTCTGTGAGTGTGAGTTTATTTACAATTTGCATTTGTTTATCCATTTAAGTCAGTGGTGTCAAACTCCAATCCTGGGGGGCCGGAGCCCGGCGCATTTTTGGGTTTCCCCTCATTCAATATACCTGATTCAACTCCTTGTGCTCATTGGCACACAGCTCTTGAGCTGAATCATTTGTGAGGGAACAGGGAAAGAGCTAAGCTACACAGGGCTCCGACCCTCCAGGACTGGAGTTTCCCTGATCAAAGTAAAACCTTTAGAAATCGGTTCGTGTGTCTTATCATCTTGTGACTGTCAGAATTTAGACTAGACCGTTATTGGACGTTTGTGTAAGTTGTTTGGTTATTTTAAGTTTTTTATTTCAGGAAGGTCCGAACGCTGAAACACTGCCGGGGCATTAGTTAAACCAAAGGGCTTCACATTGTACTCATAGTGACCAGTAGGTGTATTGAATGAAGTCTTCAACACCCTCTCTCAGGCGTTAGTACCCACCTCCGGTGGTGTTATAAGGCCAGTGTGTACCCACTCTTAGGCGTTGGTACCCACCTCCGGTGGTGTTATAAGGCCAGTTTATACCCATTCTCAGGTGTTAGTACCCACCTCCGGTGGTGTTATAAGGCCAGTGTGTACCCACTCTCAGGCGTTAGTACCCACCTCCGGTGGTGTTATAAGGCCAGTTTATACCCATTCTCAGGTGTTAGTACCCACCAACACAAATGTTAAGGTTTGCAGCTTTACCTCGTGTGTGACTACAACCCTCAAACTGTGGAATGTTGCAAACTCCCCTGTGGCTTGATGGATGTCAGATGACACACTTTGCTCCTTTCTGCCAAATATTCACTGAACTTTCTGCTGCTGCTACAGCCTGTAAAAGTGGGTTCAGACAGAGGTTAACATAATAAAACAGCAAAAAAATAAGAGACAAAAGGCTGAAATGCTGATGGACACTTTATCACTATTAGTCCTCAGTCTCCACGAATCTTTCCCTTGTCAGGCATGTCTTGTAGTTGGAAAGAACCTTAATAATGCTCTCTGTTCTGTATGCTAATAAGGTCAGGTGTGCTTCATGCATTTGTAGTAGGTTTTGTAATAAATTGACAGTTTCTATACTAAAATGCAAGTGTGTACCAGTCAGTATATTAACCACTTATTCAAAGCCGTGGTTATTTGCTTGGCTGTAACTTCTCTCAGTGTCTCGGCCTCGGTACCTAGTGGCATAGTCACAGATAACTAAAATGAACTTATTCCTTGCCTGGATCCTTTCTAATGGACCCACAAAATATACTCCAATTCCTTCAAATGAGACAGAGATGACCGGTCAGGGAGTGAGGGCTGCTGGAGCTGTACATTTCCCTGCAGTGAACTGACATTCTGGGCAAGACTTACAATATTCATTAACCTGGCTATACATTCCTGTCCAGTTAAACATTTTATGTATTTGCATGAAGGTCTTCATGAAACCGGAATGACCAGCCCATAGAACCATATGACCTACCCTCAGCACCTCTGCCCTTACAACCTCAGGAAGGACCAATTCTTTGACAGTGTCAGATTCTTTGTACAACAAACCAATCACAAAATGCTCTCCTGACAAGCCAGAACCAGCACCTATCTGGTTAAAACATTGTTCTAGAGTGAAGTCATTCTTCTGCTGAGCAGGAAAGTTGCAGGGAAAAGAATCATCCTTTACAACTAACTCTGGAGCCACAACCTCCTGCCCTATCTGTTCAGCTGACTGTCTCATTAGCTCCTCAACCTGCTCCGTACACCTTCCCAATCTATCTTCCTTTGTGACTGTGGGGGCTTCATCTACCTGATCCTCACAGAATGGCATTACCTGCAAGATTTCAGTTACAGCTTCATTGTGTAAGGGCTCATTTCCGTGTGCCTCAGCAAACTGACCCATTGCATAATAACACTTTATGGCTGAACCTGACGGATTTAATGGAATGGATCTGGGCACATCAAGAGTGGGCAAAACAAGGACCACTGGTGATGTTAAAGGTTCCCAATCCATAGACCTTGTGACCACCCCACCTACCCCTGTTAATGGATAAGACACGAGAGACAGGGTAGGGCACATCTAAAGGCACCCTCACTTTCATGAGGTAAAGCTAATTATATACTGTATTATATTATATATAAATTTCAATAGCAGGCACCTCTAAACTATGTCCATGTATATAAACCACTGGCATAGTCTCTTCTGAATTATAAAGCTTGCTGGAGACTTTTCATAAATCAGAGATTGTGATCCGCTTGTGTCTAACAAGGCAGAGAAGGGTCTATCATCGACATCAAGGTGGAGCTTTGTGATTTAATGGTTTCTATTCATGTTTAATTGCCTCTGTCTCCTGTCTTCGGTCTCTCTCTGTCTGCAGCTGCATGAAACTCTCAAACATCTTAGCCAAGGTGATGAGACTGGCCTCTACAGATACTCTATATCCATATTCACTGCTGAGTGGGAGTCATCCTCCACAGCCCCTCCAGTGGCTTCCTCATCCACATCTGCTGCTGTTGCTGATAAAACTTCTTAGGAGGCATCTTGCACTAGTTTCTGACACCACATGTGATGGTTCAGCCCAGCATCTCAATGACACTCCAAAAGACCAGGAGTTCTTTTTCTATTATTTCACTAACAATTAAAAACATCCAGTAATGCAGTTGGTTGCAACTGAGTTGTGATCAACAGAAAAAAAACAGCTTAATTCACTAAGAAAAGATAGAGAGCAGCCAAGCCATTGAATCAAAACAGGCTTTCAGTTATTACCTACTTTCATTTGTCCATATCCTTATCATGGTCTTTTTTTAGTTTACTTCTCTTAAACTTAGTTTTGTACACGGGAATCATGTGCACACCAGAATTTAATATAGGTGGGCTACATGTCGATACACAAGCACCTTTAATACTTATCCAAAATGTTGTATTTTTCTGGTCAGTAGCGATCACATCACATCAGCAACACATCAGATTGCACACACAATAAGAAGGCCAAAATCATCAGATTTATGAGATATTTATGTTAATACACATACACTTTTACGTCTACTATGAATAAGACTTGGAACTGCTTTAACAAATCACAGTTTTGGCTGTGCATGCTAGGTACTGTACAGCAGGCTCCCAGCAAAAGAAAGGTGTCGCTAGGCATGTTGCATTGTTAAGGACTCACTGTCACCAATCACTGTCAGTATGAAACTGAAGTTGAAAGCTATCCATGATCAACTAATTATTTACCTAAGTTGGCAATGCACGAATATGGCGGAAGCCAGAAAACTGAAAACTTGTCATTTTCATTCAGACTGGGAGGAAGATTTTTTTTTTTGTTTACTCGGATTCGAAGTCCATCTGTCTTGTCTGCAGTGCGAGTTTGGCCAAAGGGCACTTTGGAGTGGCATTTCAAAATGGTGCACAAAAGCTACAAGATGGATTTCCCTGTTAAAACAGACCCATGCACAAGAAAAGTGTGGGAATTGAAGGGTCAATTAGCAGCACAGCAGTCAGTATTTACCAGGCCAAATGGCAAGGCTGCAAGCACAGCGTGTTATGGAGTCAGTCATGTTTGAGTTAAACACAAAAAAATCTTTCAAAGATGGTAACGCTGTTAAAACAGCATTTGTTGAAACACACTCATCGGTGACTTTAAGAATGAAACAGCCACTGCTATTAAGGATGTGCAAATATTACGCAAGACTGGTACACAGCGATGGGAGGGAATGGTGGAGGATGTCGAGGAGCAGCTGAAGAATTACATTAACACATGTGAGTGTTCTTCTCTCCAGTTTGACAAGTCGGCTGCTGGATGTGGCACAGTTACAGTTTGTGTTCTCATCAGAATGGTTTTTGAAGACATGAGTGGGAGATGGAGAGCTACACGCCATTTTGTCATTGAAAGGATACACTAGAGGTGAAGATATTCGCCACACTTTCATGGTATTTATTAAAAGCGATTTGCCCCTCTTTAAACCCACCTCCTTCACAACTGATGGTGCTCCAGAGATGGTAAGCCATATCACTGAGAACATTGCATTGTACAAACAAAGTGAATCTTTCCTGGCCTTCCATAATTATCATTGTCTGATTTACCAGCAAGTGTTGTATGGGAAGATTTGACACATGAAAGTAATACGTAATCAACCGGATGAGATCAGTGAACACATTTAAAAGCTAGAACTGCCATCATGTAGGCTGCGATGCTGTGACCTGCAGAACTTTATATGCAGACAGAATGTCAAGATCAGGGCAGAGACTCTCTGCAGAGCATCTCAGAAGCACTTTACTGGCTTTGGATCTATCAGGTCTGTTGGCAGCTATTTGTGTTTTCCATTTGATGCAAGTATTGATGTTGATTGCATTGCCTCCAAAGAATTACCACCTTTATAGCGCTGCTGTAGACAATGAGGTTCTCACATTGAAAATGACATTGAGATCAAATCCAGGGCAACACCTTGCATGGGAGTTCCGGAACCTACTGCTGAAAGAAACGTATCTCAACCTTAGAAGAAGATGCGCCTTCAACTTAACAGCACTTTTTGCTGGTTTCTTTCACATGAAAATCAAATTAAATATCCTCAATGACCACCTGCCCAAAGCTCGCAACCAGCTGCCGTAATGATGAGACACTATCTGCCACATCCCAGTGCCAGCGGTCCTACGAAGTAGAGAAGCACATTTATTTCTACTTTTACACCATAGAGAACTATCCTTTATTATATCTGGATTACTTTTGTTTGTTGTTTGCGTATTAAGTCTTTCAATATTGGCTAAGGCTCCCTATCTGGATTGGTAGACATCAGCAGACTAACTTTAAAACTAGATCTTAGGCCGGACCCCTTTGGAAAGCATGCAAACCTTGTGCAAACAGAGGATTCAACCCCAAGCCCAGGAGAACCACTGTCAAATTGTCAAATAAAAGTATACAAAATAAGACTTCAGTTATGCAAAACCAAAGCAAAATATGACAAGATAGGCATTTAATTTGTGATTTTCTTAACTGATAAATGAAACAAAATGAAATACATTTTCATTCTTACGTGTATCTAGAACACAGATGGAACGAGAAACTTAGGATCAACATTAGGTACTCTTAAAGGATGAGTTAAACAGGGGATGCTGTGACTTCCTCCCAGGCAGCTAGATTTATTACCACCAGTCCCAATGTGCAACTTTTGTGATGTTGGCCCTGCATTGTTAACAATGATTGTCATCTAATTAAATTGTGGTTCATCGCACAAGATGCATTTTATGCTGAGATAAGCAAAGGGAGTCTGCTCAAGCATCCCAAGATCAATAAAGATGTTCCCTTCTGGATTAAGAATTGTCTTAGGGTTAGGCAGGGCATTGAAATTAATTAGAAGGGAACCCTTATATCCCCAATGGCTTCAAATTGCAACGAGAAAGAAAGATGTTTAAATTGTTTGATTAAAAAATCTTTTATATGAATTCTTCAGGAGGATTTATGTCTTGTAGTGCATATTACATGTCAATTAAAAGGTGCAATTATGTTTCTTAGCGAGAGCTGTGCTGTTCATACATCACTATTAGTTCGGCTTTGGTTCAGTGAACCATTTTATGTGCTATTGAACTGCACTATTTACACACTCCTTTACCAGACAATACTCTAGAATATTGGCTAGTACAATTAACAGTGTAATCCTGGCCATATTCTGATGGCATTTTCATTAAAATCACTTAGAACAAAACAATAGTTCCTAATCATTTACCATTCTTTCCCCTTTACTGAATAATATTTCCTACTACACTATTACTCTCTTCACACTTACATATTTGAGTTTAATTTCAGTATAGAGGGCAGGGTTAAAGATTTAAATATATATGTTCGACTTTTTTGTTTGTATGTTAAATTGTACGAGCTACAATTAGCTACTACTGGTAACCGTGAGACATTGGTTCTGCTGGGAAGCCACCATTCACCAGAAGCCGGGGGGCTGCGTCTAAAGCCCAAGGTGGGAGTTAGCCGCGGCACAGGAATGCCGGTGGGGCTGCCCTTAACCACTCTTTGCAACAATAATTATTTCACTTTAAGTTATAAACAATATTTCTGCATTAAAATAAGCTCAGAATAGCCAGGCAATTTTATTTGCTAGCTTAAAATAGTTGCCATACAACTTGACTTAAGAAATTCATGTAATCCCTATGAAAGGGCTATTGAAATGAAAGGTCACATTTACGTATCTTTTTCAATTTTTTTACTTGCATTTTTAAACTGGTGACTTTTTGGCAACATGAATTGTTCCAAAATTTAAGTGACATTTCATGTAATAAGGTGTCCTACCACTACAGGTCCGTTCTCTTTCAATAGATCAGATTATTGCTTGAAAATTTCAAGTGCTGGATTTTACTATTAAAGCTAATTCAATGCTGCACAATTCAGCTGCAAATGAGAAGTTCACCCTGTGGGAGAAGAGGGTGGTTGCAGGCTTGTCGAGAGAGACTTCATCAAGTTAATTGATTAAAATAACAGACCCATCTTTTATAAAAGGGCTTTCTTGAGAAGGGCTTGTGTTTCTTTATGTTAATGTGAAATATGTTCATCTATTTAACGGCATAGCTCAGAATTCCTGTCGCTTTACTAAATATCTAAGAGACAGCATACTTTACTAAAGCCACCATATTCTTACTGTTATGCAATGGTTATTTCAAATTTTATCCTTTAAAATTTTTATGATGCTTGAAAGATATCAAAAATGACTTAAAACTATTGGATGGTTAATTTATATCAATTGTTTTTTGATCTGGTGAATGAGTGAAATGCCATGACACTATACCAGAAATCCGTTTCCATAGCTCTCTTAGACCTGAGGTCTCACTGTTCAGCAGTAGGGTGTGCTGTTACCCAGGAAAACAGCATATTTTTCACCCACTGTATATTTACAGTATCTCTGCAACAGTATCTATTGGTTTAAGTTGATTCTGGTTTACAGTTTACAGAATACGAAACCCTGCAAACATACACTGTATGTGCCAACAAATGCAGGGCACTTGCACTGAGATAGAAATTGAATAAGATGGGAAATAATTTAGCTTGTTTCTCTTATCAATACATATATAAAGTATTTAAAATAATGAAAACCCTGTGATTCATTCACACTAAATATCTTCACAATGTTTTGCTTGCTTGCCTGATTATCACTTCTTACAGAAATTGGCCAGCTCACCACCCAGAAAAATACCTCTGACTTGTATGTCCTTCCCCTGCCCTGAAGCCATGACCCAGTGGAGGACAGAGAGAGGGAGGGAGGGCTGCTCCGCTTTCCCCCATCTCACCTCCAGGGTTCTATTGTGCCCATCAGGTCTCACTGGCCCCTGACCAGAGGCATTAGGCCAATGTCTGGGTCAAGTGCTTCCCTCTAGCCTAGTTTAAGTGATGGAACCATGACAGCAGCCCTCCGCTGAAGCAGAAGAAATTCACTCTGTGTCAAATATCATATCTAATACCTGTTTACATTTGTATTTTGTTCAAATTTGTAGGTCAGTGGCTAAGGTATAGCTATAGAAATCCCAAGCCTAAGAAAGTAATTCAAGATACGTTATTGAAGAACGGAACAGACTTACCTGGGTGAGTGATTTAGTGAACTGAAATACACAGAGCAGCATTTCAACTGAAGAATCTCATTAGTTCCGTGTCTGTAATTTTTGAAGTATATGGAATGTATTTTCCTTCATTGAGCACTATAAGCAGAATAGCCTAGCGTTAGCTAAAAACCTCACGGGACGTTTACATTTAAACAACTATAGCGAGCGCAATGCTGATTTGTACAGTGATAAGTTAAAATAGAGGTAAATACTCAGTGACATCACAGCTGTCATTAACACTGTGTAAGGCTGCTGGGGGACATTGTGGCTGAAGTCAGGTAAAAAGTCTCCTTGTATCTGCGATCACTGATACATGTTGTAAAGCACTTGTCAAACCTGACCTCATATTCAGCAAGAATGTCTTGTCAAACCAGATCTTATGCTTCTCTGAGCCCCAAAGTCAGCCCTTGGTTCCATGTCTGGGTCCCCTTTGTCTTCTCGCCATTTTCTCCCCCCTGGGTCGTAAGACCGATTTCCTCCAAATTAAGTCCATGTCCCCTCCTCCAGTCCCTGTGTCACATGGGTGTTTGCAATCCTTATTGAAGAAAACCTCACGCATTATTTAGGTGGCACTAAGATATTATTAACATATAAGACACAACCACATGTGAAAATGGAGAACAGCTATAAGGACAAAGGAATCAGAAATTTACACAGATTTTCAGTATAAACAGCCAGAATGACAACCATCTACTTTCATTACAAATTCTACTTAGGAGCATGTGCACTGAAGTGTACAGGTCTGTAAGCGAGCATCGCAGTGAATTCACACTACGTTTGCTGATTAAAGAAACATACTACTGTAGACTCCAGAGTAAACTGAGCTCTGCAAGAAGCCTTGTAGAAGAGCAGGTCCTTTGATTTCTGGGGAGCTGAGGTTATTTGGTAGAATGCCTGGGAGACCTGGAGCACGGCACCGGCCCCTGCCATTGGAGAATGTGCTGAAGCTGAGTGGCTGGGGAGACCTGGAGCACGGAGTAGTGTCAGCTGACCTGCAGTGCGTGGAGCTGGGGGTTAAGGGCCTCGCTGAAGGGCCCACAGACATGTGACTGTGAGGGTCAGGGTTTCTGAATGTTTTATGAATGTGTCAAGAGGATTTTTATTTCTAAGAAAGAAAAATAAGCATGTATAGTGGGCCATCAAAGTATCTCTCTCTCTCTCTCTCTCTGTCTCTCTCCCACACACACACACACAGTAATGCTAACATTTAATATATTCAAACATTAACAGCAACAAGACCAGTTAGAAAGTTATGTAAGAAACAGCCAAGTTCAGGAATTTCACTTTGAAAGGTTTCAAAACTTTGTGGTATACAGGACAAGTTTTATAACATTTCTGGACGAACTAAAATAGCACAGGAAAAAAGAAATCTGTAGTGAGGATCCTGCGAGACCACATTTAATGCCTTTTGTTTATGCAACTGCACAGTACATTGGCACATCTTACATTAAGGCAGCCATAGGTTTGCATCCACTATGAGTCAGACATATACTATAGCTTTCCTAAGATCAAAAGTGCAAGAGCCATCTAAGCTTGTGCTCAAATTGATTCAATCTATTTCTCTAAAAAACAGAAAATGAACAAAATTCATGCAACGTTACCTTTTATCTTAAAAATTGCCATAAAACTGCATCTTGCCCTCACCTTGGTGTCTGAGCCAGCAGTGTGTAGCTCAGCATGTTAAGAGGATGTATTTCTGACTGGAAGGTCACTGGCTGAAATCCCATGATTGGCCAAGTCATTTCACCACTGGGCCCTAACCCCCCACTTGAAGATCATCCCCTTGGCTGAAGAAAAGGTACTATGTTGGTCCACAGCATTTGTGAGGGAAACACTCACAGTCAATGAATACATGATTACAAGCATAAAGTGCTTCAAGAGGTGTCACATGACCACCCCAAATCTGCCATATCCTCAGCTTTTCACCTGTCGATTTCACTTGGAACTCTTACTCATACTACTAATTAATCACTGAGGCTAACAAATAAGTCCTCACTTTGTAAGGGAAAATTAAAATCTTGGATCAGTTGTCTGGATCATAGTTTTTCAGTTTGTTTGTCTTTGGTTATAGCACAAATGGCTATTATGTTATAGGTGAATTTGGACTTGGAAAGCGCCTTATACCGCCCCGTTCCATGATCCTGTCTGTGTGTCTCATAGATCTGTTTGCTGTCCTGGAGAATGAGTTCTCAGTACCATTATGACCTCAAAGGCTGGAAAATGATGCTTGTCTACATTACAGTTACAGTAACTGTAATTATAGGTTATTCTTGAGTTATGTATTGTTCAAAAGTGAGTGTGGATTTAGCAAAATACTGAAGAGAAAGCGAAAATGAGCTTGGCATTCCATTCTCTGGAGCCCATTAGCTCATTTCTGTAAAGAACGACATCAGTCTGTTACACAGGCAAATTGTCCTGATGTCACTGTGTTCTGCAGCCTGACCAATTACTTCTGATGCTGAAAGGACATGACATTTGTAGGTTTTCCACCCTGAAATGACTGAACATGTTAAAAGATATGTCATGTCTCTTTCCATGCAGATTAGCAAATGGGATAGCTACGGGGGGTTTGCAGTTTGAACTGAAATGGCGAGGGCTTAAATCCAGCTGTTGGTACAAGGATTCTCATCCCCCCCCCCCCCAGTGATGGCTAAGAACCCAGCTGCAGGCTTAAAGCTCTGTCTTGGAAGGAAATAATGAGACAGGGGGAAAAATGAGAAACTTCTATTTACTTCATCCATCTCTACAAGAAACCAGCCAAAGACAACACATTCATTCATTCATTCATTCATTCACTCACTCACTCTACACACTACACACTTCAAAGACTCTGGAAGATAACCCAAAATAGGCAACAAGTGCAGAGTCACGAGCAAATTTAACAGGGTACCCGACTAGGCACAGCTGTAGGCACTCTGCTAATTGGGGAATCGTCCAATAAGCAGGTGAACTGGAGAGAATAAATTTGAAGTTGTCCCCCAGCTCCCTCTGCTGGCTAGGTTCACACATGACACTTGTGCTTTGGATAATGGAGCAATGTATAGGAAATGAGACTACCATCCTGGAGCACATAATTCAAACACGTAAATATTTTTTTAGCATAATGGCACCTTAATCTTTCATAGAAGTATATAATTTTAAAATCATAATATACATTACCCCCGCGACCCAGTAGGATAAGCGGTTTGGAAAATGGATGGATGGATATACATTACTGTGCAAAAGTCTTAGGTGTCCAAAGAAAATTGTTCTCATTAGATCTTCATTTTGGTATAATTGCTATTATGCCTGTCAAAGTGTGTCAGATTGGCCATTTCAGCTTAGCTATCAGTGACTTTTTGGAAAAAAAGAAGAAATGTTTACCTGTTTATATTGTGTTATTTCTAAATTGCATACGTTCTAATGTCAAATTGTGTTTTTATTCAGAGGAAAAGTGCACATACTGCCCAGATAAATAATTTGAGACATTTCTTTGGACTTTTGCACGGTGCTGTATTCAGGTGTAGCTTAGTGGTTCAATGGGTGACACTGTGGCCTCACATTTCCAGTGAACGTGGACATTTGCTGTTTTCTTTTGCATATCCAGCAATTTCCCACTAGCTGCAGAAATCCTTGCTTTGTGTCGTTACCAATTAGTTACTGACTGCGGATGCATAGAGGGGCTTGTCCCTGCCCCTTCCTCCTCCTCTAAAACATCCATCCGCCAGCCACTTATCCCCGTTAGGGTTACAGGCCGATCCCTGGGCAGCACAGGACACGCTGTTGGCTGGCACTGTGAATGGGATTTTAGTCGTCTACAGGGCATGTGGCAGCCTGATGGGGAGACGCGCGTGATCATACAAACCTCATATCTACACAGACCAGAAGTGGGACTCAAACCCTCAATGCTGGTAGTGTGAGACAGCAGTGCTACCTTGAATTAAGACAGTTACAGATTAAAAATAAAATCCCTTAACCCCCAGCTCCCTGGGTGGCGCTATGGTTGACTGCCCTTCACAGCCAGCTTGCTGTCACCTAACGAGAGCATGTTGGCGGGGGAGGGGGGGGCGCAGAGAGAATTTCCCCACAGGGATCAATAAAGTATCAATTATAAAAAACTGCTGACATGCAAAGTGAGCAATTTAGTTTGGATCTAATACTCTAGGTCAGGGTGGGCAGTGATATCCGCAAAGGGCCGGTGTGTGTGCAGGTTTTTTGGAATAACCTGTAGGTCAGCTGCTCAAACCCAGCTGTGAAGACTCTTCAGCCAATCAGGCTTCTAAATAGTAATCAAATTAGGGAACTGCAGCAAAAACCCACATACACGCCATCCTTTTCTGGATAAGAATGACCACCTCTGCTCTAGGCACAGACAGGCGAACAAATGACTGTACAATTAATACAGTGGGCAGGTGTCACTTAATAAGATGAAAGGTGTAGCAGAAAAAGATCATTGTTTGCAAACAAGCCAGGGCAGGAGCAATTAACAATTTTAATGCCTGTCCTTGTATCAGAAATATTGATCTAGTCATGTTTTATTATGGAAAGATATGGTAGGCAAAAGCCCTCAGTAGTTTCCTATATCCTTTTCCATAGTTAAAGAGAAACCATGTATCTTCAGATTACATATTTGAAATTTTGCTGATAGTGAGATTTGAAGGCTGACACTAATATTTGCTTATTAGCACTATGAAGTTTCTCTGCTATGTACTGAAGCCAAACTCACCGACCCAACTCCCATGAATGAGTCACGCTTCTGATATGTTTAGAAATCCGGGTTAGTAAGGATGTAATCTTGTTCGTAACTTGACAATCCCTTGCCTGCTAACACACACGGTCCGCCATACCCAAATCTACTCCCTTAACAAGACCCTTAATAGACTTTATAGACAATCTACTAACAGGAACTCACATTTTTGTTTTTCTAGTCTAGTCTTTTTGTATTTCTAGATCTCTGTAAGATCTGTAAAAGTATACTTTACATCAGGTTTATTACTGGTTTAATTTTTCTACATGCTCGGCTACATGACTTCTGGTTTTCTTCCCTTTGTCTGAGCTACAGACTCCTAGTTATGTTTTAATGGATTCATACAGTAGAAAACTGAACTTAGACAAGATGAAAATAATTATAGCTTAAAGGTAGCAATTAACAAACACAATCAATCACAGGACATACGTGCAAGTACATGCTATTGGAAACTGACCCATTTTTCTGTCGACACTACGGGAGGAAACCAAAACAAACCCAGGAAAGACAGGCAAGAGCCACAACGAAAAATCCAGGGGGGGGGATTTAAACCCCCCAGTTCTCACATCAGCGCGAGTCACTGGGGACTGTGCAGATTAAACATTTTCTAAGGCGCATATTATGCTCAAATGATGAACACAAGAAAGGATCCAGTCAATTATTTCAACTGCTTTGCCTGGCACTGCCAGTAGCACTTTGTCTTTGCTGTTGCTTTAAGTTTTTTCCACTCTAAAGCTGAAAATGACCCACAGTCACCGATGGGAAGCACTGCACACATGCCAGTGGAACAATAGCACTTTTTGGATTTTCACAGAGTCGTTTCTCTGGGTTCCCACTTTTAACAAACCTATCTTGCAACAATAAACAACGCTGTCAAACACAAACAATTAGAACATATGTTTCAGTCTAACTTTGGGTGGTATCATACTTAAATGAGAAGAATTACAATGCATGATCATAAACAAGTTTGCCCATTAGAGAATGAAAATGTAAATGCTGTTGGAGGCTAGTAACGCAGTCTGTGGAATGGGCGTTGGGGCTGTGCCACACTATGCTGCCCGCTTTGCTCCATGAGATGCCAGCAAAGCCATTAAAAGTGCCAGCAGCTGCCCTGTCTGGCAGGGTAGAGTCTCTCTCTCTGATCCCTCTGCCACCTCTTAAAGGAGAAGGTCAACATTTTTGCCTCTAGCCACTGTCAGTTACACAGAGCTCCAAAGATATCACCCAACAGCATTAATCTCTTTAACGGGGAAACCGTTCTATCTGCCTGCAGATGTAAATATGGTGTTTCATTTCACAGCAGAGAGCAGCACGCCATCTTCAGGAAAAATTAACCTTGTTTAAGGCTGATTAATTAAGTCTCACACATTTAAACAGCCCTAGTGTTTAAATGAATCGGTAATGAGGAATTGTAGCTGATGTGTAATGATTTCATGAAAATATGGAGCTGCTGATTATTTTTACAGTCGTAAATATTACAAACTTCAGCAATACTTGAAGGACTGGATAGATTAATCAGAGAAAGTTGAGAATGCTGGTTGGTCCTTATTCATGAACAGCATTTCACAGGAACGTGGAGATGTTGGCTGACAACACAGTGAGATGCCCTATGATCAACATTTGCTGTCAAGTGAGGAATTCAAATAAAAAATTTTATGAAATATGCAGGTAATATGTCTAAATCAATGATTAAATCAAATGAATAAACCAAGAAGCCCAATGTGTGAGTGCTTAAAATAGCTTTTTTCATGATTGTATACCCTATCTACAGTAAGCAAATATGGGTTAAAGATCAGGTAATGACATTAGGAGAAAAATGCATTAAATAGAACAAATAGTGCTATAATCCCTGCTGAAGTAGCAGCTCATTGCTTCTGCAACAGTGTTAGGCTTAATTAGATATGTGGCCATTTGCTGGCACCCAGTCAGCAAAAAGTAATCGGAGTTGGCATTTTAGCATGATAGTAACATTACGGCTTAATGGTGTTTGTCAGTTACACAATGGACAGACTTTGTAACTTGTTCGGGTTTCATCATTTGTGGTTCTGGCTTTCTGTGACATCATCAGGGTCAATTTTAGCATGTTAGCATCAAAGATATACAGTAAGTTAATAAATAAATGAACAACTAATTTGACCCTATTAAATTTGACCATTACTGAATAACTGGGTGTAAAGGATTTGAGGAGGGTGTGATGTCATGTGATAAACCAAATCATGTTTTTCACCTGTTTCTTGTTCCTACCCCTTTTATAAGGCTGATGATTGTTCTTTTGGGGCCCATTGCTTACCTGCAGCATGTGCTACACCACTCATCATCGCGTTAAAAGTTAATGTTTGAAGAATTTGTTAAGAGTTTGTTAATGCTGAACAATTTCACTACATTTCATGTACAGTAAACTTCATTTTCAGGGGCACACTGGTTGTTAGTGATTTACATAAAATGAAGTGTTTATGTACTGAATCTCTCACACCTGCATTGCCGGTACAGTTAAAGTTGTCATTTATGCACTGATATTGGACAAGTGTACATTGCAGAGTACTTCGCTTATGCATCCTAAATGTACTTTTATAAGCATTATTACTATGGTGCAAAATAGTCATCATTGTGGAAGGATAAGTACATAGCAAGAAGTACAGGGTAAGGACAGACTACTGGGATATGTACAAAACTAGAGACAGACAGACAGACAGACAGACAGACAGACAGACAGATAGATAGATAGATAGATAGATAGATAGGGGAAAAGGTATATAAGATAAATACAGGTGTAAACAGGTAAATATGAACAATATATTTAACTCATTTTGCAAACTGCTTAAATGGGTTTCACTGCAGCAATTTTAGGCACTTCAGTAATCCAAGCTGTATTTGTAACGAAACGCCAGAGAAAATGCTTGTTTCTGCCACTAGAGTGCAGTGGAGTCACACGGTAAACAGCTTTACAATGAGCGTCTCTTCATTTCTCAGCGTCTTCGCCATGCACACGGTGCATTAGCTTTCTCATAATAACCTGCAGAAAGAGGAAAATCTGGAAAAATATCTATTATAAACAGAAAGAGTATTTTAATATAATGAGTCTGTATCCACTCATTAAAATCTTTCAATTAAAATTGAACTGATGTTTGTAAAAATACAGAAATCGTAAGGATGCATCATCCAATAGATGTGTGTGATATCATCCAATTTGTTAATATTTGTTTGGACAATGTATGTTCACAGTCCAAAAGCCTTTTTTCTGCACAATTACTTTTTTAGCATCATAAGTTGAATATCTGCTAGTATTATAAAGTCCACCAGTTAATCAAATTAAGTCATACGTTAAGTGCCAATGGAATCAGTTAATTCATGGATCTTGCCCCCCTCCAACCTCTTGATTTACAATAAATTGTGTCAGCAATTATTCTGGGGTGACTTAGATCAGTTTTTGCTAGAAATAGCTCTAATGAATAAATACACTATTAGGTTTTGTTCTTCCAGAACACTGACATCAGCCTAAACATTAAAGTCATTAAAATGCATTTAAATTCAGCAAAACTGCCTTTGTAAAACTGGATGATGAGAAAATAAATGTAGGTAGTTTTAAGAGAACAGTACAGTATAAACACATATAGACTATATGGACAAAAGTGTTGGGACACTCCTCTCAATCATTGAATTCAGGTTTTTCATTCACACCAATTGTCACGAGTGTATAAAATCAAGCGGCTAGCCGTGCAGTCATGTTTAAAGACATTTGTGAAAGAATGGGTCGTTCTGGAGAGCTCAGCTAATTCAAGTATGGTGCTGTCATAGGATGGCACCTTTTCAATAAGTTAATTCATGAAATCTCTTCCTTGCTAGATATTCCATGGTCAAAGGAAGACTGGTCAAGACTCTCATTCCTCTCAGAACAGCCTGGACCCAACAAGGTGCTGCAAAAATCCCTTAGAAACTCTGGTTCAGAGTAACATTATTGCATCACATTATTGCAGAAGATTTTTTGGCTGCGTATTCATGCTGTGAATCTCCCATTCCATCACGTGCCAAAGGTGCTCTAATATATTCAGTTATGCTCACTCAAGAAGCCAGTGAATTATGCTGAACTCATTGTCATATAATATAATTTAGGTAATCCAGTTCACTGAAATTGCTTATTTTTGGACAGTGGAAGGAAACTGGGGGATCCAGCAAAAAGCCACACACACACACACACACACACACACACTGTGAAGATGAAAACTCCACACACAGTGGGTGACAGCACTACCCACTGCGCCACTGTACTTCCCTGGCAGGCTTGCAGGATGTGCGATGTTAATGTCGACATGGCATTTCATGTACATGCAATTGTCACATTTTAAGGACCTCGACAATATGCTGGGTTCAAACCATCGATAAGTTGCGTTTTCAGTCAGTCATAGGAAACAAATCTTTAACAAACTTTGCAATTTTAATAATGGCTCCCCGTCAGCATTATCCAGCACAAAAATCAGTTTAAAGTTTATCACCACTGCTATTGCATGCACTTTATGAGACAATCATAATCATTCTCATCGTTGCTGTTGGACTCACACAGTTCTGCTGTATGGAAATATTTTGTATTCCACAGTGATGATACTGAGCAAAAGCAAGTGATTTGTTGGCACCGCTTCGTGTCTGTTAGGTTAATTCTCAACAACACCAACAACTTATTTGACAGACTCTGTTACATGATAAGTTCTGTTTTGCTATTGTTGATTTTCAGCTATCCATCCATCCATTTTACAAACCGCTTATCCTACTACTGGGTCGCGGGGGTTCCGGAGCCTATCCCGGAAGCAATGGGCACGAGGCAGGGAACAACCCAGGATGGGGGGC
>JAODJX010000020.1:12777328-12791433 GCA_026776945.1 Isichthys henryi | reverse complement strand
AAGCACGCTCACTAGCTTGTACCCAAATGAAAGTTAGAATAAGTAAGCACGCTCACTAGCTTGTACCCAAATGAAAGTTATAATAAGTAAGCACGCTCACTAGCTTGTACCCAAATGAGAGTTAGAATAAGTAAGCACGCTCACTAGCTTGTACCCAAGTGAAAGGTAGAATAAGCACGCTCACTAGCTTGTACCCAAATGAAAGTTAGAATAAGTAAGCACGCTCACTAGCTTGTACCCAAATGAAAGGTAGAATAAGTAAGCACGCTCACTAGCTTGTACATAAGTGAAAGGTAGAATAAGTAAGCACGCTCACTAGCTTGTAGTAACTGATGCAAATACATTATGGGGGCTGTGTGTGGTTCACCGGGTTGTGCCCATGATTGGTAGGTCACCAGGTCCAATCCCAGGGCTGACAGACTGATGCCCCCATTGGGCCCTTAAGCATGGCCCTTAACCCCCAACTCCAGGGGCACTGCACACTGGCTGACCTCAAGCTTGCTTTAACCTGTATATGTGACTGTGTGTCTCATGGAGAGAAAGATGGGGCAGGTGAAAAATGAATTTCCCCACGGGGATTAATAAAGTACTATTATTCTATTCATTAGGGCAGGGCATGAAAATTTGAGGGAGTTTCTCCTTCAATGGCAAGTGTTTTAATCCTAATTGAGTCCCCCTGTGAAGGTGGGCTTCTTGTAATTAGAATAAGTCACAGTGTCTCCTTATCCTGATTAGAAAACTACGAGCAGCTCCCCGTGGAGGAGAAGAATACAGCAGCCATACCGGCACGTGTGCAGGGGCAGCTAACCTTAGATACAGTTCTTACGCTTCTCTCTTATAGATTCATTTTTGGATGAGATGGGTCTGAGCTAATTATAGAGCTTCCATATGCTTATGTAGCTACAGGGGAACAGTGAGTAATTCTAACAGCATCTGTGTCTGCTTTTCTTTTTAACTGTGAGTGTGTAACAGCAATGTTTTGTATCAGCGTATTTTAATGTTTTGCATTTTAAGTTACATTTGTTTTTAAGAAACAAGGCATATTTTGAATCGATGCCTATTATTAAAGGTTAACACGCACATTTAATTTCTTTTTTTTGTTAAATAAGTTAAAATTTGCCTGAAAAGAATTTTGTTTTTATATGCCTCTTTGTCCTGGATTTTTTGTGATATATTTAGCTCTCTTACAGCTGGATAGCAGCTGAAAATTCCCATGATTTGAGCTAACAAAAGATTTATTTTTAATAACCATGGTTTTCCCCAACTGACTTGTGTTGTGGCATAGATGTATTAATGACAGAACTGTGGAGGTGAAAACACTGCCTAGTACTCATGTATTTTTCCTTAAAACTATGTTCAAACATTGTTACAAATCACAGGTTCCCAATTTTTGTTTTTAATTGAAGGCATTTTTGTCACCCTCACATTTTTCTCACTTTTGGAGGGTTCGACACTTTCTTTTAATAAATAAGAGATGTTGTCTTTGATGGCCGCTCAACAAAGAACAAGCTGTCTTCAGCTGTAACCTCTCCGCTCTGGAGTCTGGAACATGACACATGTCAGGCTATGATAAATGGAGCAGAGTCTCAGTAATTTCACCAGCAATGCCCTTGGGATGCCCAAGACCCTGATTTCAAATGCTATTGTTAAATTAAACCGTAAAAAGAAATCCTTTTTTTCCATGACCTGATAGAAAACGCAGCATTTTTTTTCCTTCCCCTCATCCCATGTGTGTTTTGGCCCATATGTATACAAACTTTGGACCTATAATTCTTTATCAAAGCTGCATGTAGTTGCATGTAGCTGCCTGCGTTGGAAATGAACTTGAGGCCTATGCCCCACCATGCACGGCCATCACCACTGAGCCATTACTTTACTTGGAGAAATAAAGATAACTTCACTTAGAGCGCAAGAGAAGTTGTAACCACAATCCCTCCTGTAAACGTAAAATGTGTTTCGTAACAATTCATGGCTTTTGAATCATTTTCTAGAATATCAAGGTGCTTAACTATCTGAAACTGACACATACTTGAAAACCACCACATGTGTCTATTACAGCATCTACATTACGCTTTCCAAATGAAGATTTTTGCATGGTAGTCATAAAAAAATCAACGCTAAACTGTCCTTTTCTTTCCCTCTGTGCTTTCACTAATAGATGATGGAGCCTTTTAATTGGACTGAAGGTTATCTGACATGGGCTTTGTAGGAAACAAATGGGGAAGGCATGTGGCACAGCAGGGAACATTAGCTTCAACTCGCTTCTTATTGAGTCTCATCCATAACCTGCAAGTAGACTAAGGGTCTACAAAAGACCGTGGACAGGCAGAGAGGACTTCACCTGTCCGCTAAAGAACTACGCCTATCATTGGCACAGTTAGGTGCCAATCATGTTGTAGGTTCCATGGTGTGAATATATTCCAGAATGAAATGCTAGGTACCTGTAAGTGTCATGATTAATAACTTGTATTTTACTTCTTTCATAAATACTGGCATATTAATATTTGATATCTGTGTCACAAAATATACAAGGAAAAGGAATAAAAGTAGAATGGGACAGACTAAGCTACAGTATGCTAGTTTGTCCCATTTTTTAAAATTAGTTTCCATTCTTTCTGGTACATTCAAATTAAAACAAATGTTGCTATAAAAATAAGTCATTTGGTCTCAAAGCATACTGACATTGTTAAATATGAATACACACACACACACACATTTATATATATATAAAGAGCTTTTGTCATTTTGTATTTTTTGTATCTGCAGTTTTTTCACTCATCAAAGCCAGATTAAAGGTTTCTAATTCTTAATTTTTTGGTGTTTCCCATAATCATCATGATTTCCTCAGATGATTTCATAAAATTTCAACACTGAAGTCTGTCTTCTTTAAAACGGTGGGTTGTGCAATAGTGTTGGTTGTCTTAAATTAAAAAAATTATACTTAGCTAGTCACACCTGCCCCCACCCTCTGAAGCAGTTTCTTTTTTGGACTTAGTTTGAGACTGGTTTGGTATGCAGGTTTGCTATGGAGGCTTGGCATGCAGGTTTGCTATGGAGGTCTGGTATGCAGGTTTTTCTTCCGTTATGGAAACACAACAAAAACAGCAGAAAGGCAGCAATTTTCTGCTTGAATATCCCTCTGACTAAGTCCATTGATCATCCCCTGTGTTCCTGGGAGAGACATGGAGAGATGGACAGTGTGTTTTATCCTCTAATAACTCTTACCTTCACCCTTCGTGCCTCTCTGCTACTGCAGTGCTGCTGTCGCCGCCCCTCTGGCCTGTTCCTTGGAGATCTGGCAAGATTGAAGTTATTTTATGGCTCAGCCCCTCTGGCTGCAATCTGAAAACTCTGCGTGTCAGTTTTTACACGTTACTGTCATGTAGCGAGTGACGATGAGAAATTCACTGTCTTCTCCTCTTTTTTTCTGATGGCATGCAGTAAAGGATCCTTTTCTCCGTAAAGGCCAAGTAAGCGTCCAGTAGCCCACATGTACTGGCACTGGGATACTGGGGAGTCTTGTCTAGTCATTATTATGGCAAACACAGTACTATGGATTACACACATTGCTATGGATTACTATGTTATACTTAGTGAAATAGTAAAATTCAACAAAAGAAAACAGTAAAAAGCATCAAAGTGTGTACTGACATATAATATCTTTTTTTCCCAAAGAAGCAGTTTCTGTAAAAATAAAAATAAAAAGTCAGGATTGCAATACTGTATTAGAGCTATGTTGTTTTCCATCAAACTATGCTGGCAAATAACTGAAAAAGAGATACAGATTTTAAAAACATGCTGTGCTCAGTCTCTTCAAGGTTACTTGTCTTCAGCTCCCTATTCTTCTGCTTTCCTGACAAGCTGGGCGTGGAGTCAGGCCATCCTGGCCAGGCTGGGATGTTGGCACCTGCACCTTTCAGGCAGCTTCTCTCACCTGCTGACGCGTGCTGTCTCCAGCAGACTCAATAAACTGCGCCTAATTGGGAGGTGATGACAGACAGGTCAGGCTCCATTTGCGGCCGAATCCTCCTCCCCCTCCTGCTCTCTCTCCCGCTCTCTCTCTCTCTCTCTGTGGTAGCACAAAGTCGAAGTCTGATTTTGCAGCTTTCTGCTTGCTTGCAGCTCAGCATGGCTATAGGCTTCCAGCTAACTGCAGAGCACTGTGCTCTTATTGAGCAGACAAAACGCAGCTTGTCATTGTGTCATTTTAGGGCATGAAGGTTGGTACTGTAATGTCAATGGTGACCCATAGACAGGTAACATCCTCACTTTATCGAACTTATGTTTTTTTCCTGTGGGGCTTCAGTAATGTAAACATTTAAAATCTCAAAATACTTCTACCCAAACAGCTTCAAAAGTATGAAGCATGTGCCTATGTGATCTTCTACACAGAAATATTGTACAATGCAAACCTAGCCATATTAAATTTAGTTTTACATACTTGTTACTATTTAAGTAGTAACATAGATCATAAAAAGCATTTTTGATCTGCAGATTGTCTTTTACTTGTGACTCCTTCACAAAAAACTGTTTGTTATCCCCAGAAGGTATTTGGAATCATATCAGTTTGAAAGGAAACAGCCTCATATGTTACACTGCAATTTAAAACAAGAAAACATATGATATAGACACGGAAAATGACAAAACAAAACACGATAATATGTTTGCATGAAAATAATTACTTCATGGGGGGTTATGAAACAAAGCAAAGAACCGCTAAACAATGGTTATGTAAGATCATAAGGTCATTTCTAGGATCAAGGTGCTACTTGACTATCGCTGAACTTTACATCATTCGACCGATGCTTGGCTGAAACAGTTCCGTTTTCTCTAAATACGAACGGAGGCTTGTTACATTTGCTGAAGACAGATAGCTATGAGACAAACCATTGCCTGAGGTCAGATCACTCTGTTTGCACGTACCAGGACATTTTCCTTTGTAAGAGGACAGGTTGACGCAATACATTGAATCCCTGTGATAATAAGGTGCTAAGCCAACACAGTTAAAAACAATAGAAATGTCTTATCTGAACGATGCTTACATTATTTGTGGGAAGATTACAGTTAAAAGGTGACATGGATAAGCATTAGTAAAAGGTTTGCTATGTAAGATGAAAATGATTTTGCAGCGTAGTTAACCAAGACTGCTTGGCTTGTTCTACTGAAGTTGTTTTAATCAAGGTTTTATCCTTATTGTAAATGATAAATGAAAATAATGCTTTGTATGCATATTCCTACGATGTTTTTACACTCTTCACAACACAAGTAAGTTGCTATAAAAGTGTTATAAATCCAAAAATCTGTGGAAGCACAGGAGCTTTATGTGGCTTGTATTTTACTTGAATATCCAATGATGGATGTTTTTTGCAAAACCATACTGAATTAAATCAAGTTATTTGATTAAATTATGTTTAAAAATTCAGAAATTCATATTTCAAGCTTACTTCAAGCAACTGATCCAAGTTCCAAAATTATTTTTTTCTGAGTGCAGTAAAAGACTGATTTGAAAGCTTCAATGATAATACAAGAAATTACTCTCTATATAACTTCTTATAATTGCTAAGATACAATTTACCTAATAAATACCTTATCTTAGTTAAATCCAGTGCTTGCTCAGTACTTAATTACAGAGCTAACCCCTTAGAGCATTTAAAAAAATGAGTTACAGTAACACTCAATAGTGAGTAATAATGATACTTTTATGCTTCTACTTAAGCAGCGATTTTGTTTGAGTTTTTTTAATGTTTTTTTTTTTTTTTACTAATTTACATATTTTAAATTAAAATTGAACACACACACACACACACACACACACACGTATGTATGCTTGATTTGAATTCATATACAATGTATATATTTTTTTTGCTGCTTGATTGGTGAAGCTTGAGCTTTGACACTGTGTGTTGCTTTGCCAAGAACATTAAGTACCCAAAAGTGATAAAGCTTCAATTTGCTAGACCATTAGACTAATTACTGCAATAATTAAGTAACTACTTGATTAGAACTAATGGGTACCTAATTATCCAGGAAGGAAGGATGAGGTGGTAATTAATAGAGTTGAGCTGACGTTTTGTGGCTTACCGTCCCTGATACTAGACATCAGGGATCCAAATTGGTTACAACAAACAAAGTCTTTTGTTTGCCTCGGGGCAAACAAATGGTGTGTTTGAAACAATAAAAAAATCATGATGTGTTGCATCAAGACAAAAATGTGTAGGGATATGAGTGCTAACTTTGTAGCTAATGAGTTTGGCTTATTCAGCTTTATTTTTAAGCATTATATGTGTTGTTCTGTCCTCAAATGATATGTACAACTCAACTTGCATTTTATATACTTAATTGACTTATTGGTCATCATTAGCTGTTAAACATTTGGTGACATCATCAGTATTTGTGCTGGGTATAATTGTTTATATAATATGTAAAAATCTGGGCAACATTTCACTTCTGACAAACTGATATACAGTATAAGAAAAAAACTGATTTTTTGTGAGAATAATTCATAGCTAACATTCAGTAAACAGAACGTTCTTTTGAGAAGACCCCCAGTGTAAAGTATTGCATACCTTTAACCTTAAATAATTGAATATGAGTTTTAATCACATCTCATGAAAAACCTATTTTTCCAGATCAGAAAAAGAACAGAAAGATGTATTGAGACAAATCTAAAATTTATAGAATTAAGTCATTTGCATATGCTATTATCTAAACATATAAGACTTTAAGTAACAATGTCACAAAGGTCATTAAAATTTAACCAATATAATACAAAACCTTCAAGATTCACGGTGTGATCCATCAATCCATTTGTTATTTCGTGTATAATTGTTACACGATGGTCAAACGTCATTCCTGGCCCATATATAATATGCATGAATATGAAAGGAAGCAAATGGGATCCCTGTTTTTTTGATATATCGCTCTTTTATGAATACTTGAGTAATATGTGCCTAGAGGGTATGTATATGTGTGTGTGTGTGTGTGTGTGGGGGGGGGGGTGCTATAAATTAAATGACTGATATATACATTTTTATGAGTTTAATATATTTCCATTGTCTTTAAAATGAATTACCTTGATCCTGACAAAGCATGTAACAAAATCTTGGATATAAGAATATCAATTAATTAATTGATAAGTTAATTAAAATATATATATATATATATACTGTACTGTATATATGCCAGATATACACCAAAGACCCGAAACATATTGATCACCTGCCTAATAAGCTGCTGTGACTCTGAAGGCTTCTTGTCGTAGAAAATCCTTTACATATCCCAAATTGCTGTTCCAGAACATCCCAGAGGTTCTCGATAGGATTCAGATCTGGGGAATGTGGTGACCAAGGCGACACCTTGAACTCTCCGTCATGTTCCACACACCACTTTTGAGTGCATTGTGCAGTGTGCTGAAGCACATTATGCCCCTGACAAATGCTGCTGCCATTGGAATGTACCATTTCCATGAATAGGTGTACATGGTCTGCAACGATGCTGCGATAAGTGTCATGCATCAAAGTACCTTCCACATGCATGACCTGACCCAGGGTTTCTCAGAAGAACGTTGCCCACAGCATTACGCTCCCTCCACTAGCTTGACTTCTTCCTACAGTGCATCTTGATGCCATCTGTTCCCCAGGGAAACGCGTAGCTGCCTGTTGACATGATGTAAAAGGAAACGGGACTCATTGAACTTTCTTCCACTGCTGCAATCTGATGATTACATGGGCAGTGCAGGCGCCTTCATTGGCGGACAGGGCTCAGCATTGGGGATTCTAACCTTTCTGTGGTTATGCAGCCCATTACACAGAACGTCGTGATGTAGTGCGTATTGAGGCAGACATTTTGTCTGCAGCATTAAAGTTTTCCATCACTTGTGCCACAGTAGCCATTTTGTCACTCCATATGAGATGGTACAGCCTCTGTTGCGCCCATGCATCAATGAGCCGTGAACGCCTGACAGACTGTTGCCAGTTCATGGTTTTTCCCACCTCTGACCGCTGTTGGTAGGTACTCAGCCCCCTTTACCAGGAGCATCCCGCAAGCCGTGACATTTCGGAGATGCTGACACCCAGTCATCTGACCATGACAGTTCGTCCCATATCAAAGTCACAAAGATTTTTCCATTTGCCGTATCCTCCTGCATCCAACTCGTAAACTATCAATCGAAAACGTGCCCTGTGAAGTTTTTTTATATCCCAGATTAGCACAGTTATTCTCAGATCATCAACGTTACTTGCATCATCTGTGCTCATAATATTTTGCATGTATATATACATATATATTACCCATACATACACACAGGTTTGCAATATCATTGTGGGGACTCTCCATCTATTTTATGTGGAAAACTCTAATCCCAACATGACGACCTTAACCCCTACCAAGCCCTAACCATAATCATAAGCTACTAAGCCCTAACCTTGACCATAAGTAACCAAACAAAAATTTTCATTGCATTAACAGATCTTTGTGGGGACTTGAAAAATAGTCCTCAAAATATCAAATATTTATTACATTGTGGAGGACATGTGGTCCCAACAAAGTAATATAAACCTTGTCCACACTACTGTCCACTACTTTGGTTCCCCAAACTCAGGATGGGGTGCCAACCCATCGCAAGGCACATTCACACATCATGCAGTCACACATGTAGGCAATTTGGCAACTCCAATCAACCTTACCAATTTTTTGTATTGTTGGGGGACACCAGAGGACCCGGAGGAAACCCCACGGCAGCATGACTCAGTACATATCTGCCTAGACAGTTCGAAGACCTGCAGGTTCCCCCTTTCCTCATACAGCAGGCTGATTCAGTGCGGATCTGCCCTAGATATACATTCTTCAGAGTTCTAAGACCCGCAGGTTCCCCCTTTCCTCCTACAATCAGCAGGCTGATTCAGTGCGAATCTGCCCTAGATATACATTCGTCAGAGTTCTAAGACCTGCAGGTTCCCCATTCCATACTGTATGACTGTGTTGTCCTTTGTAAATGCTTATGTAATGATTGAACTTTCTTAACTGCAAACTGCTGACATTGCGACAAGCATCATGTATTCTGTTATAACGCAGTCTTCATTAATCTGGAAGAACAAACTATTTCAATAACACAAAATTAAATGTATACAGTATTACAGATATACTATAGAATGTATATTTCTGTAGCCTACATGTGGATTTCCCGGAGATTATTAGCTACACAGGTTATTATGTCGGCCTTTATGTTTTAATGCCATTACCGAAGGTCTTAGCTTTCGTCTCTGTGCTTTTAAGCTCTTGTGAATTGCTATACGTGTAGAAGTCTTCTTCTAGGAGAGGGTTTGATGTAAATGAAACTAATTAGGGAAATGTCAAACATAATTAAAACAGGTTTAAGTTGTGAAAACACTGTCAGCGGAATGAATGAAGATGCGATTCATGTCTGCCTTTTCAGTGCTGTTCAATTAGGTCATGGTTCGTTCTTCAGCTTTCAGCCCCCCCTCCCCACCCCCGACCTCCCTCTATGGAATACCATAAAAAGGAGGGGGCAAGCTGGGCTTTGAGGAAGGGAAATAAATTTGCCTGTCCTTCCAAGTCGTAGAAAAAATTAATTGCGGAATCCTCATCCTGTCCAAGTAGAACAGGGGCATTAACATAAGCAATTTACGTTTGACTTCCTCCTCTGGCTGTTTAATAGAGCATCAG
This sequence comes from Isichthys henryi, assembly GCA_026776945.1. Classification (NCBI taxonomy): domain Eukaryota; kingdom Metazoa; phylum Chordata; class Actinopteri; order Osteoglossiformes; family Mormyridae; genus Isichthys; species Isichthys henryi. Next base: position 12,781,749 of record JAODJX010000020.1, on the reverse strand, counting down.
ACCTGGCCAATAAGGCCTGGGTCCCTGATGCATTAGCATTTTCATAATATCAAAATGTTATAGGACCAGGATTTGCCTGAGCCCATTCATTATTGATAAGAACAAAAGGTTTTATAAATTACAAAGAGGGGGCGTGACCTATAATTACAACAAGCAAATTAGGGTATACGGTGAATTCAGTTACATTCTGTAGCCAAATAATGATGTTAAGGACCTTTTTCCCATGGGAAGAGAAAAAAATGTGTCCCCCTGTATCCGGCGAACATGCAGGGCAGTGAGCACAAACCGTGGTGCAGGACAGCAGCGGACGAGGTGGCCTGCATGTGCCTTCACTTCACGCCCGGGAATTACACAGTGTGTGCTGCAAATACAGTATGGGCCTACTGGTCACCAGCTGTGAAAAAAAGCAGAGAGTTGGCAATGGTGCAGTGTGCATAGCAGACCGTCCATGTGGGATTCGGCACATAGACCCACTGCTACTTCACTGACTTGGTGGGGGCAGACACTGCCGTAGCTGATGGGCAGCTTGTTTTATAAGAACACAGATACCCAGACGAGCTGGGGTCTCATGTCAGTGTTCACATCGGCTGGCACAGATGCTTCCACAAACTTGCAGGGGATGTACAAGGATATAATTAGGTTAGGACTCATGAGAGTGCTACCTCCATCAGCCACGGATTGTTGCTATTTTAAGTGCATTCCAGATGCTTTGAAGCTTCTTAGATGCACCAGTTGGATGTGTTTTACAGACACTGTTGCTTCACAAGAGGAGTCCATTCATTGCCCCAGTCGCAGGTCTCTCAAAAATTCACCTTCAGTTGCATTTCCTTTAACTTATGTCTTCTAACCAGGATATGATTTTAGACATGAGTAAATAGACAGGGCTGAGAGGATCCGCCATGCGAACTGCTCTTCTTTCAGCGTGACTTGGGTTTGATGGTGTATGTAAGCTTGGGTATTTGTGTTATTCTTACTGTCTCTCACAAGACATGAAACCAGACAACTGACACAGTATTTCATTAATTTAAAAGAAATTACTATCAGGCGTGACCAATGAACAAGTCCAACTACCCTTCTAAGAGCTGGCAGGATGTTATTACACAAAGCATGATTGGGTATAATGTAAATGCAGGGTTTATATGTTGTAGTGCAGTCGTGGAAAATGTTTGATGTTTTGGTGGACAGTTTGCTTGTCAGCACAGGCTATCTGAGCAGTAATTACACATTCTTAGGGCTCCAAGCATATAGTGCTGCAATCCTGTTGCATTTGCTACAATTCCTGTTCTTCTTATTATTATTATAATTATTCTGCAACAAAACTATATGGGGAGCAGACGCTGTAAGGTGTACTGTAGAAACGCCAAATATGGTGGAGTGGTGCAGAATTCCCCCCACTACCCAGGCAAGCAAAATCATACCCATTGGCCTTATGGTGGCGTAATAGCGTAATGTTTTACTTTTTGGCCTATATTTTTTACGTAGTTTATTGTAGCACAGAGAATCGCAGAAAGTGATACCACATTCCATACCCAGTAGTTAACCATTATGTCTGCACTGTATCGTACGACAGACAGCCAAAGAGCCTGAGCTGAAGACTCATCACTGCTAATGAATCCTTCAGATGGCTCCCATTCAGGGTTGTGCTGTTTACAGCCATCTCTGTTAGCAGGATACATCTCAGATTCACAAGCTGTACAAGGCTAGTGATTCCAGGACTAAACGTCCAATGAGACTGATCGCAAAACTGTCTCCAAAAGGAATGTTGAACGTTCAGCCCATAATCCCCTTCACAGAAAAACAAAATCTAATAAATTGTGAGATATTTAATTTGAAAATGAAATATCCTACAATACCCTATGCTAAAGACAAATTAAGGATTTCTCTCTAGATTCAATAAAGTTCATCTAAGGTCAACTTTGGTAGTCATCATAGCTTACCTGAGGATCTCCAAGCGAATAATAATATGTTTATGGTGATAAGAATGTGGCAGACCTGTTTTTTATTGTTCCTGTATGTGTTAATCTTCAGTAGTCCTAATTATAACACGAATCGCTGCTAAGCTAAATATTCTTGTGTTTGAATCTGTGGTGTTTGTATCTAAGAAAGAGGCGGCCATCGCTGCAGTGGTAAAAGACTGTTACGCAAACAAACAGACAGTCTCTACTGAAATGCAATTACATCATAGTGCATACTGTTTCATTGACTTAATAAGGAATTCAAAATTTTTGTTGAAAGGCATATGTTGCATTGATAAATTTAAAATCCTCACAGCTCTACATTTCTCTTGCATCTTTCTTAAGAATATTACACACGCTGTACATGACATTCTCCTTTCACCAATGTGAAATATGAATGTTCTTGCAAACTGTGTTTTACTATTATTGTTTGCCGTATAACTTTGTTTTTCTTTCGCATTTTTTCACATACCCTTTAATGTAATGTCAATGCCATAAAATTTGTCCCTTCACCAAAATGACGTTCCGACGCATTAATATATTAGGAGTGTTATACCCTGCCAAAGGTGACATCGTTTATTTTTCTGTCCATTTATCTAATTGCCCTATGCTGATAAGAATTAATTAGCCTGCTTATTTTTCTTGGGTTCTGGACAGCTTCCCCATCTGCTGGGACGACATTCCTCTGCGTCACTGATTAATCGCTCAGACAGTCGCTTGAGCTCACTCACTTCTCTGATAGCTTCTGTCTTGGTCCAGGTCAGAACCTGTCCCAAGATGCGTGCTGTGGATGCATTTCAAAAACCCAAACCTCAGGGTGAACCTCCAAACATTTGGTTTTGGTGTTAGAGTTCACCAGGAGCCTCATATAACAGCAGAAGCGATTCTTTCTGCAATTATATTCTAATTAACACATTCAGCTGGCATCAATCAAAAGGCGAGTAGGATACAAACCTCTATTTGACTTTGAAGTAAACTAATCAAAAAGTAAAAAGTGACTCGATACACTCACCCTAAGTATCTTGAAAGGAAGATGTCACTGTGTGAGACCAAAAATACAGTTATGAACAAAATACAGATTAGATTTAAAAAAAATACAGATTACATACTTATTGTGATTACAGAGTGCAATTTCATTTCTTTGAATTTCGGCCATAACTGTTTAGTACAATAGATAGATTTGTCAAAGGGATATTAAACATTTTCCAGTTAATGATGTTGTATCCTAGTCCACTGAATGTCTGATCTGACCTTTTATTCTGGAACTGTGTGTTACCTGCAGAGCTACCATTGTTACACATACAGTATACAGTACATAGATTTACCCATCCATTCTTCTTCCAAAGAATTACCATGCACAGGTAGCACTGTGGCCAAGGCTGTGGAACACAAGAAGCAGGTGTTTCGGGTGTTCCTGATAAAGTATACAGTGAGATTTTTTAAGTATGTCGATGACTGATCAGACATAACAGTATAACAAGTAAAATATGTCTGATTATAGCTCAACACATGGTAAGTGATTTCTGTGCCATAATCGGGTTCTAAAGCTGTTCCTTTATCACGCATTAATTAATCTAACTTACTGATTTCCTCACTAGTTGCCTGAAAATAAGGCTCAAGATCATTGTCTATTTTGCCTACGACATGTCAAAGGCAAGATGGTATTTAAAGCTCTTCAAACAGACTATCTTCTGCTTTTCCGGCACTTTGAAGTAATAAATGTTTACCCTTAAGAAAGTGGGCTGTGAGCAGACGGCCCCTCAGACAAGCGCAGTGCACAGCAGGTCCTCACTTTCCCACCCTCTCACTCACGCTGTCAAACAGAAATAGATTAATGGCACAATTTGTTCAACAAATCATATTAGCAGAAATCACACAGAGGCAGAAGACAAGTTTTTTTCACCCATTTGCAGTGGCAGTATCTGTTCAAATAAAATGTTTCAGTGTCTGACATTTACTGAGCTTTACAATGAAAGGCAAAAACATAATGACTCTGGGCAGCTGAGAAATGGCTCAGCCAGGACAAGTGTATTCAAAATGGGGATAAAATAGAGTTACCTTTCCTGTCAGTTCCCTGAGCGGTTTATAGGAGAATCATGCTTTACCCCGTCGTTGGCCTTCACCAAACGTATACAGATAAAATCAAATAAACTCTTTCATGGAAAAAAATAACATTTCCAGATCTTATTACATTCCACCAATGTGCATCACTGCAGATCCCTTGCACACTATTTGATTTTAAAATCTAATGCATGGCTGGCGTAAGCTGTGCAGATCAACCAAATAGAGAGACAGACACGGAATGAAGGCCTGCTATAATGCATGGCTGGCGTAAGCTGTGCAGATCAACCAAATAGAGAAACAGACACAGAATGAAGGCCTGCTGTATTGCATGGCTGGCGTAAGCTGTGCAGATCAACCAAATAGAGAGACAGACACGGAATGAAGGCCTGCTATAATGCATGG